>JAKSZT010054030.1:27526001-27698733 GCA_026826555.1 Tolypeutes matacus
CTCAGTTCCTTTCATGTGGGGAGACATTTGGACACACTGGTCATGGGGCCCTTAAATTCTCTGGTTGAGGTCTTTGCTTATATTTCCAACCTTCTCATATTTACTGAGTGGCCCCTAACTTCCCAGTACTGTGCTAGACATTAAGGAAGACACCTACAACTATGAAATAGTATCCTTGCATTCCAAGAGGTGTTGTCTATTTAACAAGCCATACATGGAAAAATTAAATGGCAATACCAAGTGGTATAAGAGTCACACCATAAATATTTTAAGGATGCTTCGTAAGGACATGCCTAATTATGATGTCAAGAAGACAATCAATTTTAGTTGCCTATTGATTGAAAACTAGTTCCATCAGTTCTGGAAAAGTCTCCTTTACAGTCATCCAATTGACAGTTAAGAAGTATCTGCAGCTAGGTTAGCAGGTTAGAAAGTGGTGTTAATGAGCCTGTGATGATAAATCATAATAAAATATCCAAAACAGTAGCAGCTGCCATTTAATAGGTCCTTATTCTTGTGTGCAAAGTGTTTTACCTGTATTATTCAGCTTACTCCTCTTATGATGTGGTACTTTTATTATTCCATTTTACAGATGAGAACATTGAGATTCAGAAAGAGTGAATGGAACTTGCCAAAGTGGTAGGATCCACACCAGGATTGTCTGACTCTAGAATCATCATCCTAATGACCGTAGTTCACTGCCTAAGTTCAATCCTATGTTCCCCAGATAATTTTAGCAGGAGGGAAACTGGATTTTAGAAGTACTTAGCTTTTTGGTAATTCATGCCTGGGATCACATAAGCTAAGAGCATGGAGATGCTGATACAAATTGATCTTCTCTCCTGGGACAAGACCACCAATTTATCTCTTCTGGGTGATGGGCTTGTAGAAAAAAGCTGAATGATAATTAAGTGACCACAGTATATGGCATACTGAATTCATCTTAGGGAGAAATGCGGGCACAAGGGGGTATAAGGACAAGAACCTAAGGCTAGAATGTTCACCACAGGAACTGGTGCTTGTTTGAGGAAACACAGAGGAATGGGAGCTTTTTTACACAAAGTCACTAAGAGGCCATCGGGATTTCTACCTCGTCCACCAAGTTTCTTGGAAAATAATTGCTAATCAGTGAGCTGCCATCCATTTGTTTAATTTCCCCTTAGGCTAATTGGACGCTGATCACAAACACCCCAAACTAGTGCTGTCTGACAAGCATGCCAGTGAGCTCAGTGCTGGGATATACTGTACTTTGTAATGATGGTGACTAGAAGGTGTGGGTGAGAAAGGGCAGGAGGAGGCCACACATCATGGTTGGTTTGAAGCAACTGTTAAATTCTTCAGTCAGTGCCTGTGCTGTTTCTCAGGGAGTAGCGGGGCTGCCAGGGCCCTCAAGAGTGTCACTGTCACCTTCAGCTCCTGGAAAGATGAATGAGTCCTGGTTATGCTTGGGTATTTGGGCTTACCACCACACACTAGCACATGTATAGCCGAGACAACTTCTGGACAGGATGTGCTTCCTGGTTTTCGGTAATCACTCCAAACATCCAGTATGGAAATAAATATCAATCCAACCTAACAATTAATAAGGTCTGATCAAGGGCTTACTCTATACCAAGAAATGAGTGGGACTTCAAGTGTTAGAACAATGATGAGCTGTGTGACTTTGGGGAAATTACTTAGCCTCTCTGGTCTTCTCTTTTCTCCTCTGTAGAATAAGGATGATAATATTAACAATCTTTTCAGGTCTGTTGAGCACTTACTACCCTGTCTAGTGCACAGTCTACTTTGGGAAATCCCTCTGGAAACAAAGTCCCCTTTAGTTTCCCATGAGAAGGCCCACCGAGCCCAGGAAGTTCTAATGCCATTGTCCATCCTTGATTTTTTTCCCTGACTTTGTTTTCAAGAGTAGGGATATGATTCACATGAAGATATCACATGGTGATGTTAGGAAAACTGTCTAATTTTTTTTCAAGTATTTAAAAATATTCTTAGGTAAGCATGATGCTCATAGATGTGGGTCCTTGGCTTCTGTATCTTGATTTAGGGTCCAAATATCTTTCCAGTGTCCCCTACTCAGCTACTTAGCTTATTTGTCCACCTCCACGAGTGGGAAGCCACCACCAGGCTCTGCAACTAAAGTGCCACTAGAACCTTCCTTCCCACGGCCATCCACACCTTTTCAGGACCCATGGACATGCCAGGTGCTGGAGCCCTGGCTTTCATCCTGTGTTATCCATGTGAGCAGTTTCCAGAAAACCAAGATGGCAGGTCAGGTTAAGACCCCCTACCTTTCTTTTGGATTCATTACAGGCTCTGGTGAGAAAACAGGCAGTTAGTATGCAGAGTTCCTGTGCTTAAGACACTGATAGGGTCTATATATGTATTTTTTCCCATAAGCCTTAAAAATACCTAAAAATGTAACACACTTCTTTGCCCCAAATGAACAAAATGTCCCAAGTAGTGCTTAAAATATATTTTGAACAAACAGAAGTTGCATCTGGAAACATGGTTAGTGGGAAGTACAACTGTTTGGAGGGGTTTAATTCTTTTTCTTTTCCTAAGCAAATGCTCTGGAAAGTTCATTTGATATCAGAACAGCTTTTTCTTGAACCTGTTTTAAAGTTAATTATCGAAGGCTTGCATCTTCTGTCTCTCGTCTATGGATCCCTGCTGGGCTTGTTGTTTAGCTTTCCCTGAGAAAGAGTCATTCTATAGAGGATCTTCTACATGATGTCACAGTCCAGGGACTCTAACCGTCTGAGCTAATCAGCTTAGAACATCAGTACCTCCTTAATGTGGGATTTGGGACCTTCCGGATGCAGGGCAAGGAGCTGAACTAGTCTGCAAGCACATCACTTTATTTCTTTTGCTTTAAGCAAGAATAATTTGCCTTTTTTCTCTCATCTTTCTCCCTTGTTGTTTTGCCCCTGAAAACTGTGCAGCAAAAGCAACCTCCAGGGTGGACACTAAATCTTCTGATGCAGGCAGAGCAGTGATAACATCTGAACTGAGGGTGCTTTTCCAGGGCATGCTTGACAGATGTAGCAGGGCCTTTTAGGATTTAGTGCTGGAGCATATCTATTACCCGCGCTGCAGCACAGCTTGGCAGGAGCTGTGTGGTAATCTCCCATGAATTCTGTCTGACTTATCAGAGCTGCTGAGCAGGTTGCTACAGGACGCCGAGGCTCTGCAGCAAGTTGGGAGGCAGACCTTCCACTGGAAACTCTTGGAACTCTCTTCTATGGGGCAGGTTTCCAAGTTGGGGCTCTCCCCACCCTAGGCGTATCATCCCTTGGTCCCCTTTGCTTTTGGAGATATTATGTTAAATTGCTTTCATTCTACTGACTTCTGAATGTACAGTTTCAAGAAACCAAATTTAATTTCTAACATGGCTAATAGGGCCAGAGTGATTGCATTAATGGAGTGGCAGCCTGCCTGGGTCTTTGACAGGGGGAAGTAAATGTGACACCTTCTAGGATTTCTTTTTCTTCTTCCATCCCATGTTTCCTCCCTCTCCTGCTTTCTTGTTGTCTTTCTGTCTTCCTATCTTCCTTCTTTTTTCCTCCCTCTCTTTCCCTCCTCTCTTCATCACTGGCCCTTACAGAGACCTAACTTCTCTACAGTTACAGCTAAACAGCCTTCTCACCCTGTTCCTACTCCATGGCTTTCAATCAGTTTTACCAGAATGTGATCTCGGACAACCCTGTCCTCCTCTGCTCTAACAATTACCTTGGCATTTTATAAAAATACCAAGATTGATCACAAACACCAAATTGTTTAGATCACAGATTAAAGTTTAATTTTGGAGTTTTGCTGTAGGGTTAGAATTAGCTCCAGAGTGTGTGTTGCATAGGAGGTGCTGTAATTTGTTTTAAGGATAAGGCCTTCGGGCAGCTGTGCATAAAATGAGCATGATTCCTTATTCCCACGGTTGATTTTTGAATGGGAGTGCAATTAGAATTTTTTCACCCAGAAGCACATATAGTCAGAGCAAAGATAATACCTTGAATGCATATCAGCTTAGGGGACCTATCCTGGAAATTTATTTATTGTTCACCAAGTCCTAATGCAAAGAGATACAAGCTTTCCTTAACAACAATAAACTCACCCTTTAATTTGAAGTCTGGTGTGTTTGCAGAGACTCTTGCAGTGCCCTTGTTTTTATTGAGTGAGATTTCAATGGTGAATTTTAATGTCACTCTTGGAATTGTACGACCAGTTATTTTTCTTTGCAGAATGGAATGTATTAGAAACCAAACCCTGGTAAAGCAATGGCTTCTCCCATGCTCAATGGCTGCAGAGACTTTCCTGCCCTGCCCGGGAACCCTGCTCTTGTGTGGCATTGAGCAGCCTCCTTCTGAGTAGAGAGGTATGCAGACGGTAATCTTCTGATTAATGACACTGATCACTTCTGTTCTCCACTGGAGAAGCACTGGGATCAATAGCCACAGAAGACTCATTTAACCTGTGAAGCAGAGGTGAGTCCTTTCTTGCTCATTTGGATGCTGTGGTCATTGAAAACTGGAACTTGGCCTTCCTGATGGGTCAGTGTTGGGCTGGCAACTCTACCTGGCTCTGCCTTAAAACTGGGGACTAGCACCTGCCAAAGAAAATTCTAGTAAAGCCATTTATGTACTTACTTACTGTTTATTTTATTTTTTTTTGCCTATTTATCAATAGATCTTGTTAATTCTTTTAAAGAGCAGAGTCTTAAAAGTCTATGCTCTTTGAGGAGCATTTCTTCAGGAAATCAAGATGTTAGAATATCTATATTGATTTAGGGTTTCCTAAGTTGAAAAGTTATACACTTTTTTGGGGGGGGGAGGGACCCATTTCACTGAGGTATAGGGTTTGAATAAATCCATAACATCTCTGCCCCATGCTGCTGTTCTTTAGAATACACCTTATAGATTACCCAGTTCCACCTTCTGCATGGAATTTGAGACCATCGATTGGAAAAAATCTTCCGTTCTCCTGTACCAGCAAATGCATCAAGCTCAGTTTCCATTTCTATCTGACAAGATATTGAATACCAGTTTGGGTTATGAAATTATAATACATTTGGATTATGATATTTATGCTGATAGGAAAAAAGGCACTGCATTTATCGCCAGGCCCAGAGAATACAAATCCACACAGTCTCCTTTATTGTCCATGAATATACCCAGGTAGATGGCCACTGATGGCCACTAAAGGCATTTTGGGCTCTAATATGCAAGGGGTGATTTGGATAATTCAGTCAAATTGGCAGAAAGATTCAGGCTCATTGTTGACCAGCTGATTTTGTCCAAATGGTCCAGTCAGCAGTGCAGAACAAATAGCTGGAGTTGGCCTAGCATGTGAGCCAGAGAGCGTGTGCCTGGCCAGCTCCTACACAGGCTGTGGATTAGAAGGTTCCTGCTCTCCTTGAGATGCTAAAATAGATGGGAAGGTGTAATTCAGTTAGTTGAAGACCCTCATGCTATTACTATCCTTTCCTTGGAAACAAAAGCCCTGTGGCACTTTGCCCACTCATTAAAAGCTAATCCCTGAAGGGCTTATCCTTGATACAAGCCTTTCCTAATAATTCTAACTCTCGTTTTATCTATACTCTTCCCAATTTGTCCTAGAATGCAGAAAAGCTCTTGTTTTGTAGCATCCAATTATTTAAATTTTTCTGTTTTTTTAATGCATATATATACCATTTGCACTTTTTTTTTTTTCCTTTTTGCAAACTTGAGTCACATTTCTCATTCTGTTTTGTAAATCTATTTTTTTCACTTAATAATATTTTGGCTATCTTTCCATGTCAATAAATATGCTTCTACAATGTCACTCTTATTGGCTTCATGCTGTCCTAGTGTTTGGCTGCAACAAACACCATTTAACCAATCTTCCCAGTGTTGGATATTTGGTAAATTTCAGTATTTGTTTTAGTCTGTAATTGCTGTATCACATATCATGATAGAGAAATCTTTGTACATGTCCTTATTTCCCTAGAATAAGTTTCCAGAAGTAGAATAGCAGAGGCAAAGAGTAGTCAAAAAAAATTTAAGGCTTTTGGATCATTTTGTCAAATTGTCAAACAGAATGAGTCCACTAATTTATAATCCCACCAGTAGTATGTATGAGAATGTGTTTGCCTAGGCACCTCCCACATTGTCATTTTTTAAAAAAAGCTTTAGTAATAATTTGATAGTTGAAAATTGGTTTTATTGTTTTGGTTTGCATTTTCTTGATTTCTCTTATTGTTAGATTAGAATCTGTATTTGCTGCCATTGCCTAATTGTTCTAGTTTGCACAGTGATGTTCTTTTTTTTTTAACTCCTGGAGGCAGTGACTATGTATTCCACTTCTTAAAACAGGACACCTAATACTGAGATGTGGCAAGTACTTTGTGAATCCTTGTTCAATTGAATTAACTTGAAATGAAAAAAAAAAAAAAAAAAAAAAAGATTGAAGAGCCAAATCTCTTTCATAGAAATGATAGTTCAGAAATTGAGGGGATATTTGGGAGGAAGATGAAAAGGGAATGAACTTTCATTAGATTGAAAAACAATTTAAAATCAAACAAAATCAAGTTTAAGAGGATGGGGTAAATAGAATTTCTTATATCTTGCTTGTGATACAATGCTCTGGAAAATAATTTGGCACTATCTCAGAAGGTGAATGTCTACACACCCTAAAATGTAGCAAACTACTTCTAGCAAAACCTTTGTACCTGTTCATGAATTTTCATAGCTGCCCTTCTCATAATAGCAAAAATCTGAAAACTACTTGAATGCCTGTCAACAAGAAAATATGTAAATAAACTGTGGTATACCATGGAATGCAATATATGCTACAATGGGTAAATCTGACAAAAATAATGTTGAATAAAAATGGCAAGTCCCAGAAGATCACATACAATATGATACATTTTTTATAGTTATTTAAAACAAGCACAGGAAAACAGATGTTGCTTAAGCGATTGGGCTCCCGTCTACCACATAGGAGGTCCAGGGTTCAATTCCCAGGGCCTCTTGGTGAAAGGCAAGCTGACCCGTGCAGCAAGCTGGCCTGAGCGGAGAGCTGGCCCATGTGGAGTGCTGGTGCAGCAAGATGACGCAACAAAAAGAAACACAGAGGAGAGACAATAAGAGATGCCACAGACCAGGGAGCTGAGGTGGTACGAGATTGAGTGCCTTTCTCCCACTCCAGAAGGTCCCAGGATCAGTTCCAGGTGCCACCTAAAGAGAAGACAAGCAGACACAGAAGAACACAATGTGTGTGTGTGGGGGGGTGGGGGGGTGGGGGGTGGAGGGATAAATAAATAACTCTTTTTAAAAAAAATAAAACAAGCACAACTAAACAATATATTGCTTAAGCTTATATACAAGTGTGGTGAACTTAACAAAACATAATAATTAGGATTTTTATTATATCTGGAGGAGGAGAGGAAAGTGGAAAGGAAGGGAGAGATATACATGGGTTGATGTTCACAAATATTCATTATTTTATGCTTTATAATGTATATATATACAAATTTGACAGTTTGTGATGGTATATTTAAAAGATAATGAAAAAAATAATAAAAACAAAAGTGAATGCAGGTTGCAGGGGGCAGTTTCTTAAGCTATCTTAAAAACTGTCTCCCTGCTTTGCTATAGTTTCTTAGTCGCTATGGTTGCCGATTTTCCAAATCCCTACTCCTAAAACTCTCTCTTTCTAAATCATTGGTGAGAGTGCTTATTAATGGACAAATGTCCAGGTGGTTTCCTAGTGTGCCCGCTTCCCTCCTGTCCCCCCATGATTTCCCCTCTGACGCGTGTTGCCTGGCGGATCGGGGGTAATGGGCTGGAATGACTCGGTTGGTTGCTGGTCCCTTTCTGGCAAGGCTGACGCTGTTTGCAGTCACCATGCAGGCTGAATGGGTGAATTTTGGAAGTCACAGTGACAAATTATTTTCTTGTTTAAAAAAAAACACAAAAAACCAACTATTATATTTGATTCTACATGCTACTTTCCTACTCACCCAATTCCCATTCTAAATTCAGGGTATAACTGGGGAGTTCAAATATTTTGGCTGCAAGGGTGGTGGAGGTGGCTTGAGAGCAGTGGGGAGGGACTTTTATAAAAGCAAAAGTCAATCATTTGCAGAGAATTTCTATTCATGTATCTCAAAAGGTTAGTTCTTTTTGACTTTTGGGTAATCTCTTTTTCTCTTTGAGTACTGACTGGGCGAGGACAATTGGGAGCGATTTCTTCCCCCAGGGGACATTGGGTGGTGTCTGGAGACATTTTTGTTGTCACAACTGGGGGGAGGGATGATACTGGCATCGAATGGGTAGAGACCAGGGACGCTGCTAAACATCCCTTAATGCACGGGGCAGTCCTCACAGCAAAGAATTATCTGATTCAAAATATCGATAGTGCCGAGGTTGAGAAACCCTGACTAGGAGTATGTTTCCTTTTCTATTTCGGGACAGGGATTCTTCAGCACCTGAAAAATAAAAGTGTTCTCCCTGGAAAGTTGACCTAGTCAAGCAAATATAGCAGGATTAGGGAGATTGAGAATGGTCACTCTTGGCCTTGGACCATCCTGGCATAGATTTGTGGTCTACTTTCTATGGCTTTTATCATCTACTGTCTTAGGCAGTGTGTAACTTGGTTAAGCTATCTTCCCCAGTTGGTTAAAAGCAACTGAGGACAGGGCCTATGTCTTAGGTTTTTTGTATCTCCCACAGAATCTCTTATAAAATAGGTAACCTACAAAATTCTGTTGAGTGAATAATAAATTACTTACAAAGTAAAGTTGGGAACTTTGTCCACAGACAAAGACTATTTGTGTGGGGCTTATAATATCTGAGGATTGATAAGGGCACAGGCACAGGATGGAGGATATTAGGGGGAAATTAGCAGTCTCTCAAAAGCCTTTAAATTATTGTGGATTTATAGAATACGTTGTATCATCTAGCTGAATCCCTCACCTACAGATGAGAAGATTGAGACTCAGAAGGTGCGATGGTTAATTTCTTGTGTCAACTTGGCTGGGTTATGATGTCTAGTTGTTTGGTCAAGCACGAACTGGCCTGACTGTTACTGTGGTGGTATTTCATGGATGGATTCAAATCATTAGTCAATTAATTGCATGTATGGCTGATTATAGCTACAATCAACAAAGATTGCCTTCAGCAATGAGAGAAGTTTTATCTATTCACCTGGGACCCTTAGAACAAGAACTAAGGATTTCAGCAGTCAGAAAGAAGAATTTCTATCTCTATTTCAGCCAGCCAGCTTCTTCTGGGGAATTAAACATCACCTTCATTGGAGTTTCCAACTTGCAGCCTGCCCTACAGAATTTGGACTTGCCAATCCTCAAAGTTGCATGAGACAATTTCTGTAATAAATCTCATAATATTTACATATATATCCTGTCAGTTCTATTTCTCTGGAGAACCCTGACTTATACAGAAGGGTTGAGTATTTTATCCAAGTTTTCAAATCAGGTTACTTGGCAGATGGAGCTTCCCCTTCACTTAGCTGCTTAGCACGCTCTCTTCCTAAGGATCTGCTGGAGGCTTTCAAATACAGGGCTCAAAATTCTCAAGCAAGATATATGTGTCTCTGTCTGTGAGTGTGTATACATGTGTATGTACTGAATGTTAACAACAAGGGCCAGGTATTTGAGCATAGATGTTCCATGATCGGTTCCTGACCCTGACTAGGTTAAGTCCTTCCCTGCTAAGTACTGCTAGTCCAACCTATACTAGCCTGACCATAGCACTGACTATATTTTATTGGATTTGTGAATTTGACACCTGTCTTCCATGCTAGCTTTGGAAAAGTAGGAACTATATTTATCTTGTTCAACAGTGAACACACAAAAGATGACCTATAAAAGGTTTTTCATGAATGAAGTAATGAACAACTATTAAGCCATGGATGGCCAGTTGGGGCTTGGTTTTGAGGAGGGTGTTGTTTGGGTGGCAGCTTGCCAAAGAGGGTGAAGTTGTTGAAGACAAATTTTGCCTATGTGCAACATGTTGGGAGCTAGCGACTCCAGGGTGGACAAGACTGGGAGGGGATGACTGATGAGGCAAACCCCACCCTAGCTATGCCTTCATGAAACCTGAGAGCCCTAATGAGAGAAAGCCTAGATGAGGAAGCATGATTTTTTAAATTATTATTATGGAAACCATTGATACCATGAGAGTTTTTTTTTTTTTTTTTTCTCTTGATAACATAATGTCTGAGCAATCTGCCCACAGCTTGTTATATGGAAGATGAGATAGTTCATTATCCTGAAAATTCTTCAATAGCTGCTCATAATAGGGTCAGTTAAGTACAGAGTGTCTGCTATCATTCAGAATCTTCTTATTCTCATTGAAGCTAAATTCAACATTATTTTCACACTGTTTTTCTTTATCTCCAAGTTGGGGGTGGGGAATACATAGGGCATTAAAATGGATGTTGGATTCAAATTGAAATGAGAAGCTCACAGCTCCAATTGCCTTGGTGCTTCTGTAACTTCTGATGGATTCAGTTCATCAGGAGACTGTTTAAGATGTGGATTCTTTTGGACTCAGTGTTTATGTGGAATGGCTTCCAGATCTACAGAGAGTACTGAAAGAAAAGCAAGAGTAGGGAGGGAAGGCAGCATTACCTTCTGTTTTCCATGGGAGCATCTGGCATAGGAAAGAATTATGAGACGCCCATCTTTGGGCTAACTTAATCCCCCCCGCCCCCCGCAATGCCAATGCTTCTAGTGCCCATCCTTTCTTGGATGGCTAGTTTCCTCACTGTGTCATGAGCATGCCACCATCAGCTCCCCATTCCAGGTTCTTTACCAGACTGTTACTTCATATGACAACCCCTCCTTTCATTCTTCCACAGATCTAAGCCTTAGAATCCCTGATCAGATGCCAGCACTTTGCTCAAGTCTTCAATCTTCCATATTGAAGAAGGCACCAAAAGAGAAGCAGAATGGGGAGTGGGGAGGGCAGGTTGCATTGCTTTTCATTTTCCATGGGAGCATCTTACAGTGGGAAGGTAGCAATGCTTATAGCAGGCAACATATGCCTTTTTACTTTATTGTAGTAACACCTGACAATTATTGAGCACTTATTATGTGCCAGGCAAGGTTTTATACACTTTTAAAACTTTAAAAATTTAATTCTCACATTACCCTACGAGGTGGATACTCTATTATTTTCATTGTATAGGGGCGCAGTCTGAGGCACAGTGTGAATAATTTGTTCAAAGTCATTTGGCTAGCAAGAGGGGAGCTGGAATTTGAAGTCAAGCAGTCTGATCTCAGACACTATGACCTAATGATATCCTGTCAGATTGTGTGGTTTAGTCAAAAGATAACTGGACGAGGATTTACAAAACACAATTAATGGTTGTGGTTTGGCCTCAATTAACTGTTGGGCTTTGGACAAGAGACTGTTTCTTTATAAGCCATAATATATTCATTTATAAAATAAGGATAATAAACTTGCTGGCATAATGTCACACGTGAAAGAGAATATTCATGAAAGCTGTTTCTAAACTCTAATCCTGAAAGAAAGTTAAGATGCCACCATTACTCCATGTGGGTATTGCTCAGGTGTTGGCTTGTCAACTGTGTGTATTCACGCAGGACAGTCACCATGTTATATGACATTCCCCATAGAATATAGCAGCTTATAGGGGGTGCCACCCACTTTCATGGTTATACCTTAGTCCTCATCAATACCTTTAATTTTACTCCTCTAAAATCTTGATTTCCAGCTCTTCCTTTCTTAACATTCTATCTTACTTTTTTTTTTTTTAAAAAAAAAAGATTTATTTATTTACTTTATCCATTTTAAAAGCCCCCCTTCCCCATTTTGCTGTTTTGTGTCCATTTGCTGGGCAATTCTCTGTGTCTGTCTCCTGCCATCTCCTCCCATCCTCCTCCTCCAGTCTCCAATCCAGGAGACCTCCGATGTAGGAGAGAGGTGTTCTGCCACCTGCACCACCTCGGTTCCTGGTTTTCAGAGCTTTTGGAGCATATCGTCTTGTCCCTCCCCTGTTACATCATCATCTTGCTGCATGGCGCTCGGGGCCCGGCGGCTCACCGGCACACACAGCCTGGCAGCCCGTGCACCATCTATATATATATATTTTTTTTATTTTACCGGGAGGTCCCGGGGATCGAACCCAGGTCCCTCCATATGGCAGATGGACGCCCAACCATTTGAGCCCCATCCGCCCCCTCTATCTGACTTTTTTTTTATCACCCCCACCTCCACAGTTCTTCAATCCCAGTGGGATGCTCAATCCATTGACTCTACCACCTTTTCACTGTCCATGGCCTTCCTCAGGCTTAGATGCATGGCTGATGATACATACACACATCCTTGTATGTATCAAGCTCTCTTGCCCCCTTCCCTTCCATTAAATTCTCCTTCTAAACCTCCAACCCTGATTATGCCCAATTCTCTCCTTACCCTGGGCCCACTTCCAATGGGCTAAGTGTGGCTGGAGAAAAACATACAACCATGCTGACTTTAAGTGTATCATAACAAATCTCAGTACTGCACTTTTACCACATTCCCTTCATGAATTCATAGGCCCACTCTTCAAGATGACTATTTCAAACCTCCTCTCTCTTCCAAATGTCAAGACCTCTTCTCCTTTCTCTCTTTTTGCGGAGGACCTCACTTCTTATTTCCCTGAGACAAATAGAATCCATCAGAGGAGAGTAATTTCCTATGTCCACCATGACATGTACCAGCCTACATGCCTCGGAAACGATGTGCTCAGCCCTCCTCCTGAGTGGCTCTGCCAGCCTCCCTGATGTTGCTTCCCACAGCTCATCGCTGTCCCCACCATGCTCTAGCCAAACTGGCCAGGCCTTATTTCTCTACCATGCCAGTCTTTCCTGCCTTGGGAACTTCACCTGCTGTTTCCCCATCTCCATCACTCTTCCCCTGGATCTTTGCATGGCTCACTCCCTCTGACTCACAAGCCTTTCCCTGACAACTCTATTTAAAATAGTGTTCTGATGCCATCACTTCCTATCTCCTTAGCCCGTTTTTTCTTCATAGTAAAAATTACTATCTGAAACATACTATTTATTTATTTACTTGTTTACTCACTGTCTTCGCCATGAGAATGTGGGCACCACAAAAGCAAGGAACTTACCTGTCTTGCTCCTTGCTGTATTCCTAATACCTGGAAAAGCATCTGGCATTATAATAGCTGCTCAATTAATGTTTGTTGAATGAATAAATGAATTAATGAAATGAGGACCATTGAAATGTCACTTCACTTTATTGGTGTTGATTATTTTCATCTTTAAAGTGGGAGTATTGGCTTCCCACTGACTAATGTTTCTGCCTATCCTAGATTCTATTATTCTTAAATTAAGGGCATTTGGACAAACACAGTCATTGTCTATGATCCAGCCACGGGTTTAGTTTGTGTTTAATGCCTGGGTTCCAGGTGAACCCTGAAGACAGTCTCTTGGTTGGATTTCTGCATTGTTTGGCTGGAGTTTTCTAGTCATGGAACTTGAACAGTAGAAGATTAATTGTAGATATTTGAGGATGTCAGTGCCAAAAGATCACAAGAGAATTTGGTGAAGGCTCCTGCCCAGGTTAGGATGACTTCACGCAGCAGGCAGGGTGAATTCTCAGCCAGCTGGCTCCACGGCAGCAGGCTCTGTGGACAGCCTGGGTCATACTGGGCTTGCTGGCTGACCGTCCTCCAGGACAGTCCCACAGGCCACATGCCCATTGGCCCCTCTGCTCACCCACACCTTTCCCAGCCAGCTGCTGGTCCCCAGGGACTTTCAGTCTGAGTCTCAGCAGGAGGGAGGCATTTGTGTTCCTAATCCAGCATGGAGAGCCTCTGAAGTCTGTGAATTCAAAAGTTAATAAGACCCACAATAAAAAAATAATAAATTAAAAAAAAAAAAGTTAATAAGAATAACAATCAATGCCTTTTCTTGAGCAGATGTTTATGTGTCACAGGATCAAGGATTTTTGTACATTGTCTCATTTAATCCTCATAGCATCTTTTGGGGAGGACCAGTATAGTCAGCACTGTTGATGCTCCCACCCCGTGCCATCCTTGGAGGTCACCTGAGCTGCAGTGGATACGTTCCCTACCCTCTGAGCTCCCTGCTCAAGCTTTATGTCTCTCAGCTTCTCTGCCCAAAGACTTTTCTTCTCCGTGGCAGTTTGCTATGCCCACAGCAGGCAGCCCCAAAGTACCAGGGCCCTAACACCTCCATGGATAGTCTTCAGCCAATGAGGGACAGGAGTCATAGAGAAACACCCCCGCTGCTCCTCTCGGTAGGACAATGCTGAAGTGCGTCATACACGGATTCAAAGAAGGCCCCCGCGGGATGGAGCCTTGTTACCTACCAGGATAATGGTCCTCCTTTCCCTGCCTCATTTACCTCCCTCCCTCCCTTGCATTTCCTGTGATTACCTCCCAACAAATTCCCAAACTAAGGAAATAATTTATTCTCATTTTGTAATTGAAGACCTTGCCAAGAGAAGGAGCAGAGGAGCCTCCCTGTCTTCAGTTCATGTCTCCTTCTTTTGCCAGATTGGAGCTTCTCAGCCTGGTGCCCATGTCCCCAGGAGAACCATCACCATCATCTTCGGGTCCTAGGTCCTTGGGCCCCGGGTCCAATTGCTCTTGAGATATGAATGCATTTGACTATGTTTGCTCTCTGGCAAGGGGTGGGGCATCCCCGTGAGGTTTCAGTGGGGCTCCCATTGAGGTATGTAGTCGTGACATCTAGGACCACCTGGTTGAAAACAGCATGATACATGTTCTGGAAAAGCCTGCCCCAAAGTCTGGCTAGACGTGATCTGACAGGCTGTTTGACTTGCTATGTCTGTGTCGCAATAACTCAGGTAAGGTGTGACTTTCTACTATCCCAGGGTCTATTACTTGCTTGCAGAGATGTGGGCTGTATGTGGGTCATAGTGTATCCTTTAGGGGGAGCCTTTAGCCCAAAGTGTTGGAAAGAGGATGGGAGGCATGCCTCCGTGTCACTGATGGGTAAAGTGGAACCCAGGCCAGGTATTTTGGAGCTGTGGGAGGGAGGGTGATTCTTGAGGAGGAAGGGTTGAAGAAGGCACAGGGGAAGTCATTCTGGATCCCAGTGAATTCTCTGGGCCTAGCAGCTTCCTTAATAACATTCTGGTGTCTGGAGCCCTGGCAATTGCAGGGCTTTCTGTATGGACAGCAGGGCTTGCTTGGCCGGGAGGAATATTCAGCAAAGGTGTTAGTCTGCATCATAAGACAGGACTGTTGGCCCTTGGTGCTCAGGACTGTTAGGAGGATGAATGGGGGTTCCACCAGACTAGACGACGGTGTCGTGCGCACTGCTCAACCCACAGCAACAGCCCAGCACACTGAGCACTCCTGCGTGCTTTCCTATGGCCTTTCCATGGAATGGCAAGTAATTGAAAAGGAAAGGTTTACCCTCTTTGTGTCTGTAACATGGCATATATAGTAGCATAGTATGTATGAGAAGCCATTTGTGACAAATGTTTATGGTAGGAAAGACCTTGGTTATTTTATGGGGAAAGATCCCCTTGCCTTCCTGTAAACTGAGAAAAGTGTATTAACCTGACTATGAGAGGGACCCCAGATTCCCAACTCTGTAAGCTGGAAGAACAATGGTTCCCAAATGTAGGGGTGAGTAAGAATTATCTGGGGGAGCTTGTTCAAATGCAGACTGCTGGGTACTGCCCTCAAATTCATATTCAATAGGTGTCTACATTCTTTAGTTAGCACCACCAGGTGATTTGATCTGGTTCTCCTAAGAGAACACTTTAAGTGCCAGTGCTGCAGGCAGCTACAACTCCCCCAAGGCTGTGATGTCCACATCTGCAGAGCCCCCTCCCTGATGTTTCGGGTGTCACAGGCAGCCAGGGAGTTTCCGTCTGCATCAGGCCATCAGTGCCAGACAGTTTTTCCAGACAAGCCCTTAGCAATAATGCAGTGGCTCCTTGCCAGGGCCTCCCTTCTCAAGAGCTGCACCCCCTCCTCCCGTGGAGACAGTTCCACTGGCATGTCTTCAGAGGGAATCCACCGCCTTTACATTGGTTCTTTCTTTACTCAGATATAGAGGCAGAAAACTTTCCTCAACCTTGACATCATGCCTACTTCTTGACAGCTCAATCCAAGTATTCTGTCCCCAGTTCACAGATTCTATGTATGTTCCTGAACCTGTCAAGAAGGTGGGGCAGCCCAGTTCAGTTTACATTCTTGGGCCAGACTGGGAAAGGTCTCCAGGACTCATAGGGGAAAACATTGGTCATCCCTTCCCATCCCAGGCAAAGAGGGTCCTCTGCAGCTTCTCAGGAGCACCTAATGTCTCGAATCCCAGGGCGGCTGTGGGGTAGGTTCTCAACATTCACTCCAGACATGCAGGACCACATAGAGATTGAGACCACTGGTCCAGCAAATGTGCTTGCTGATTTGTGAGGAAGGTGTTTATAGTTCAGCTTCAGTGTTTCCATGTCTGCTGGCTCCAGCTCTCTGGTCTCTTCCTCCCCCTATCCCATTTTTTGTTCTCTCTCTCTCTCTCTCTCTCTCTCTCTGACATGTCCCCTCTCTGATTCTTTTCAGCATGCTACAATTGAAACATCTGTCTTAAATCTGCAAGACCAGCCCAAATGTTTACTAGGAAGAATAATGGTAACTACTTCTGTTTGTTTTATTAAGTGATCCCCAGGCAGGAAAAAGGAAAATCCTCTGTCTAGAAGGAAGCTACAATCACCCTAAACGTGTGTACATAAAGAGAAGGAAAGACTAATATTGTGACTATAATATAATAATGATTAATCAGTATTGGTCAGGTTCCTTGCTAACATCCCACCAACAACTTTGCTACATGCCAAAACCTGAGGAAGGGGGGCTTCCTTGTGGGCTGGGTGAGGCAGATGATAGCTGAATTGTCACCGTCTAGGCCTAAATTGAACCATATGGTTTTAAAAAACTTTATTGAGGTGTAATTGATATGCAATATACTGTATATATTTAGAATGTATGATTTGATCGATTTTGATAAATGCTTACCCTTGTGAACCCATCACCTCAATGTGGATAGTGAATGTACCCATTCCCCAAAGTTCCCTTGTGTCCCTTGGCAGTTCCCTCCTTCTGCCTCTCCAGTCTCCTCTCCCATCCCCAGACAATCACTGATCTGCTTTCTGTCACTATAGATTAGTGTGCATTTTGTAGAGTTTGATTTAAATGGAATCATTCAGCATGTACTGTTTTTTGGTCTGACTTCTTTCACTCAGCACAATTCTTTTGAGATTCATCGACTTGGTTGTGTATATCAATAGTTAATAATTTTTATTGCTGGGGAATATTACATTGTATGTATATACCACTATTTGTTTATCCATTCACCTGTTGGGTCATTTCCAGTTTTGTCTGTGTAATAAATCTGCTATGAACATATGCGTACAAGTCTTCAGATGGATAAGTATTTCTTTTTGTATTAGGTAAATACCTAGGAGTGGACTGCAGAGCTTTATGGTTTTTAAGAACCTGAAGGGGAGATTGGAAAGAATCTAGCACTGACAGTCAGGAAATCTGGGTTTAATCTAAAGTTTTCTGCTTACTGGCTGTGTGACCTTAGGCATGGCACTTAACAACTCTGGGTCACAAGTTTCCTCATCTGTCAAATGACATGAAAATTGATCTCTCTCTTTCTCTCACATAGATGAGAAGGAGATATTGCCAAGTTAAAGTGTTCATAGAGCTTTATCAAGCCTTTATTAAGAATACGCTCCAGAAGGAATAATTCTATGCTTTAGGTCTTGCTTTGCCAAGAGGTGGAACTGTCCAAAGGCCTTGGAGCTAAAGAATTGCATTGCATGTTTTCTTGTTGCCCCTAGCTTAAAAATTGTGGCTGTAATTTTTCTCTTTTCCCACCTTCCACGTCCTCTCCATCTCCTGTTATGGTCCCACAACAAAGACAGGACCATTAAGCAAGGGTGAACTATTAGAGGCATCAAGTGAAACAAGTCACAGTTGAAATTAACTTTCCTCCCCTGCCTTTGGTTCATAAATCCAGATGGTAAAAGCAAAGCAGAAGGATAATGTCATAGAGTTTAAACCTCAACAACAACATTGCAGTCCTCAAGAGTTTTACTAAGAAAAACTTGTCAAGCGACACTCATAGGAGTCTGGTTTCTCAGGGCGTTTTCTAGGTGTCATGCTCAGTGGCTAGTGTCTTTGGAGCATGACAGGCTTGTATTCACAACTAGGTTTCACTAGGAACTGACCTATATAGTCTTGGGGATACTACTTTACCTTTATAAGACCCAGGTTCTTCCTCTGTGAAATGGGAATGTTAATAATGCTTATCCACTTTGATTGTTCTGCAGATTAACTGAAATAAAGTACACAGCTATGCTTTGAAAGTAGAAAGTTCTACCAGATCTTTGTAGCTATCTTTTTCTCCAGACTTCATGTCATTAGGAAGGGATGCCCCTTTAATGAATGAATTGGGTGAACATTATGTGAATTGGGTGGCAGAAATCATCTCTCATTGTCAAGATATCCACCATATCTGAAAACCCTGGTATTGGCCACTACTTGGAGTTAAGGCAGTGTGCCATCAGAAAGCAACTTCAAAGGGCAGATACACTTACCTTGTGGAGGTAACACATTAATCATCCATGAATTAGTATATATATTAGACCATTTTCCTAGCACGGGCCTCCAAAATATGGGCATAAAAGGAGTATGTTTTAATATGGAGGAATGGTTGGGAAACCATCTGGAGGCCAAGGGGCTCTGAAATGAAGAGTTCTGGATGTACATAGAGGGAAAGTGAGGGCATTTAAATGGGTGAGAAATAATGTTTCACATTCCAATTTATTTCTAGGGTTGTTGCTCAGTAAGGGAAGCAGTTTCCTCAGTTGTTTTGGTAATCCCACTGTAGATATGTTCTTTATCTCCTTTTTACAATCTACTGTTTGTCTCTTTCTTTCAAACTCATACATGTGTTAAACTACCATTGGGAGCAGCCTCTTGTTAGACCAAGATGTTGACCATTCCCATCCCCACCTGACCAAAGTAGAAGTGCTAGTGGTCCATGCCTCCTACCAAAAATTACTAATTCTTGGTCCTGATCCCTTGCTGGGGAACCAGTACGTTCTATTCCAGTGGACAAATACATGTGAGGTCTTAGAGGCTGATAATGCCTTGTTGTGCTTTCTTACAGGGGGCATTTGCATTTTGAAGGGCACTCTAAAGGTTACTGTAACTCAATCAAGACTCTTTGGAATCACAGCCACTGTACCAGGCTGGTAGGGAAGGCTTACAATGCTAATCCTATGTCACACCACAAAGAGGCAGCCTAATGAGTCAAGAAGACATCAACCTCAAAGGTGAATACCTAGCAGCTTCCCTTTCACCAGTTCATAGGTTTGAGGTTGCATGCACCTCAGCTGAATTTCTCCCATAATTTCATGACCTCCCAATTCAATTAGTCTCTTCTTGAACTTAAAGACATAAAACAAAAATGTCATTTGTGTGGCCACGTGTGCATAATCATACACCACACCCTTGAAGTTTACTTACCTGGCAATCTGAACCTAATGGGCTGTAGACTTAACCCTAATATTTGTGGATCTAAGGCAAGAGTGAAAATGGGGACTTATATAGCATATGTCTAAATATCTCAAAGTTGTAAATAATGCTAACCATTACATAAAATAACATCTATCCTCCAATCCTGACAACTATAACTTCCTAATGACAAAACTGACAAATATGCTTAAAGCTATTCTTTTCATATGACTGAAAGTTGGCAAAAAAATCAAAGATGACTGAATTTAATTGTTACTGTGAATATCTGAGTCATTTTTATGATTGGTGATGTTTGACTAAGTTATAAAGGCATATATACATTTTATTTTCTTACCTTAATTTCAACAAAATCACTTGTTATCGGGTGATAATCAAGACTTTTACATAATTGGTTTTCTATTGACAGTAGTGATCTAAGAGATAAAAACTGCAATTATAATAAATGTACAAGTGAACACGTTTTCATAAAAATCTAGTTTAAAACAAATATGAAACATAAAAATTATATATATATGCCTTTGAAAAGCTAATTTTATTCTAAAATATTTAAAGTACCTATTATAATAAAAGACAAAATGTAAATTATAATTAAATGGTATTACATTTTAAAATTGAAGTTATATAAATAAAGCTGAAATTTTCTGTTTAATATTTGAAAATATAATTAGAGCTTAAATTTATAAAAATAAAATTATTCTCAACTTTAACATGTATATTAGTCAGAGTTCTTCAGAGAAACAGAACCGACAGGATATATGTAAACATTAAGAGATTTATTATAGGAATTGGCTCATGCAACCATGAGGATTGGTAAGCCTAAAATCTGTAGAGCAGGTCACAGTTCAGAAACTTGATGAAGGTGGTGTTGAATTCCCCAGGAGAAGCAGGCTGGCTGAACTAGAAGTAGAAATATTTCTTTCTGACTACTGAAATACTGTTTTTGCTTTAAGACCTCCAACTGACTAGATAAGAAGACTCCTCTCATTTCTGAGAGCAGTTTCCTTTGTTGGTTGTAGATGCAATCAACTGTAGGTGCAATGAACTGTAGATGAAGTCAACTGATTAATGATGTAAACCCATCTATGATATACCCTCACAGTCACAATCAGGCCAGTCATTGTTTGACCAAACAACTGGACACCATAACCTAGCCAAGTTGACACATGAAATTTACCATCACAGCATATAGTATCCATCTACTTCCTAAGCCAAGGAATCAGTATCATGCTCCAGGAATGTTACACCCATGTATGTATACATACATGACTTTAATAGTAATATGAATAGTTGAATATTGTGAAATAGTCCCCAGTCACCCTGGGCAACTGTTGTGAATAACATGCTTATTCATGAGTATCTCTGAAGCCATGAATTGGAACACAAGGAAAAACATAAAAAGGATGCTTGGCATTTCTGAGAAACCAAAGTTATGCAAGAATCTATTGGATCAACCTTTCCAAGAGGAAGGATTAGACAAGATAATGAATGTCTATTTTTTTCTTTCTTCTTCTTCTTTTTTTTTTTTTTTCAGCTAATGCACTTCTAATGTTCAGTTTCTCCACATTCTGAAGCAGTGCCATTGTCAATGTCACCAGCAGCACAGCCCACAAAAGTTCATGGCAGTCAAATACAGTTGTTCTTTGTTTTCAGAGTACAGGAAGAAAGATGTGGAGAAGGCTTCCCTGGGACTTGAACAGTGTTGATCATAAGAGTGGATGTTTCGGTGTTACTGGTTGTGCTGCGGCAGCAATGAGTGCTGGGACCTGAGTGACAAAGGTGCCCAAGTGTTCTTTAAGAAACGGGTTTTTATTTTGTTTGTTTGTGACATGTGGGGCTCTCTAAAATATGAAGCCTAGGGCAAGGATCCCTCTTGCACAGATCTAAGGTGGCTGTGCATGAGCAAGAGCCAGAAAATATGCCAAAAAGAGCTGTCCAAGTAGATGTTTCCAAATCCGTGGACTAAATCTCATGGCTATTGCTTGGGAGATGGGATATTTGTGCCCAAACTCTTGACTCTCAGCAGTCGTTATAGCAGGGCTATACTATAGGCTAATCCTCTAACTCTGAATCCTTCTTTCTGAGCAACCCAAATAGATCAAGATACATGTGGTAGACTTGGTATAAAAATGTAAGGAAATATAAAATTGTAGAAATGTCTCCATCTAAAATAGTCACAATATTCAAAAGAATATTCATAAAACCATAGAGCTCAGTTATCAAGAATATTTACAAGTATATGCATCTTATTTCCCAGTGATTCCATATCTCATGGAACGTATCTATGTATGCATATATTGTATAAATATATCTGATACAATAATTGAGTACTCACCAAGTGCAAAGTACACTAGGTTTATGAAGGGAATGGCAAAAGAAGTAGGGTATAAGATCTTTGACCCTGAAGAGCCTTAAATTTTATGGAGAATGCAAGACAGGTCCAAATATGTACATAGGCAGAGATGATAGAAATGTATGGATGTATAGAAAACTATGTACAACTTCATTCTTTGACCCTCCACTCATCTGTAATCTGTGATAATCTAGACCTGAGGCAAGCTGAGCTGATACTTATTTTTCCACCAAGGACAGGGTTTTCATAGAAAACAAGGAAGGAAAGGGTTCCTGAAAGTCTAAAATGTGCCAGGGACTAAGATGGTTGTTTGACATGCATTATCTTATTATGTTGTATATATAATACTTATAATAGTGCTGCAAGGGGAACATTTTACAGATGATAAAACTGAATCACAGAGCAGTTAAATATAGGCCCAAATATATAGCACCCTGACTCAAGTTGGCAAGAGAATACTTAGCCAGCTTCAGAGGGGTGCCCATTCCTAAGAATATTAGTTCTCATCAACAAATATTGATAAATTCATTGCAGATCATTCCTTACATCTTTGTTAGAGAAAGTGCTGAAGGATTGCAACTTAACTCTGGTTTGATAACCTGTTTGAATTTATTGAATATATTTGAATAATAAACCTGTTTCCTACATAATAGGCAAATAATTCAACTTTTGGTTAATTTCCAGCCTGTCCTATCTCTCATTTTAATCTGAATAAATTAAATTTGAATTATGGAGAGCAGAAGTGTCCTAGCAGTCACATTATTTTGTGTGTGAATGAGTGGGTCTAAGAGTCCCCACCAGGCTAGGTATTGGGGAGGGGTGGGTCATTCTCCCTTCCTTATCATTACAAGCAGGTATAATCTGTTCTATTAATCTGTCACTCTGGCTTGTTCTGTGTAACCCAGTCCATTAAGATCACCCAGTCCAACCAGGTCCTCTTCTCTGCCCTTGATCCCCACTAGGAGACTCAGTGCACTGTGATTCTTAAGGTCATGTGTCTGCTTGGCCTGGTCATGGTGTCCAGTGGTTTGGTCAAGCAAGCACAGGCCTGACTATGACTGTGAAGCTATTTCATGGATTTAAATCATTAGCCAGTTGATTGCATCCATGGCTGATTACATCTACAATCAACAAAGGAGATTGTCTTCAGCAGTGAGAGGAGTCTCCTCATCTGATCAGTTGAAGGCCTTAAAGGAAACTGAGAATTTCAGCAGGCAGAAAGAAGAATTTCTATCTCTACTTCAGCCAGCCAGCTTCTGCTAGGGAATTCATCAGAAACCTTCATCAGAGTTAAGTTGGGAAACTTGTGGTTTGCCCTTTGAAATTCAGACTTGCCCATCCCCAAGGTCATGTGAGCCAAATCCTATAATAAATCTCTTAATGTGTGTATATATTTATATATTTAGGGTATTTATAGATTCTGTTGGAGCTGATTCTCTGGAAAATCTTGACTGACACAAGTACACATAAGCTTATTATATTTGATAAAATAGCCATCATCTTTTATATTTAAATAGTGCTTTACAGAGAAAAGGCTTGGAGACACATAGGTCCAGAAGTATGCACTGTCCGACCTCAGTAAGTTTGGCGGATGACTGGGGCACGAGTGTGTGTGCTAAATGAGTTGGAGACAATTCGTTTTGAATTTAGGTCAGAATTAGAAAAACAATGCCAGGAATGAATATTCTGAGTTAAGATTTCTTTTTACAATGCCTTGCTACCTAAATAAAACAAGGCTCTGTGTTCACCAAATCTTTTCAGATAATTAGTGTCAATGATTTATCTCAGAGAAGTCGCATTGTTCCTGTCTTCAGAGATGTAAGTGATTATTTCAGAACTAACCAATGTGGTTTAGATTTTGATCTGCAGCTTTGGTTTTCTTGTGATTCATATTGATTGCTCCAATTTGTATGCTGCTTTGCTCTGTAGGTTCTTGATCCACTTGTTGTCTCCTCTTTGGCCATGACTATAGGTTTATGTTTCTTATTTTCTATTTTCTTTCCATCTTGGATTTTCAGTGTTTGCACTCAAGATGGCTTTTTTTTTTTTTAAAGGTAGTTCTTGTTTTTGTTTATTTGCCCTGCTGTCAGGCCTGTCTGGCCTTGTCCATGAGATAATGGATATGAAAATGCTTTGTAAGCTGTAAAGCACTATTCAAATGTAAGAGATGATGACTATTTTATTTTTAAAAATAACCTTGTTTAAAGCTCTGAGTCTTCTTGCTGGAATCAAGAGTAAAGGAGAGTGTCTGATTAGACTGGGTCATCTTTATGGACTGAGATCCTAGTTCACAACAGCTTTAGCACCCAATATCAGAGCCCCAGATTCTCTGTGAACTTGGATTCCAGCCTTGTGCCCAGCCTGGAGAAGGGAGGCATGAACCTACAAAGGAGACAGAGTGCAGCCCAGTGCCTGACTCCTGGTTGTACCCACACCCTGATGGTGGAGGCCTGAAATACTCTGCCACCCTAATGCATGAAGGGAATCCTGTGATTTGTCAGCAACCCTGTTCTAGACAGCATGGCCACATTGGGGCAATGCCTTTGGTGCCTCTCTTGCTCCATAAGTGTATGATTCTTCATACACTTTGAAGAATCAATCTCAAAGGTTTGAGAACAGAACTTTCAACCTGCCTAAGTATTTCTGCCTCCCTATCAGAAAGTCCTACCAAGGTTAGGCCTGGACTAAAACAGGATCCCATCTACAATTATCCTCTTTCAACAAGTATAAGCCCACCTCAGTGTATGGCTGTAGATGCTTTTAACTTATATCTAGAGCTAGTTCTTCACTTTTGAAAACCTGCTGTTTATTTCAACTGAGCCATCATTAGTGGAATCTACTCCAGCTTGGAAATAAGCAGAAAAAGAGGTTCTTATTGGCCCCTCTGTAGATTGGAAATGCATAAATTTTCTTCTAGGGGAAGTGGACTTTTGAGAGTCCACTCAAAAAGTTGTATAGGGTGTTTGGATGGATGGATGGGACAGCATTTTTTAAAAAAGGAGATACCTTTTTGACTGGCTATCCTTAGGATCAGCTCAAGGTATCCTTGAAATAGGCAGTATTTGAGTCCATCTTTGTCTTCCTGTCTCCACCTTGCTCTTCATTCCTACTTCTCATTCATTTATTTTTCCAACAAATGCTTATTGAGTACTTATTTGGCATTGGGCCAAAGCTAGAGACCACACAGATCACTTCTGACCAATGTCCTGTTATAGAAGTCATCATTCTGCAATCTGTACATGAGCTTTGGGTTAGACCAACAATGGTGCCTTCCCTCCATTTGTTATTTGTTTTACCCTCTAAAGCTTAATAACTTGACATATAGGTGTTACTTTCTGCATCTGTAAGTTGGGATAATACCAGTTACCATATAAGGCTATCGTGAGGTTTCCATAATGATGTGTATAACACTCAGTGCTGGATACATAGTAGGTCTGTCACTAATTAATTGATGTTTGTATTCTTTACACTCATCTCTCAATTTCCACTTCAAACTCACTGACTGCTTTTCTTTGCCTGGGGCACTTGACCTCCAAGTGGGTTTTAATAGTGTCTATGTGACTAGACATATGGATCAGTCTTCATGTGAATAGACAGATGGATCAGATATTTTCAGTAGAGTGTAGATTCTTGTTCAGGATTCCAGAACTGTAAATGTTGACACAGTCACATGCCCAGTTCAACATTTTCTTTTTAGCAGCTTGATTGAAAAAAGTTTTTGGCTTTTTAAAACTTGAACAGTTAAATCAACCAGAGTGGTTACACTGGCTGGCTAAGTGTGTGAACATAGCTCCATGTTTACAGGAGGGGCAGTTTTTTGAGAAACCCCATTTGTAGGGTAGAAACATGGGATTAGGCCAAGATTCAATGGTGGGTGCATACTAGGCACAATATAGCTGTAGATATTTTTTTCCTCCATCCTTAATTTGTATGTCTGACTCCCAAGAAGAACAGTTTCATGAGATTTGATAATGGTGGGACTCCCCACAAAATGACAGTATGACTATGTCATCTTCAATTGCATGATACCAAATATTCTTCTAGTTTACCTTTTTGTTCTCCTTGATCAAAATATCATAATTTCTTAAACTGTGAATCAAATTATATTTATATTTTCCCATTTACAGATAATTTCATGTGTATTTGACAGTTCTATCATATTTCTTATAGTTAAATTTTTTCCCCCTATATGACAAAGTAGAGGGCAAGAAGGCATGTGCCCTGTCAAACCTTGTATTGAGGGATTAAAATCTCTCAAGAAGGTATTTTTTTGTTTGTTTGTTTGATATATTTATTGTTTGACTTATTTCAACTGCCCAGATACCCATACAAATGGCAGAAAATTTTGGGATGGGTCTAACTCTGGTGTTGTAATACTGTTTCCTCAATGACAAGCTCCTGATTTTAATAAATCAAATATGTTGATTTTAATATGTCTGGACACAGTTTAAAGGCTGCTGTTCTTCCCAATAGGGTAACCATGTGTGGGTTAGATCTT
The DNA here is from genome assembly GCA_026826555.1 of Tolypeutes matacus. NCBI lineage: Eukaryota > Metazoa > Chordata > Mammalia > Cingulata > Chlamyphoridae > Tolypeutes > Tolypeutes matacus. The sequence goes on from JAKSZT010054030.1 coordinate 27,552,416, forward strand.
TGGTTCATATTCAATGCCTGACTTCCATCCTGGGCAGGTGAGATATGCTCTTGAAACAACGATTTTCTATTGCAGGTGCTACCAGGCTATTCAGAAGCAATACACAAAGGAAGGGCACATACGGCTTTGACAGGAATTCTGTGACATATCTCATGGCCTTTGGCTAGAATGCAGTGTCAAGGGGATGCCTAAGACCACCTTCAGGTTTCGTGATTCTCTAGGAGTACTCTCAAGAAATCAGCATGTAGTTGTACGACATGGCTATGATTTACTATAGCGAAAGGATGTAGAGAACAGCAAAGGGAAAAGGCACATGGGGGAAGTCAGGGGGAAACCAGGCAGAAGCTTCTAAGGCTCCTATCCCACTTGAGTCACACAGGTCATGTTTAATGCCCCCACCAATGAGTCATGACAATACAGGTGACATGTCTTCTATCAGAGAAACTCACCAGAGACTCAGTGTCCAAGTTTTTATTGGGCGATGGTCATATAAACAACCTCTGCCTGGCAGATATCAAAATACCAGACTCCTGAAAGTAAAGAAGGTGTTTAGCATAAACTATATAAAAAAACACATTGTTTGTACAAACAGCTTAGGCACAAGGAGCCACTCTTATCAGATAATGGTGAGAAGCCTTCCAAAATCCACATTCCCAGATGCAAGCCAAGGGCCAATCTTATAAGCAGGCCTTTCAAAGGAAAGCAGTCAGTTCTGCTATGTTAACTCTTTTCTGCAGAAGTACCAATTCCAAAGTGAGGAAAATACTCAGCACACAGAAAAGGAAACAGAAACATAGGACAATGAGGTTGCAGCTTAGGTCATTAGGTTAAAAAAAACAAAACAAGGCTCACCTCAGACAGGATTTTTATAGGATTATTTATATGGCTTGAATTCTTTTAAATTCATTGAGATTTGTTTTATGGGCCAGAAAACAAATTATATTCCCTTATTGTGAGTTCTCATTGTACCGTGTGCTGCTTCTTTGTAGCACTTCCACAGTAATAATTTCCTTGTGTGGTTATGTGCTCAGTGTCTAACTCCCTGTGGGACTCTCAGCTCCACTGAATTGGAACCATGTTTGTTTTTACCCATGTATTCCTATCCCCTAGCATGATGACCCTCAGAGAGCATGGGCTCATAAATATTTCATGAATGAATGAATGAATGAATGAATGAACTGGCTTTTGAAATAGGAGGTCTTTGCTAAATTTTCCTTATGAGAGATGAAGAAGGATTGTTCTTCTGTGACAAGAGACCTTTTAATCCCTGTATTGGCATCAACTTCTTTCAACTTGAATTGTGAAGAAGTACCCAGAGAGGACTCTGGGACCCTTGCCAACACCACCTGTCCCAGGAAGTGATGGGATGGGGCAGTCATCTTTGTGCCCCTGGGAACTTGACCTTTTCTCTATATTTCTCTGGGGATAACTCTTCTGTGAGTCATTTCTTCTGCGTCCTTACTCCATCTGCCAAATAACGATGTGGGACTGGATGGACTTTCAAATTCACCGCATTGCCAAGAAGTTAGTGAGAGCATAAAACCTTCATTTTTATGGAGACAGTAGCATGAGAATGATATAAATAAGTCACAGTCTCGTGTCTTCAATTAATTTTGACTCAGCTTTGCCCAATAACCCATCCTTTATAAATGTCTTCAGTTTCTTCACCATACCCAATCTTGGCCTTTGTCCATTGGCAGCATTCTTGACAGTCAAAAATTCCTTTGGGCCCAGGCTTCAGTGGGACAGAACATCATTATTCCCTTCCAGATCTCTGAGTCCTGCCCATTCTGTTTGGGAAAAGATAGGGCAGCTTACCTGAGAAGTGGCATGTGGTATGGAAAAGAATAATAGCTTTGGAGTTTGACAGCTCTGGCCTCTGCCACTTTTACTAGGTAAGTTACTTAGGTTCTCTGAGTCTCAATTTATTCATCTGTAAAATGAAGTTAAAATGCCACCATATTTTTACAAGTTTAGCTGAGATCATGAATATAAACTTCTTGGTACCATGACAGGTCGAGATGCTTAATAAATATTTATTCTCTGCCTGGAATTTGTTCCTCAATGACTCCTCCTAGGGTTGCAGATCCTTTGACTGTCTTTATTGACTCCCATTGTCTTGATTTCCATCTCTTTAGAACTGACTTCTAGCTACCCCAGCTATGCAGTTTACACAGAAGGATTTTTGTTCTCTGGAATTCTGCTTGGCTGTGACCCTAAGCCTGCCCACCTTGGCTTTCCTGAGGTCTCCTGCCAGGCTGGTAGTAGGGTTGTTCCCTTCTCCTCTCACCACAATAATGCCCAAAGTCAGTGCCTGGGGTGGCCATCATTGTTATTCCCTAATGTTCCCACTGGAGTGTGCCTCAAAGTCTTGTTGTCTTTTCTTTGAAGTGAGAGGAATTTGTCCAAGCGGGAACCCTCAGCAATACTTCCACTGTCCTTGAGCTCTTGGTGCTTGGCAGACATGGAGGCCAATGGCTATGTTCCCACCAATCCTTGGGAACTGGCATCCCCAGTAAAGATGGTGATTTGACCTGGAAGCAGGAGGAGGCCAGGACTCCCAGTTCCTTCTTTGTGGGCCGCCTCAGGCTTTCCAGCTCTGTGATCCCCACCAGATGGCCCCATGGTAAAGCAAGGGTACTTTACCCCCACTGGGGTCCCAGGACAGTCCTGGAAGAACAGATTTGAAGGGTTTGTCTTTAGATTTGCTCCCCTGCCCATGGTCTGGCAAAAACATATGCCTAGTGACCTTTGGTCTGGACCTCCTTTATCCTGTGCTGTTCTCCTCAATGGCTGATCCCTATCTACCTCCTTATCCCTTTCTTGGCTGCCATACCTATGGCGGATGATACTCACATACTCAAAACACTCCCAAACACATATCCAGATTTTTGAGCAACTCCCCCAAAATATTGTGGGGAGGTTAATAATTTATAATTGCAACAATGTTCCACGGCCTGCTGGTAGCCCTTTCTCCTCCAGTCAGTGACACAGATAAGATGGTCTTCAGATTTGGCAATCCCCAGACACTAGCTGTATCTCTTTCATTCTCATTCAAATTTAAATACATTGAATGAGAAAAGTAAGTTGAATTTGTTTAAATACACTAAAAACAACTTTCCATCTTAGGATCTTTATTATTAGTTGTATATTACTTGTGACCCCCTCACAGGTGGCTAAGACAGCGTAACAACGAGGTTGTAAAGTGAGGAACCCAATGAAGGTCTCTCAAGGGTCATCTTCACTGGATGTCTAGATAGTAATAGTCTCTTAGGATAGTTGGTCTTACTTGAGGTGAGCAGGGCATTCTTGTTGAGCCCTCTTTGAACCATGTGCCAATGAAAGGGACATATTGAACAACTTGATGAATTCAAATCCTGATTCCCCAATTGGCAACGGAAGGACAATATGGCCTGGTGGGTGAAGGTGGTCCTGAAACTGGCACTACATGGAGAACATTAGAAGACCAGTCGAAATTGGGCTTCACCAAACACGTCCAATTCTTTTTTATGTTTCCTCCTTCAGCACACAATTCAGGCTTTGATTCCTGATCCTGCATGAGTTGCTGCAAGGAGCACACACTCTCATGGCACTGGTGGTGGCACCACACTTTTTCTCTGGCTTCCATGGCAGCTTAGAACAAGAAGAGCAAATGTTGCCTCCCTTCTCTGGGGCAGGGACAGTTCTTGGAGCTTGGCAGGAATGAGCTTATGGCTATGCTTAGGGAAAAGAGCACCCTTGGCTTTTGAGGAGATGATAGCACAGTGGCAGGGTGGCAGAGTTTGAGAACTCCCTGTGATCCTGCCAGCCAGGGATCTCCTCTGACTTTACCCCTCTCACTCTTCCACTCCCTCATCTCTACCCTCTGAACTCTGACCAAAGAAGTCCCCAGGGGCTCAGGCTCTTAGAATTTATGGAGACAATGAGTCTATGTCCTCTGAGTCCTCATCAAATCTTGGAGCTTTGATGTGGTGGGGTATGAGGGCAGGGTGAAAAGAGCAACTTTAACCTTCCCACCCCCATCACTGCTGCCCTGGTGACCCTTGGAACAGCAAAGAAAAATCCCAGCTTTGAAGATGGGCCCTGGTCAGTTATGATTCCCCCAAACAGGTGCTTCTGGCCATCAAAGTCTTGAAGCAGTTAAACTTGCTTTCACCTTTGTTGCAGTTCCCTTAAAAGAAAATAGAGAGATCTTCGAAAGGTAGAAGGGGTGGCAGGCCAGAAACGTAAAGTGTGTGCAATCACTCAGATACAAGTGGCACCACTAAAAATTGCCTTCATATATCAGCTTATGGTTTACACACTCTGGCAGAAAGGACACTAAAAGGTCAGCAGAAAAAAAAATTATATGTCAGGCCTGGAGCTGTGATTCCAAAGGTGGTGAGAAGACATGATCTAGTAAGGGTTCTAGAGGGACCGGCTAAATGTTTGATGTGGCAGGATTCTTTTTTTCACTCTTTCTTTTCTTTTCTTTTCTTTTTAAGGAAGTTATTTGCAAACGTCAGCAGAGAAGCTAAGGTATAGACTCTGAGTAACCTCTTGCTACGACCCCTAGTGACAAGACGGATAGTTCCATTCATCTACGGGTGAGCAGCGGAGGCTCCCTGCATTTTTTTTTTTCCTCCCTTTTTGCTTGGATTCAGGATATATTTGTTTGCAGAGAGGGATGTCACGCATGTGACTGTGCTGCTCAGTCATGTGCTGGTGGTGAAATCAGAGGTGGAGAGAAGAGACGGGAGGGAAGAGGGGGAGGGGAGGGGAGGGGAGGGTTATGGGGAAAGGGCAAGCTATACTCTGGGGGCTTTGAATGATGCCAGCTCCGATCCAGAAACAAATCTTCAACTAAATGCTAATGGAGAATGTACCTCCCAACCAGAAGGATCAGGAAATATGCTGTAAATTAATAATGCAACCTTTTAGTAGCAATTGCCTTGTGAAAAAGTCTGGGGGAGGATTGCTTATCCACTCCCCCTTCCATCCCACCTCCCGTAAGAGAAGGAACTAGGAACATTGTAGGTCTCTTGGAGTTTTGTTTAAGACCAACCCTCCCCCTTGACTTTATTAACCGTGTAACATTTTAAGGTTGTTTTTTCCTCTCTGTCTCCTCCAGCAAGTCTCTATTGATCACTGTTTACAGTTATAATCCCTTTCAAATTTATCATCCATGACTAACACCACATGTATTGATTAGTGTTGACGGATGTCCCTCTACAGTATAGAACCGCTATGATCCTAGCCAGTGAAATACAGAAGAGATGGAGAGAGAGAGAAATATACATTTTCCCTTTCTCCTTGATTTGCTTTTATATGTTTCCTGTTCCCCCTTTTGTTCCTAGCTTAGATAACTTCTTTCCTGCAGATGCCAAGGAATTGCTTTGTGTATATTAAAGATAATTTCTTTATTTCCATTGAAGCCTTTGGGGGAGGAAAAGAAAATAGCCGTTTTGCTTCTGGGTGGCAAGTGGGGGGTCGCCGACAGTTCTTGAAGGAGATCAGATTTATGAGGGACATCCATGTGTCTTAACCTAAAGCTTCAAGTAACAAAGATGTAAGGCTAGTTTTTTAGGGACAAATTAGGTGTCACTTGTGACTAAGGACAAGGTGTCCGAAATCTTGACTATAAATGGAGCCATTTGTCAATTGTGCAATTTTTTTTGTCCTTTTTTGCTTACTCTCTGCAACATCCTTTTTGCCTGTTGCAGTGCCAGAGACAGGTGGCCGTCGGGTTGTGAAGCTGTTGCCTCATCTGTCTTTGCCCAAGTCTCCAATGACCCTCTGTCTTGGAACACGTGTGTACCCTGCTTGTCCTGCATGTGGATATAAACTGCTCGCCCCACCTGCCCCGCCTGCCCCACCAGGCTGGCACTGAGTTGTGGAGGGTTCTGGCCTCTGCCCACCCACTGGAAAGCCACCGTGGACTCCTGAGCTCAGCGGTCTCATCTGTAGCATGGAAATTCTAGTACTTTCCTTGCCTACCAAACAAGGAGACTGTGAGGTAACAGTTGAGTGCTTCAAAAAATCGTAAAGGATCATATAAATCAAGACGATAATAATTATTACTCTGGAAGTTTTTTTCCCCTCCTTCATACCCCAAGGAGGTTTTATTATTCTGGAAGGTTTTTCTTATACTCCAAGGAAAATCATCAGAGAACCCAAAGACTAGATTGGAGGCCAGAACAAAGAATTATAGGGCTCTAGGGAATTTAGACGTCATCTAGCTTCCACATGAGGAAACAGAAGAGGCCCCAAATTTGAATTACCTTGTTCAGCGTCTCACAGTTTGTGAGAGATAAGTCTTGCTATTTCTTGCTTTATCTCTCCACCCCCCCCCCCCCAGGACTAAGGGTAGAGACACAGGTCCCTTTTTCCTTGGAGCTTGCTTTTACTTTGTAAGACAAGACCACTCTCTGAGAAACTCAAGGATTTTTTTTACTACAGAAAATTCACATTAAAAAGTTAACTATTTTCAAAGAAAAAAGGGAGCTACATTCAGCTCCTAGGGGAGGACACATCTACCTACCGAGTGTGTCATTCTGTCATGCTATAGAGCTTTTGAATTAGCTATACAGTTGACTCATATGTAAATGATATTTTGTCTACCCTCACCACACTCTTCCCCCATATTATTGACAGTAATTTGATGGGATTTTTTTTTGCCTTTTGCCTTATCTATTTTCCAAGTTTTCATGGTCTGTTTGTAATAATGTTTTTGGTTCTTTGTACTACTTAAAATTAAGTTTCTCTTATGGGTCTTATTATACCTGAATACTGTTCAGTTATTTGATGACATAGCTGTAAATCCTCAATAAAAAAGATCTTTAATAATCAGTTGGCATTTATTTAATATACCACCCATCTTATTAAATCTAACTCTGTAGATTTTAATAGGAGAGTTTATTGTATTTTAGCATTGGAATAGTGATGCTATAGTTATGCTTGAGAAGGCACTTTCATTATGAACTCCTGTTTTTAGGCACTTATAATTTTCTCAAGTAGCATATTTATTTCAATGTGCAATCATTTTCTGTTCTACTATCCCTCCCTCTTTTGATCTGTGCCATTTTTTTCTCATTTTTTACAGTTTAATAAGGAAATATATCTCATGCTTAGTGGGAAACTCTGTATCATTGGTTGAGAGTAGCTGAGCAAAGCTGCCAGCCTCCCTGAAATCCAGATTTTTGTTTGGTGTCATCAGTAAACCCAGTGGAAATATTGGGGAAGAGGAGGAGGAGGCTGCTGGTGCCAAGTCTGCATTCTTGTAACTTGGAGAATACTGGTATTCACAAGTGCTTTCTCTCTCTCTCTCTCTCTCTCTCTCTCTCTCTCTCTCTCTCTCTTTTTAATTAAAATTTCTCCAGATATGCCGGTGGTAGGAAACAGGCACAGAGCAGCCAGGAAACATATAAGGAGACAGACCACCTAACTCCTCCCCTGGTCCTACCCCTCTCCAGCCCATGCATAGTAGAAGTGCGTGAGCCATGCTCTGTTGCTGGGGCCCTTTGCACAAGTTGTTCTTCTTCACACCCAATCCTGCCTGGCTGACACCAACACCCTTCAGATCTCAGCACAAGCATCACTTCGTCAAAGATGCCTGCTCTGACCATGTAGACTGAGTCTGAGTACCTTGTTACATGGGTAGAATAGCATAGCACTCCTTTTCTTTAGAGCATTGTGACAGTTTGAAGTTCTTTTGTGAATCCAAAAGGATTATGTTCTTAAACTAATCTATTCCTGCAGGTGTGGTATCTTTTGATTGCATTAGATTCACTTTAGATCACTTAAGTAGATTGCTTTTAATTGGACTATGTCAGTGAGGCATCAGCTAGCTTGGGTCTCTGCCCTTTTGCTGGGACTGATATAAATGGAGACACAGAGAAACAGATATAGAGAAAGGAAGCCACCATATTGAGCCTGCCATGTGAGAGAGGACTGCAGGAAAACAGAAAAGACCTGAGGGCTGAGAGAGGTCCTGGAGTCTGGAACCAGCAGAGCAGACACAGAAAGAGGCCCCCAAGAGGCTGGGCCCACGGAGTAGCTCAAGACTGAAGAGATGAACCATATGCTTGATAGCCCACAGCTGAACTTGGGAAGAAAGCCAAGCCGCCGACACTGAGAGAGGAGACCCAGTAAGAGACAAGCTCTATGCCTGGTTACCCACAGCTGAGCTCTGGGAGATGGTAGATTATGAAGGGGAAGGCAGAGACCTCAGTAGAGATCAGAGTCCCAGAATTAACAGTAGCTGACTTTGGTGAGAAAGCATCCCTGATGGTGCTTTGATTTGGACGTTTCACAGAACTGTAAGTTTTACCTCAAATAAATACCCTTTATAAAAGCCAGTCCATTTCTGGTACTTTGTATTGGCAACCCTGTGGCAAACTAAGACACACATGTATCTCAGTTTCCATTTATTTTAGTCAGTGATGTGCTGGAGCCAGCTCACACTATGTCATGAGAGCTGATTGTGCCATCTCTGCATGGTAGGGTAAAATCAGTCATTGTGGGAGAATTTACCCCATAGAAATAGGCAAATACTACAAATCAGGGCTCACCTCCTCCCACTGGAGCTGGTTGTTAAACATTCACCAGTACACCACTGATGTGATGATTTGATTAAAACCTGTCTCCTCCACTAAACTGTAAACTCAATGAGAATAGGAACTGTGTCTATTATTGTCTATACTGTATTCATATCACAGTGTCTGGTAAATAGTAAGTGGCCAAATAATTAAGTTTAGAAAGAGATTTGGAGATAGACAGAGGCTTGTTTAAGGAAAGAGATTGGACCACTCAGGAGATCTTAATAATTAAAAAAAATCAAGGTTCTCCATGATTCTCTCTAAGAGTAGTTTATTCTGTACCAGGATCTGGATAATAATCTAGCTTCCTAAGGAAATGAAGATTCTTAGTGATCAACTCATCATTAGTGACATGACCTGTCAGGAAGTCCCTGAAAGTTGTTTAGCCAGATGTAGTAAGGATAAGATAATTGTGCTTAGGTAAGGAAAGAGACTGGATGATGCTCTCTGCCTCTTTTAAGTTTATATTTCATCAAAATAGTCCTCTTGTATTCTACCAGGTTTCTGCTTCCATGGGTTTCATGTTCTGGAATCTGAAAGAATGACACTTTTTACTGCTATCTCCCTCTATGCTCCTACTTAGCAAGTCACTATCTCTTCAGTTGCTTTCTAGCTATTATCTAGTGAAATGGGCTTAGGACTTGAAGTCAGAGAGACCTGGGCTCAAACTTAGGCTCTGCCATAGTTGTATAGCTTTGGAGATTAATTCCATTCATGGAGTCTCATATCTTCATGTTTAAAGTTTACACTGTTGCATTATATGAGATTAAACACATATGTGAAGTTGCAATGTAAGGATTATTATTAATTTTCAGACTTTTGCATCTTTTCTCCTAGACCTGAGTTCTTCCCTTTTTTGTTGCTATAGTTCGAAGAATGGATAACAGAAGATACAGAAACACATAAGGACAACATCATCAAATTGTTTGGTTGAAATGGGGGAAAGTTAATTAATATTATTAATTCATTAAAAATATTTCCTGTGGAGAATTTTGCTTTCTGTAATGGAGGACTGGGTAATTTGGACAACCATCCCACTGAGAACAACTAGAAAAGCTGGAAAGAAATGTGACAAGCATCTGTTGAAAAATATAGGAAAGCTAATAAGACAGTACAAAGTATTAGGGCCAAGATCCAGGAGAATAATGAAACTTAGAAAGGTGAGCCCAGCATTTGGAGCAACATTCCCCTAGGGGTATCTATTAGAACTTTGGAAGAGGTTGCCAAGAGGCTGAGAAACTGAGCACAGCTTTTGACAGTCTCACAGGACTAGGAGGCAATTTGGAGTTCAGAGATTTCCAAGAAGTGGAGATTAAACTGATTTTATACTGACTTTTGCAGGGACTAAAGCCTAGGTTCAAATAATCACAATCCTCTAGTAGAATAAGGTAACCTATGATACTAGTGCTCCTAGGTATCTTTCAAAAGCAAATGTAAATCCTCTCTATAGGACAACTTTATATACATTTATATTTACTGAAACAATATTTTGTATATAATGTTCTGCACTCAACCAAAAATAACCAAGCATATACAGATACAATATAATGTGGTAAAAACAAAACAAAACAAAACAAAAAAAACCTAAGGAAACACTGTATAATATAAACAGATCAGAAGAGATTCAGATAATGGAGTTGTCGGACATAAATTTTAAAATAATAATGGTATGCTGTTATATTCAGATTGAGAATTTAAGGGGAAGACTGGAACATTCTAATAAAGAAATAAATGAAAATTTAGAAATGAAAATTATAATGGAAATTAAGTACTCAGTGATAGTATTGAACAGTAGATAGGCACAGATGAATAGACAGTAAGTAAACTATAAGGTGGGTCAGAAGAAAATAACCCAAATGAAACTTTAGGTGTAAGAGAAAGGAAATGGGGAAAAGAGAAAGAAAAAAAAAATCATGAACACAGAGAAAAGATCTAACATGTGTAATGGAAACCCAGCAGGATAAGAGAGAGAGTGGATTAGAGCTACATTCCAAAGAGATAATGGGTGAAACGAAATATAAGTTTTTTTTCCCCCCAAAACTGATGAAAGATATTAAGCCACATTTTAAAGAAGCAATCTGAACTCAAAGCAGAATTAGTACAAATAAAACTGCATGTAATATTAAGCTGTTGAAAACTAAAGACAAAGAGAAAATCTTAAGGGTAGCCAGAGAGAAAAGAGCAACAACTTAAGTAACAACTGGCTTTTCAACAGTAACAGTGGGAACCAGGAGTTAATGAATGGTATATTCAAAGTACTGAAAACAAAATGACAACTTAAAATTCAATACCAGTGAAAATGTCCTAAAAAATGAAGGCAAAATGAAAACATTTTTAGATAAGCAAAATCTGAGAGTATTTGTCACTGGCAATTTCAGTGACTAAAGGAAATTATGAAGAATATTCTTCAATAAATTCAGAATGAAGCAAGAGAATATAGGAGAAATGAAAAGTATAAATATAAATGAATATTAACTATATAAAATAATAATGTCTTGTGGGAGGTATAAATATATAGTATTAAAATGCACTACAAAATAATGTCATATAAATTGGAGGAAGTTAATGGAGTAAAAATGTCTTGAGGTCCTTAAATTGTCCAGGAAGAATTGAAAGTATGAATTTTCATTACACTTTGATAAATAAAATATACACACTTACACTGAAAGAATGTATAACAATCTCATAGAAGGAGAATGAAATAAATAAACATACACAATCAATCCAAAGAACACAAGAAAGGATAGGAAAGGAACACAGAAAAACTGAATAGTTGTAGGAATGGTTAAGTAGGAACATGAGAGATTGAAACCCAACTATAACAGCAATTGTACTAAAAGTATATAGACCAAATGAGCTAATTATAAAAATGTGAAGTTGTCAGAATAAATAAAAACAAACCCAGCTATATGCTGCTTATTAGGGAGATACCATAAATACATGAATACTTGAAAATAAAAGTATATAACACCTACTGAAAGAAATCTGATATAGCTATATTAATATCAAAGAAGACTTTAAGGCAGAAAATATTACTAGAGTTGAAAATAGACACATCACAATGACAAAAAGTTCAATTCACCAGGCAGATGTAACAATTCTAAAGTTATAGAGACTATGTAACATAGCCCCAGAATATATTTTAAATTCCAAAGGAGATCCCAAGGAGAAATAGAGAAATTCATAATCATAGTGGGAAAATTTAACTTCTCTCATTAATAGATAGGACATGCTGAGAGAAAGTTAGTAAGGATATAGAATCTGCAAACAGCATGATTTAATCACACTGACCTAATTGACATATAGACAACCCGTAGCCAACAACTGCAAACAGACATCATTTTGAAATTCATAGAGAATATATACCAAATTTACTATATGCTGGGTCATAAAGCAAGTCTTAACAATTCTTGAAGGATTGAAATCATAAAGAGTTTATTCTTTACAGTGAAAATAAGCTAGAAATCAATAACAAATAACTTGAAAATGCCTAACTGCTTAGAAATAATTAAGCAATATATTATTAATTCTTTATTAAAGAAATAATCACAATGAAAAAAAATTTTAAATACTGTGAACTGAATGATAAGAAAAATACCACATATCAAAACTTGTGGGATGCAGCTAAAGACATGAGTAGAGAGGAATATACAGCAATAAATGCTCATATTGCAAAAGAAAAGTGCTGAAAATCAGCAATCTAAATTTTTTTTTCCAGAAAGTTAGGAAAATACCAGTAAACTAAACCCCAAATGAAGGAAGGAAATAATAAAAACAAGAGCAAAAATTAACAAGATACAATGCAAATATATAATAGAGAAATTTAATAAGGCCAAAAATAATTCTCTGAAAGACTGAAAATTGATAAACGACAAGCCAGACTGATTAAGATAGAAAAGGCACAAATACCATACACGGAATGAACAAGGTGATAAAATACATACACTATAGAAATTAAAGGATTTATCAAGAGGAAATTATGAAAAAAAATCATGCCAAGAATTTTAAAATTTGGATGAAATGTACAAATTCTGAAGGAAGAACTCATCAAAATTGACACAAGAAAATTTATCAATTAAGGGAATTTAATCTGCAACTAAAACCTTTCCACAAAGAAATTTTCGGGCTGAGACAGCCTCACAGATTATTCAGATCCTTTTAAGGTTAGTGAGACTCGTTTTTATAGCCCACAATGTGGTCTTGGAAAATGTTACACATGCTTTTGAAAATAATGTATGATCTGCTGTAGTTGGGTGGAGTGTTCTGTAAATGTCAATTCGTTAAATTGTTTCATTGTGTTGCTCAGTTCTTCTTTATGCTCATTGATTTTCTGTTTACTTGTTCTATCAATTATTGCAAAAAGGTATTGAAATTTTTCACCATAATTGCAATTTTGCCTATTTCTCCTTACATCTATTGGTTTTAGCTTTAGGTATTTTGAAGCTCTGTTATTAAGCAAATAAATATTTAAGCTAGTATGTCTTATTAAATTGAATCCTTTATCATCATGCAATGACCCTCTTAATCTCTGGTAATGTGGTCTGAAATCTACTTTGTCTCATATAAATATAGCCACTCTAGCATTGTTTTGATTAGTGTTAGTGCAGTGTATCTTTCTCCATTTTTTTTTTTTCACTTTTAACTTGTTCATATCTTTATATTTAAAGATAAATATAGAACCCATACTTGGACCTTGATTTTAAAAAAATCAAATCTGACAATCTCTGCCCTATAATTGGGGTGTTTAACCATTTACATCTAATGTGACTAATGGTATAGTTGGGTTTAACTCTTCCCAAGAAAAATCTGTCATATATCTGTCTCATTTTTTTGTTTCCTTTTTCTACCATCCTTAAATTATATGCTTTATTTTTCTTATTACATTTTATATCCATTGTTATCTTATTATCTACAACTTTTGTTTTATTTTGTTATTTCAGTGGTTGCCTTAATGACATTACACTATATACTTCTTATATAGTGTTTTATTTAGTGGTTACTCTTGAGAGAAAAATATGGATTCTTAACTTACCAATGTAATTTGCCACATTAACAGCATATAGGAGAAAAATCATATCATTATCTCAGTGGAAGCAGAAAAAGTATTTGATAAAATTCAACACCCATTTGTGTTAAACTCTTAGCACAAAATAAATATAAATGTTCTTTCTTAATATGACATAGACTATCCACAAAACACATGTAGCATACATCATATTTAAATGTATAATATTTAACACTTACCCTCTGAAATTGAGAATGAGACAAGGAGGTCAGCTATATTTACTTTCACCAGTAAATATAAGCAATATATTCCAATAGTGCAATAAGCTAGAAAAAGAAACAAAAGGTACATTTATAAGTAGAAATAAAACTGCCATTATTTGAAGGCAACATGATTGTGTTAATAGAAAATCCAAAAATATCTACATGAACATTATTAGAATTCATAAATGAATTTAGCAAGTTTCCTTGATATAATATCAATGCACAAACCAGTATTCCTATGTACCTGCAAAAACAAGCAATAAAATTAAATCTAAAAGATATCATTATAGTAACATCAACATATCAAACGTCTTTTAATAAATCTACAGAAATATGTGCTTAACTTCTATATGAAACACTATGAAATATTATTGTCAGAAATTAGAGGATAAATAATAGAACTTAGAGGATAAATAGAAGTTGAAATGTCATTCTCCCTAACTTTATTTATATATTCAATGCAATCTTTTTTTTAAAAGATTTATATATTTATTTATTTCTCCCCCCACCCCCTAGTTGTTTTGCACTCACTGTCTGCTCTCTGTGTGTTCTTCTGTGTCTGCTTGTCTTCTCCTTAGGTGGCACTGGGAACCAAACCTGGGACCTTCAGAGTGGGAGAGAGGGACTCAATCTCTTGCACCTCCTCAGCTCCCTGGTCTGCTACATCTCTTATTGTCTCTCCTCTGTGTCTCTTTTTGTTGCGTCATCTTGCTGTGCCAGCACTCCTGCATGGGCCAGCACTTCTGCGCGGGCCAGCACTCTGCGTGGGCCAGCTCGCCACATGGGCCAGCTTGCCTTTCACCAGGAGGCCCTGGGAATCGAACCCTGGACCTCCTATATGGTAGACAGGAGCCCAATCGCTTGAGCCACATCTGTTTCCCTCAATGCAATCTTAATAAAAATCTCAGCACACAGGGAAGCTTATTTTCATGTTTATATGGAAATTCAAAGAGCCAAGAATTATCCAAGATAATTTCGAAGAAGAACCGTGTGGAAGGACTTATTCTATCAGACATCAAGTCATATTCTAAAGCTACAGTTATTAAGTCAGTGTGGTATTAGCACATGCATAGACAGCTAGATTAAGAGAGTCCAGAAACAGACCTATGCATATATGGACGTTTGATTTATGTCCAAAGTAGTACTTTGGCACAGTGGGAGAAAAGATGCCTTTTTTTCAATAATGAGGCAGGGTTATCTGTGCATCCTCATGGAAGATAATGAAATTTAACTTCTTTCTCACACCATACATGAAAATCAAGTTCTTGTGGATTGAGGAACTAAATATGTAAGGCAAAATGATACCATTTTGAGAAGATAGTACAGGAGAATATCTTCATGACTTTGGGGAAGGAAAGATTTCTGAAACAATACAAAAATCACTAACCATTTAGGGAAAGATTGATAAATATTATCTTAAAATGAAGAACTTATGCTCATCTGAAGATACTGTAAAGAGAATAGAAATTCATGAAATTCAGAATGGTTTAAGATATTTTCCATACATATAATAAGTAAATATCTCATATCCAGAATATATTAAGCATGTCTATATATCAATAAGAAAAAGATAAACATCCCAATATAAAACTGGGGCATTGATTAGAATAGGCTCTTCACAAAAGGGAAAAGACAAATGCCCCATGAACATATGATAAAGTCTGAAACCCCATTAGTACAGAAATGCACATTAAATTTACAATGAGCTACGACCACATCTGCCAGAATGGCAAAACAACAACAATAGCAACAACAAAACCAAAAAAACTAACAATGCCAAATATAGTTGATGTGGAGCAATAGAAACTTTCATACTCTGCTTGTAAAAGTGTTCTAGACACTTAGGCATTACCTATTCAAGTTGGATGTTTGTGGCTATCCTAGTATCCAGTTACTGCACCCCTAGGCATAAACCAATGAAAATGCAAACACATTGTACCAAAGAACATACAAGAACGTCCACAGCATTATTGTTTGTAACAGCCCCAAATTGGTCTGCGGCAGTAGAGCAGATAAATACATTTGGTATATGTATGCACTAGAATTTTATGTAGTAATAACAATGCATATACTATACATCTTGAAAAAAAAAACAAACAAAAAGCGAAGAACAAAGACATCTAGACAAAGAAAGAGAACATGTTTTATTTCATTAGCAAAAGTTAAAGAAAACAGGTGAAACTAATCTTGTGTTAGAAGTTAGGCTAGTCACTGCTTTTTGAGAGGGGCTGTGCTAGTTTTCTACTGCTCCTGGGATCAATGACCACAAACTTAGTGATTTAACGCAAGACAAATGTAATCCCTTTCAGTTCTGTAGGTCAGAAGTCTGGCAAGGAGCTCACTGGGCTAAGCTTAAAGTGAAGCAGAGTGCACTGCTTTCTGGAGGCTCTAGGGAGAGTCAATCTCAGGTTCTAGAGGCTGCCCGTTTTTCTTAGGTTATGACCCTTCCCTCCATTTTCGAAGCTAGCAACATTGGGCCAAGTCCTTATGCTGCCATCCATCTGGTTCTTTCTTCCGTAGTCACATATTCCTCTTCCACTCCTAAGGAATCTTGCGATTACATCGGGCCCACCCGGATAATCCAGGATAGTCTCCCTATTTTCAGGTCAGCTGATTAGCAACCTTAATACCACTTAGAACCTTAAATTCCCTTTTGCCATGTAACGTGCCATATGCACAGGTTCCAGGGATTAGGATGTAGACCTAATTGGGAGCCCATTATTCTGCCTATCCACAGGGAACACGAGGGGATTCCTTCCCTCCTTCTCTTTTTCATTTTAGTTTTCTTGCTTGGACTTCATCTCAATTAGCAATTATTTATGTGACTAAATCTTTCTCTCCCCCCCCCCCCAACTTTTGGACCTGGATAACCATTATCTTTTTCTAGGAAATACAAGTTTGGGGACTCGGATTGGAAAAAGAAATGATGAAATGTTTTATTCGACAAGAGGAAGAGTCTTCAGGATTGAGGATCTCCAGCAGGAGCATAGGTCCTCTTCTGTGTCAGAGATGGAAAATGGCGATGTTTTTTATTCTGCCACTAGGGGGTTGATACTGTTTGAATGTGGCAACAAAGCAGAAACACTGTGAGCAATTTTCTTTTGGAAATGCCAACAGGAATACATCTAGCTTCCAAGCTGTATTGCAGACTGAGACTCTCCTTATCCCCAAATGTTTCTAGAAAGAGTTTTATGTTTCTCAACTCCCCCCAAACATGCCCAATAAATTGATTTTCTAAGACTCTTTAACACAACATTAACTTTTAATTTTGATTTAATCATCAACTTAAAGATACCAGCTCATAAGCCAAATTCATCCTGTTCTTATTTTAGCTGTGAAAATAAATTACAGTGCAAGCAGCCATCCAGTAAGTTCTTTGCCACCTCATCTGTTGGCACAGATTCTTCCTGAAATGACTTGGGGAAGGTACTCTGTGATTTCAGCATGTCATACACACACCCATGTGTTATAAAGACGTGGCACATATGGCAATTAGGGAAAAAAAAAAAAAAACAGATTAAATTATTAGGACAAGCACATTTTGAAAGCATTCTTTCTTCAAATATGTGTCTGTGTGTTTCTCCCCCTAGTAGTTCTAGGGGAGAAAAATTGAAACTAATTTTTGGATTGACTAGTTTATCTCTTTTCTAGGCTAACCTTTCCTTTCTACCTCATCACTTTCTAGTATGGTTTTGATTTGGGGCTTGATGAAACAAACAGTCGTGGTGAGCTATTTCCAACCACACCTGGGGGTTTTCTGCTGAATTGAGCCTTCTGGGTTCAATTCAATTCTCACCCTACTCCCTTAATTTCTGGCTCTGACCCTATAGCCACTAGGCTCATTCCAGGCGTGAACTTTGTTTCTGACTCCATCTCTTCCCTCTGAGGGATGTTTCCGCTTTGCAGCCACAAGGTGAGCAGATTGGTTGGGACTTGCATTCTCTAATGGAATTGAGCTATGTTTGCTCAAATGGCAAGGTGGGAAAACAGAACCTGCCATCAGTGCTGTTGCAAAGAGTTTACAAAAAATAGAAAACATTATATAGTGCATTGTAAATGCTATGCTCTGTACTCAGAGCACCTCTGATCTCTTCACAGGCAGTCCTTCAGGATCATGAAGGTATGTGGGCTGACTCTGGTGCTTCTTTTGGTGACTTTTAAAACTTAGTGATCTCTTTTGTGATCAGGAATCTGGGTCAACAAAGTTCAGACTTTATAATTAAATGAACCAGATATCAAATGATATCATGGTAGAGCAGCGGTTCGCAAAAATTTTAAGAGCTTAACTGTCACTTGGAGAGCTTGTTGAAACTGATTTAGGTCCCAGTTGCTGCTGCTACAGGTTTGTGGACCACATTTTGAGTCACATTGGGATTTGACACACCAGTCACAGATATGCCTAAATTCAAGATAAAATTGACTTGCTGTGGCAGGAATGGCTTTCATCTCTACAGGGTTATCATAGGAATTCAGGGAGAGTGTGTGATTGTGGTCACTACCTAACACACAGTAGGCAACCAATTAATATATGGTAAGTGAATGCTGAGCAAGGAGTGAAGATATGGAAAAAAAGAATAAACAAAAGAAGGGGATTTTCATTAATTTATAAGTATCTAAATCAGCTTTTCAGAATAAAGTTGTCATTCCAGTTCCATAATCCCAGGTTCAGGAAATGAGAAAATGGCCAGGCTAAGGGAACTTACGTAGTGAGGGCTGGAGGTAGATTTAAGGGAAATTGAATAAATCCACAAATGCAAATCATTCTAGCCTCTTTCTAGAATGAGACAGGGATTGAACTAGTTGAGCCTCAGAAATGTCTCAGTATACAGGCACTTTACTTCTCTTCCATTTCAGAATCTGCCCTTTGTTGAGTGCATTAAAGCTCCACTCCAGAGTTTGTATCAACTGGAAAGTAGATTAAGATTTTGGTAGAAGAGCAGACTAAATGTCTTGAACAACACTTCTTACTGGAACAAAAATATGGTACATAGGTTATAAAAAATGCTTACTTTTAATGTTTTGCAGAGATGGCATAAAAAGAAGAAATATGTAGAGGATAAACAGAAGAGAAGGAAATATGACAGGTAAATTTGCACCAATATTGGCTTGTGCCCTGAGGGTTTCTGCTGAACTCTGATGAGTTCCTCCTTGATGACTAAAGGGGCCACGGGAAGTTGTAGAGGAAACATTCCCTCCTGTGTTGAGGGCCTAACAGGGACCCCTATAAATATAGGACTCTGAAGACCTGCATTGAGTATGAAGGTGAATAAGAATGAAACAATGCAGAAAATTATGGCAAAGATAAAAATTCAACTTTGTGCTGTGTGAAGGGGAAAATAATATTCCTGAGAATTAATGACTACCACCTAGCCTTCAAATGAATTTTAGGTCAGAATTCATGATGCCTATGATTCCAAAAAATTCAAGTAATGAATTTAATTGAAAATGGTTCTGGGTAATTAGAGATTGGGTTGCTTTTCTCCTTTCTCTGAAAAAACGCAACTGCAAGCCATGCCTTAAAAAATTCCAAAAAAAAAGTTGCAAAGCAATTAAAAAGCTTAGTCAAAAATCATAAAACATACAAGGAAGCAAAGCACCATAAGTGAAGGTCAATAGAATAACTGAAACCAGAATCAGACATATAAAATTTATAAGTCTGTTATTGAAAGTATCAATATATAATTTAATTCTTTGATATACTTAAAGAAATAAAAGGTTGAAAAAAATAAGAAAAGAAGACTATAAATAATGATCAAAATATTTCAAATAAAATAATCAAATTATATTTCTAGAAATGAAAAATTAATAATTGAAATAAAAAACTCAGTGGGTAAAAAGGTAGATAGAGAAAAAGAGTTTAGTGATATGGAAGAGAGATCAGCAACAATGACAATAATAAACTCAGAATGCAAACAAGAGAGACAAAGATGTGGATATAAAAGAGAGGTTAAGAGATACAGAGGATAGAGTTGGACAATCTAACATATATCTGATCAGAGATCCAGATGTTTATTAGAAGAGAAAAGAAAATACTCAATATGCGAAGTAGATAATGATTGAGAATTTTCCTGAGTGACTGAGCACAAATCCTCAGAACCAGGCCACCCAACTATCAGCAGGATAAAAATAGATATACACTTACAGAAATGTCAAAACATCAAAGACAAAGAAAATATCTTAAAGACAGCCAGAGAGAAATGACACATTATCTACAAAAAAATGGTAGTTAGACTTTTCAATAGCAACAATAGAATATAATAGAATAATGTAGTCAATGTACTGAAAGAAAACTGTCAAATTTGAGTTCTATATAGAGAAAAAGCATTAAGAATGAAGTCTAAATAAAGATGTTTTAGGCCAATTTAAATAAACAACAAACATCTCCATTAAAAGCTATTCTAAAGAGTAAACTTCAAGAAAAAGGAAGATGATCCTAGGTGGAAGGCTGGGAAGCTGGAAGAAGCCATGAACAAAGATGGTGGTAAGATTGTGGGTAAAAGTAAGTAAGTGGTCACTGTAAGAAGTAATGTCTTTTTGTGTGTGTGTGTGTGAGTGAGAACCAGAGTGTAACTAAAAAACTGAAAATTGGGATGAGGGATCAGAGTTAAAATGTTCTAGATTCTTATAATTCTTGGGATGAGAGTTACAATATTAATCAAGTTAGGACTGTGGTAATTCACATCCATATGTTAAAATTGCTAGGGTAATCAGAAAGAGAAAATGTAAAACATGTAGTTTATAATTTCCCAAAAAATTCCAAATGAAAAAGAGAGATAAAAGGACTTAATCTTTAAAAAGAAATGACTCAAAGAAAATTTAAAAAGAGAAACAAAATATCAGGGCAATGGAAATTACATGATAAAATGGTAGAAATCAATCGAAATATAATAGAAATCATTATAAATATAAGTAAATGAAACTCTCCTATCAAATACAAGGGGTCAGACTGGATAAAAAAGTTAAGCTAAGTGCTGTTTATAAATGATATATTTAAGATATAAGGACATGGGAAAATTGAAAGACAATGGATTGAAAAAGATATCTTATGAAAATTCTTACCAGAAATTTCAGACAAAATGATTACTAGAAATAGAGTCACCATATAATGATAAAAGATCAAATTGCAAAGAAGATATTATAATTCTAAAATGTAATATAACTTTACAATTTATACCAAAAAAAAAAAAAAAGGCAGAACTATAAGGAGAAATGAACAAATCAGTCACAGTATTTGGAAATTTATCATCTCTCTTAGTTATTAATAGAACAAGCAGACAAAATATTAGCAAGGCTATGGAAGTTTTGAACAACATAATTAACAAACTCGGTTTAATGGACATATATAGACCATTGTAGCCAGCAACTACAGAACACACATATTTTTATTTTTATTTATTTATTTTTTTTAAAGATTTTTTTTTTATTTATTTATTCATTTATCTCCCCCTTGCTGCTTGTGCTCGCTGGGTCAGCTAACCACACCGTGCAGGCGGGCCTGCCTTCACCAGGAGGCCTCGGGAACCGAACCCGGGGCCTCCCATATGGTAAACAGGAGCCCTACTGATTGAGCCACAGCCGCTTCTCCACACATGTTTTTAAAGCATGCACAAAATGTATCTGAACATTCCCCATGCACTGAACTATGCAACCTGTTTTAGCCAATCTCAAAGTGCCACTAGGGCACAGACAACATTACCTGACCACAGTGCAATTAAATTATAAAACAATAACATAAACTGTTTTAGTTTTCTGGCTGCTAAAACAAATACCATATAATGGATTGGTTTAACAACAGGAATTTATTGGCTCACAGTTTCAGAGGCGAGAAGGCTTGCTTCCTCCTGGGGTTGGTATCTTTTGTCTGGCTGGCAGTCTTTGGGGTTCCTTGGATTTTCTAACACATGACAATGCACAAGGCATCGTCTTCTCCTTTCTCTTCTGGGTGCCGTTAACTCCCAGCTTCTAGCTGCCCCCACTAGCTTCTTCTGTGTCCTATTTCCTTTGCTTATAAGGACTTCAGCCATATTGGTTTAAGGCCCATTTTCTTTCAGTTTGGGCACACCTTAACTAATAACATCTTCAGAGGTCCTCTTTATAAATGGTTCACACCCACAGGACCAGGGGTTGGAACCTGAACATGCCTTTGTGGGGGACATAATACAATCCCCATAATAAACTAACTAGAAAAGTCACGTATGTTTGGAAATTGAGAAATAAACACCCAAGTAAGTCATGTGTCAAAAGAGAATTCACAAGGTAATACTTGACTCTGTGTCAAAACTATGGGATATAGCTAATGTAGTTCTTAGAGGGAAATTATAGACAAATACATAAGAAAATAAGAAAAGCTCAACATTAATGAACTAGGTATCCAGTTTAAGAAGTGAGAAAAGCAGAGAAGAATAAACCTGAAGAAAGTGGAAGGAAGTAATAATAATAGAAATCAATGGAATGGAAAACAAATATATGATAGAGAAGATCAACAAAGTTAAAACTGTTTCAAAGATTATTCAAAAGCATTAATAATAGAGTATCTCTAGAAAGATAAATTGATAAACAAGAAAGAAAGGCAAAATAAATTAGGAACAAAAGAAGGGATGGAAGGGATACAAATGCTGTAGAAATAATTTTTTAAAAATGGCTACTTGGAATGTCCCTTAAGATCTTGAGTGCACACACCAAAAGGCAGGCACTGGATTTTTTCAAAAACTTATTTGTTCAAAGCTGACCCAGTGTTTGTGTCTCTGTGTTAAATGCAAAATCCCAAATTGGAAGTAATGCAAGGGAAAAGCTCAGGGACCCTAAGGGGAAGTAGCCAGTGTAGATGGGTTATCTGAAAATCCGAAAGAAGAACTAACATTGGATTTGCAGGCTGCCGTAGACCCAAGCGGAATGAGAGGCTGCTGAGAAGCTGTTGGGTGGCATAAGCAAAAGGTAAAGGGAAGAGCCTGGGAAATCAAGTAAATGGGGGAATGGGGTGTAATGAGTGGGCATGGACAGGGTAAGGGGTGAAAAGAATGGCTGTGTCTCTGCCCCAGGATCTCCCTCATTCTTATCCTGAATGGTGCATGAAAGCCTGAATGACTGGCTTCTGGTTCCTTTCAAACCCTTAAACTAATTTCTTGACTGTCTTTTCTTTCTTTTTTTATTCTCCTTCCCCACCCTTATTTCCCCTCCTTCCTCTCTTCCTCCTTCCCAGCCTCATGCTCCCTTCTCTGCCTTCCACCCCAAACACTTGGTAAGTTCAGCAAACTTCTTCTGTAAAAGACCAGAGAGTAAATGTTTTATGCTTTGTGGGTCATACAGTCTCTGTGGCAAAGACTCAAGTCCAAGTTGTAGCAGGAAAGCAGTCATGGAAAAAATGTAAATGAATGGGTGCGTTTGGGTCTCGATAATAATTTAATAAGAATAATAATGTATGGACACTGAAATTTGAATTTCATATAATTTTCACGTCACCAAACATTATTCTTCTTTTGAGTCTTTTCAACCATTTTAAACTGTAAAAAAAAAATTAAAAAAAAAAAAAACATTCTCAGCTTGCCGGTTGTAAATAAACATTTCCTTTGTCAGGCCCACGTGGGTTGTCGTGGACAGACCCGGATGTAGAATATTAAAGAAAATACAAAGGGGTCTAAATGACGGTCCCTTGCCTTCTTGCACTGTTGCTGTGCACAAGTCTGTGATGCCCTTAAGTGCTCAACTACGACACGGCAGTGTGAGTGGCAGGTTAGATGTAAATGGCAGAAGTAAGGACAAGAGAGGAGAGATGGCCGCTGGCGAAGGCATCTTACTGCCCCTTGGCGGATGGATAGATCTCAGACGCCTGTTCTTACACTGCCCTCTTAGGAGACCCACAGCTCTCCTTTCTTTTCATAACTTGTAACCTCAGTCGCAGCATGGCTCTCCTGACTTTGAAAGACACTGGATTTCTCAGCAGGCATAGATGCAGCTACAACCCAGATTCCTCCCTCTGGGGTGGTCTCCCTCACCTTGCTGTAGTCTGTAGGGCAGGGGGAGGGACGTGTGTAAGCCAGCTGCACTGTGCAGGAATGAACTCAGCAGAGAGTAATCGAGCTGAGTTCTGCCCTCCCAAAACTTGAGTTAGGCAAGCGGTTCTCCCAGTCAGGGTACCCTGAGTAGAGAAGGGTAAGTCCCTGCTCTATGCTTTTTGTCAAGACCAGCCTAAGAAACCAGGACAGGTCACAGTCCTTTACATTCTAACCTACCCCTGCCCCAGGAACAAAGAAGCAGGCTCTGCTGTTTTAATTTTGGTTTTTCAATTTCCTTCCCTCCCTCCCTCTTCCCTCTCCTTCTTCTTTCCTTTCTTCCATGTCTTAGTGAAAGGCCAAGGTACTGAAATATGAATTGATTGTGCAAAACAAATGAAAATTTGCCTGGGGCAGTATACAGATTTTTCATTTATTTCCCTCAACATCTTCTAGTCCTTGACTGTGTGTATAAAGGATAGGAGCCCTAATTTATCACAGTGATTATAAAGAGATGCTGTGGCTTTTGCCTTTGAAATTCTAACAATTAGATGGCATTGTTATTTAGAGCTGGGGGGCCCTGGGCTGGAGAAGCCCTGGTAGGACCCTGGCTCGCGCTGGCAGTTTTTATGATGAGAGAGCAGGTCCTCACTTTGTCTCCCAACATTGTCATATAGTAAAAAGAACACAGAACTTGATCCTTAAGAACTGGATTAAGATTCCAGCTTGATTATTTGCTAACTCTATTATCTTGAGAAAATTATTT
The DNA here is from genome assembly GCA_026826555.1 of Tolypeutes matacus. Lineage (NCBI taxonomy): Eukaryota > Metazoa > Chordata > Mammalia > Cingulata > Chlamyphoridae > Tolypeutes > Tolypeutes matacus. Next base: position 27,577,015 of record JAKSZT010054030.1, read on the forward strand.
AACCTCTTGGAAAGTAAGTTACCCATTCTGTAAAATGGAGATAATTAATATTAATGAATTTTAATTCATGGGTTTTGGGGGAGGGCATTGGGAGATAACAAATATAAAAGTGCTTTGCAAAGTATGAAATTGGAGAATCTTTCTAGCGTGATGTCTAGATTACCCAAGACTCTCCCAAACTTCCAAGGACCTTACTGGAGAAGAAGGTGATGAATGTAAAAGAAGAAAACAAAATTTTTCCTTTGGCTTATGTAAGACTCTGCTTACCAATCAATCTCCCACGTTCCATTTTTCCAAGTGGCTATTTCCTTAGTCCATAATCCTCTCTTTTCCCCCAGGTTCTACCCTACTGTTTGTCTATGTCCTACAAATATCCTTTCCTTTACAGGCACTATCAGTTCATTCTGAAAACCCCTCCCCATTCATCTATGCCTATTGAAATTGACCCTGCTTTCAAGTCTATCTTCTCCAAGGAATGTTCTCCTACTTAGGTCCCTAAACAGAAAAGGGTTATACCCTTGGGAATATAATCATACAATCTCTTTTGTTGTTACATAGCCATTTCTGGTATGAGTGTGTATGTATGTGTACTGTATATGCATAGAGAATATAAACACTTTGAAATGTATGTCACACAGTGCCTATGTGGTTCTGGGCCAACTGTTAGTCATCGATGAATATTTGTTGAGTCAAAATTAAGTTAGGAAAAAAAAAATTTTTTTTTAATTAAGTTAGGGGGAGCAGATGTAGCTCAAGTGGTTGAACTCCTACTTCCCGTATACAAGGTCCCGGGTTCGATCACCAGTACCTCCTAAAAACAAGCAAAAAAATCATTTCTCATTGGGGAGTGGATGTAGCTCATTAGTTGAGCACCTGTTTTTTTTGTTGGTGGGAATATAAAATGGTGCATCCCCTGGGAAAAACAATTTGGCGGTTTCTCAAAAAATAAAATACAGAACAATTATAAGACCAAGCAATTCCACTTCTACTCAAAAGGACTGAAAGCAGGGACTCAAACAGATACCTGTACATCAATGTTCATAGTGGCATTATTCACAATAGCCAAAAGGTGGAAACAACTGAAGTGTCCATTGACAGATGAATGGATAAACAAAATGTGGTATATACATACAGTGGAATATTATTCAGCCATAAAAAGGAATTGAATATATGCTCTAACATGGATGAACCTTGAAAGCATTATGCTGAATGAAATAATCCAGACACAGCAGGGCAACAAATATCGAATGAGTCCACCTATAAAATATCTAAGATAAGCAAATTAATAGAGACGGAAAGTAGATTAGAGGTTACCAGGGCTGGGGAGAGAAAGGAATAAAGAATGATTGCTTAATAGGTATAGAGTTTCTGTTTGGGGTTATGAAAAAGTCTTGATAATGGATGGTGGTGATGGTAGCAAAACATTGTGAATATAATTAATACCACTTAAAAGTGGTTAAAAGGGGACATTTTGTTTCATCTGTATGTTATCACAATAATAAAAAAAGTTGTTAGGCTATCTAGATTGCCTGAATTTAAGGTTTTTCTCAGGTCTCTGGAATCCTCATAGGTTCAATGGAAATTCATTGAAAGCTCTGAATTTGTTCTACATAAGGTGAGTTTGCAGAAATTGTTGGCACAGCCTTAGAGTGTATAAGTTTCTGTTCAGCTCTTTCCACACCCACCTGGACAGTATGTTCAGCAGCCAAGGGAAATCAGGTCTGAATTAAGGCTTCCAAAGTTGTTCCCCTGCTCCCAGTCCAGAACTGATCAGAGATGCCCACCTTCAGATAGTTTAATGGACCCTGCAATCCTTCAGGGTCCCACAAATTAGGTACTGCAGGTGAAAAAATGTGTGTATTGAATTAAATGGGTCCTCTCTACAGAAAGATCAGGCCAACTTACTTGTTCTGCCTACTGAAATAATATTTAAACTCACTGATGGGGAGTGAGTGTAGCTCAGTGGTTGAGTGCCTGCTTCCCAGGTATGAGGTGCTAGGTTCAATCCCTGGTACCTCCCTTAAAAAAAAAAAAAAAAAAGAAAAAAAAAGCTCACTGAAGGTTGGGAGAAGTGGGGATACACAATATTTGATTTTTCTTTTCAATGACAAAATTCTGGTTTTTGGCTCTTCTGTCTGGGCTAGGATGTCTGAGAGTTACCGACAGACAATTGAGACAATTTATGTAAAAAAAAACTTGTTTAACTTTGTTAAATTTTGTTGAATTCTCTAGTGAAACTTTTCACAATGGATTTATATCAAGTTGTGTGTGTGGGTATAAGAAAGAAAGAGAGAAAAATGAAGTTTTGTATAGTTTTTATTTGCTTGTGTCTATAAAAACACTCAGCAACCAGTAGGACCTCTAAAATTAGTCAATGACCAATTTATGAAAAATCTGTTGTCAGTTGGCGGAATTTCCCAGTCCATTTAATCAGTGCCATGGTAACCCCATGTAAACAAAATCTTTTTTGTAAACACAATGTTCAGAATAAACTAGTTAGAGAAAACATGTGTTGGCTTTATAAGTTGTGACCTTGGTGGGCGCGAGAAGCATCTGTTAGCAAGTAAGGCCAAAGGCCAGTTGGCCAGCAGTTTGGCAGGAGTGTGGGTTCAAGCCATTTGCATCCTAGCCCAAGAAATGACCAAAAGACCACAGGGATGAGAGCACAGATATGATTACCTGAGAAAAATTACAAAGTAAATGTAACAGAAAACATGGGAAATTCCTACAAAGAAGTCACTCTTGCATAGATACATAGAAACTAGTCCAGGCATCCATCTTCTCTTCCCCTTTTTGGTATAATGCATCAGTCTTATTTTTAACCCAAATCTGTTCACTAATTTCCACACAGATATGTGTGGAAATTATCTGAACTGGCTTTTCTCTCATTGCAGGAGCTTGGGATTCCTAATTCTGGTGTCCTGGCTGCAGAACCAGCATTGCGTGTACGTGGTTGTGTGATGCTACCATCTGGGCCTCAACTAGTCTTTGGCAGTCGTAGATAACACCCAGCGAGGTCTGCCTGACCAGGGCTGACTTTCTGAAGACCGCAGGCCCGATGGAGACCATTCCATCTAAAACCCTTCCTTGATTTAATTGGAGCCTTTCAACATGTGCTGTTCTATGGGCTCAAATGGACTCTGAAGTCTCCCGCCACGTGCCTTGTGCAGACACAACGTGAGGAGGGGGCAGTATTGTAGGGAAGTCGAATTGATGAGCAGCGGGTCACTGTAAGTTATGGGATCACAGTCTTCCGCTCTTGGTGAAAAGCTTATCAGAGTACAAAGGAGGCGTGTCAGTGGCACTCAGCAGAGTGAGGATTTTAAAATTTTGATGGAAAACTAAAATTGCTCAGGAAAATCTCACATGTTTTCCTTTTCCCAAATGTAACTTTCAAAGCTGAATTTCTTTTAGGCTGTTGTTTGACCCAGGATGGGTCTGATATTTTAGGATTGCGATCCTTCTTGGTATGACCATTAATGTGAGTCCCTTGGGAAATATGCTTTTCCATGGGCGTGTCCTGTATTGTCTTTTCCCTCCTCCTCCCACTGCTTCTCCTTACCGCAGAGGTAGCAATCCTCCTGCTATTAGCAAGATGTCTATTATAGTGTCATTAAAAGAGCCATAGTCAGTGCGAGGAATGACTCATGTCATGGAGGACTTAATAATTCACTGTAATAAAAGTATAAAGTTTTATGATAAAGCACTCTCAGGAGAGTTAAATATAATCCTTAGCGGGTCACACACTGACTACAAAGCTTACATTTGTAATGGTAATTTGAATTTACTGCATCGCCTTTAGTTTTTAAGCGTTTGTATGTCATTAGAGCTTATAAATTGATTTATATGTTTCAACTCCAGTATAATTCTGCATAAAGGTACAATAAATTTTATGGATTGGAGATATGGCATCTAAAACATTTTAATACAATTATTGTTCTAAATTCACTTAAATGGCACCAATGAAATGAAGTGTCAAAGATGCCAGCTTTTTGAAACTTTTATGAATTGGACAGGGTGGGAGTGGGCAGCTTTAAGTGGGGTGCTGCTGGTAGAATGCTCTGCTCTCCGTTCCTTGCTTGCTCGGCAAATAGGAGCCTTGGGGTTGCTCTTGAAAGACGCCCACTGCCACGTGCCCACCGTGCGGGGACATCACGGGCATTGAGTTTGCAGGAGAGAGGCTATGCTCACAGCCCTCAGGTGGACTTTCTATCATTTGTAGAACTAAATGGAATTCTCTGTCTTTCCAGAGGAATAGGAAGCTTGTCCAGGCCAGCAGCTTTCCCACTAGGAATTGAGAGAAGATCACCCATTTTTTAATGTTCTGCTCCAATTTCTAAAGAGAAGACACTAAAATAAAATAAACAAACCTGCTAGGAGAGTGAAATCAGAGGAGACTGCTCAGATGTCCTTTGGGGACATGCCTGGCTGTCCGGCCGCTGGTCTCCTGGCTATTATGCTTTTGAGGAATGTGTCTCAGCCACCACCACCCCCTTTTCCTTTATTATCAGAAAAATAAAAGTCAAATAAACTGGATTATGAAAAATGAAAACCCAAACCCACAGGAACAAAACCTTGTTTATCTCACAGGCTTGGATCCAAATGGTGCAAACACAAACACAAGCTCTTGAAAGAAAAGGAGGGAGCCATCCCTCTTTATACCCCCATACCCTCTATTAACTTTTCACTTTTTTCTCATTTGTATTATTTCTACTAGCCAACTAGGAGTGAGTTGTGATTAATTATATTTTCCTTCTGACTTTACAGATTCGGGGGCGATTGCTCACTGGCTCCTGTCCTGTGAAAACTTTGTTTACATTTGGCAGTGTGCTTTTAAGTCAGTGAAAGCTGCACTGAATTTGGCTAAAAATACTTGATAAACTATACCTTCTGTTTTAGGGCTTTAAATAATCACCGGGCTCTTTTTTTCTTCTTTGGATGCTGCTCCCCTCCAAAGCTGGTGTAATTTCAGTGTGGATCATCAAAACCCCTTTTGTCTAATCCTGTGTACAGGCTTTCCCATAAGGAAACTTTAAGAGGTCCTGGTTCTCTCTGGTGGGCAGTTACCATTGTATTCCCTGTAGCACTTGCACATTAGAAAAGCTTTATCCCCTCATCGGGGGCAGCATTTTTGTTAGTGAAGCGCGGAGGTAAATCTCCAGGGGCCCTCAGGACTCAGTGGGTGTGGCGCTGTTAAATGACCCAGCCTGCTGGACAGGTTGAGGTACAATTTACTGGAAATATATTAAAAATGTCTTGGGAAATGATTCTTAAAAGTGTTCCCACTGCTGGCACAATGCAGATTGGGAAGCCCAGTGTGCAACAGAGAAAAATTAAATTGTAATGAAACCCCTGATGGCACAATGATGGCTTGTGGGGAGGAGGGTTGAAATCAAGGAAATAAAGGCAGACAATTCAGCATCTGGTGACTTTCTGCTGAGGTCCACGCCAGGTCTGCGCAGAGCCAGTGCCAGGACAGGTTGAGGCACGTCCCTCTGACAACCAAGACCTGTATGCCTTTCTAAATGTTTCAGAGTAGAAGTGTCAAACTCTCCATTCTCCATTCTCTTCACCCTGAGACAGCCTGGGACACCACAGAGCTAGCAGCCCCATGCAGCCTTATGTAGAGGCAAATTGGGCAATCAATTGAGTTGATGGGATTTGTGCAGAGGCAAAAAATTTCCTAGGTCCAGCGTTTCTGCCTGGCATGACCACCATTAAACTTGTTCTGTCCCCCGAAGCAAGGACTCCCCAGGAATTAAAATGCAAATAGCCCAGAGAAAGACACTGTACATTTATCAGTCATTCACACCGAAGTGGGATTAGAGTCACCAGAATTTAGCAAACTGACCAGTCAGGACGCTAAGAGAGTGGGGCATAATTTGGATGAGCGGGAAGAATTTCTTCCAAGTTGCTTAAGGAAGGCAAGTCATAGTAGAGCGCTACAAAGGAGCTGGGGTTATCATAGAGCCTAGGAGACTGTGCCTGGGGACACACCAGGAATGGAGAAAGAAGACAGAAATGAGAGGTGGGAGGGCATCAGAGTGAATCTGGCAAACCTTAGACTCTGCCTTAGAACTGTCTTTCGAGTGACATTAGTCATTTTACAAATCTTACTCCTAGAGTTTTATCCTAGGAATCTCATCTATTATCTCTGGAGTTTTCTTGGTCAGTTGGCAGATGGCCTTGAGCCCCTATATACTATTCAATTAACATTTTATTAAGCATATAAAAATATACAAATCACTTTCACATATGCCCCTTTGATTATTTTCATGATCCTCTTGGCACATAGTAAACTATCAATAAATCCTTGTTCAGACTAATTGGATATGTGGAATAGGTATTACCATTGTCCACATTTTATGGATAAGGAAATTGGGCCTCAGGGGGGTTATGATCAGGCAACTGATCAGTGTTGAAGCCTCTCTTCACTCTTAGTGCCCACTCCCTTCATTAGGTCCAGAGTGTCCCCTTGCAACACCCCACTTTGGCCTCCCCTCCTTAGGTCATTCCAAGGAATACTTAATTCTTTCTAGTCTGACTTGAAGGCCAGCTCTCCCACATTGCCTCCTGTATGAGCAAAAATATTGGGCAAATCTCTGTGTGCTTCACCCTGTTAAAACAGATACATATAGGGAAATTAAGTGTGATATACAGGAAGGTCCTGGACTTTCCAATTCCAACCTGCCAAGTCTGCTGGACTTCCAGGTCTCCAGCTTCCCAACCAGATAGACTTGCTTCAGACATGCAAGGCCTTGAATAATTCTGCTTCCAGAATCCCATTCTAATAAAGTGATCTAGCATAAGAGCAAAATTGAATTTACAAAGAGGTTTATCACATCATTATTTTTAATTGGAAATAACTTAAATGTCTAACATTGGGACCAGCGACCCATTTTCTTCCATCATGCATAATAGGGCTGTACAACGACTTGGGACCCCAAAGAGCCAAGCTCATACACTGCTATGACCCAAAGCTATTCAAAGTGGGAAGCTGATGAAGAAAATATCCTCCATATCCTCAAAGAGCAGCCTAAAGCCAGGAGCCAAAGTGCAGGATGGTAAAATCAAATCCAGAATGGCATGATAGATAAGGGTCTGCGTTGATTATCTCAAACCCTGGAGAATACTTGCATAATTGGCTGATTGGGATGGTGTTTGGGCATCAGGTTGGCTTATAGGTATAGTGTAGAGATGATTATGTCATTTGCAGATTGCCTGGTCTTGACCACAATGATTTGTTTCTGCCATTTCCTTCCTTTCACAGCTCACTCTCGCCTCAACCCAATATGGGCAAAACTTATCTTCTCTGGGATATGGAAGTCACTCTCTCCAGATCCCAGAGTAATCCAGTGGCTGTTTGAATGGGGTTTTGTACATTATACAACTTTTTTTCCTATTTTTTTTAACTGACACAATTTGATGCCAAAACATTCCAAAATAATTCTTAAACACTCTAGCTGAAACATAAGGATAATGATATTTCTTAGTATTACTCTATTATGGAATACACTATAGCTTAATTATTCCATGCTATTCCTCTATTCCCCTCTACTCTTCTTGAAGTATAAGTCATATTTCATTCCTCCCTCCTTTCCTCCCTTCCTCCTTCCCTCCCTTCTTCCCTCTCTCCCACCCCCCGCCTCCTTCATTCTTTTGTTTTTCTTTCTTTCCCTGTTTTGTGCGTGTGTGTGTGCGTGCGTGTGTGTAATGTGTAACAACTGAATGTGTGTGGAAGAAGAAGATATGCAACCCTAGGCCTGCACCATCCCCTGGTTGGAGCTATTAGCCACTTACATGCACAATTAACTAGCTGATTCTTAGATTGAAGGCTGAGGGAGCTAATTGCAGGTACAAAAATTTCACCCAGATAAAAAGAGGTTGTTCTGGAAATTTAATCTTTAAACCCTATTCTTCAGGGTGACTAGATAGTTTTAAATGTATTTATTCATTTTTGGTTGACTTAGCTCACTCATTTGCTTTCATCATAATTTAATGTCACCCAGTGGAAGCACCTATTTGTTCCATAAATGACTTCTACCAAATAATATTCCATTCAAGTTCTGGCACAAAGGTCTGCTGTGGGATATTTCTCTCAATCTGGTGAATTCTCTCTTAAATATAAAATCCTGTGATAATTTATAGGAAATATGGGTGGTAGTGGTGGTGGTGATGGTGGGGTGTGTGTGTATTGAATTCTCATTAAGAAGTATCCTTGAGAAAATAATCGGTGATAAGCCTACTTTGTAGTTCCAGGCACCTCCATCCATTCTTACTTATCTTCTCAGTAACCCAGGGAGGTTGGTAGATTATTTCCATTTAATACATGAAGTTGCTGAGGTTCTGTGAAGTGAAGTAACTTGCACAGAATCACACAACTCATCTTGGTGAGCCAGCATTGCAATATACATGTGCCTTTCTTCGATAAGCAAGTCCACATTTTCCTAGCCATCCTTTCCTCTGTCAGATGGGTGTGTTTAGCACTTCCCGGTAAATGTGGTCAATATCCCCTCTTGTTTATCCAAATACACAATTGGACAATAAATGGAACCATAGAAAATCCACGGTGCCAGAGGTCTTCATTCATTGCTGATTTTAAATGAACCTTGAAGCAAAGGATGAAAAGAGCCATTAGCAGGAAAGAATGTAAACTACGTTAGAAGAAGGGAGAAAATTGCCCAACGTTTGGTCAGCCTGACAAGGTAAAAAGGAAGAAGGGGTGGGGGAAAGCTATTAGGGAAAGAAAGACTTCCTCACACAATGGTACTGAAGAGCAGGCATGGGGTGGAATAAAGTGCCTGTGTGGGTCTGGAAACAATGCACAAGTTACCAGGCAGGAGAGCCATTCTTTCTTTACAGTTGAAAACATTACCAACTCCTCCATCCTTCTCGCTCTCTTCTCCCAACTAAACCTCCACCTTCCTTGGATTCTCTGTCTATGGAACTTAAAGCATATTGAGGTGCTTAAAGGAGGCCTTCGACTACTGTTTAACAAGTCAATACTAATTACTGTTTAGCACTGGATTATGGGCCGGATCATGGAATTAAAACAGAGCTGTTAGGACACCTTTGTAACTGGCAAAGAGTTAATGAGCACACGCTGGGTCCCTGTAGTAACTGCCAAGCTGGTTTACTATGTTATTTCGGTGGTGCAGGAAGAAAATCTCATAAATTGGTTTACTTTTATCTGGACGTGTACCTCCTTCATTAGGAAAATGAGGAAGCTTCATTGTAATGTTTATCATAAGTTGGGAAATTATTTTTTACTTTGTTCAATTAGTTGGTATCTGCATGGTGTGGATATGTATGTTTAAGGAGGAAAAAAATTACAACCAAATCTGGTGTCAGCAGGAAGACCTGGATTCGTAGCATAAACAGAGGAAGGGGGTTGAACTGAAACTACTGCTAGTGACTGGACTGTCTCTCATGACTCTGTTTGGGTGCATTGTATATTCGGGTATATTTGGGAGCCTATGTTTCTGGAAAGGGAAAGCTATTTTACCCTCCTCCAAGCCCAGTCACCTGGGGTTTCTTGGTAAGGGCTCCAAGAAGGGAAGGGAGGAAGCTAGTAGGGACAGGGGTGAGTTATGAACAATCTGTTTGTTCTGATTAGATGTCCAGCTGGGATGGTGACCAGACTTCCCAGTGCAACTCATTTATTTCTCCAGATCCCTGAGCAACTAAATGGTCATGGCTTTGGGGTCCTGCTGACTAGAGTGGGATTTGAACCAGTGACCTATAAGCGAGAAATGTGATTTGCTATTGCTTGGTGCATGTGCTGTTTAGCTTGACCCTCTCTTGGCCCCTCACTGGCTCCTCAAAATTAACATTTAGACATGTTCGGTACTGAAATGTGGGGTGCAGATGACTGTCCTAAATTTGGTGATCACATCTATAGGTGCTTTCTCAAAGCTTTGAAATGATTGACAAGAGATACTGTTTGTATAAATTTAACACATTAATTTTCTTGTATGAAAACAAAGCAGGGAAAATGCTCTGTACATAAGTTAAGGTACGTAAAGTATAATGTCTAGATTAATTAACTGGTTTTATTTTTCTTCCCCTTAAACTTTACTATTTACTTCAGTAATACAATATTGGAGTTGCATTGTGGGAACTAGTGGTCCATTAAGATGTGTAACATATGCTGTTGGTATTACATATAATATTTTAAAAAAAAAACAAAAACAACCCTTAATCTTTAACCTTGGTTCTATAGAAAGGTGCAGGGGATCAATTATAGATAAAAAGAGGGGAGATCTCTGAGGACTCGCAAACCTATTGGCAATTTCTCAAAGTACAGGGCTGCTTTTGTATATGTTGGTATTTAGCTTTCCATGGCTCAGACAAAGAAAAACGTTGTAATTGATTTTATTTGAAAGCAAGAGATGGGGCCAAAGGGGAACTTTTGGTCTCCGGTTTTTGCTTTCAGCCCATATAAAGTAAGCATTCCTACTAGAGGTGTTTAATGGTGTACTCAGTCTTTTTTTTTTTTGGGGGGGGTACATGTGTGAATGGGTGCCTCAGGCAAAGCAAGCTTCACCTCTCAGAACCTCAGAGGCTGTGGGAATGATCCCTGCCCTCCTGACCCATCTTTAATTGACCTATAGAACAAGAAGCAATTAAAACTAAGGGTCTGATTCATAAAATTGAACATGCCATTTAAATGTGTGGAGGGGGATTCCTGTTCCTAGTGCTGGGACAGAAGCAATGAAAACTTTCTTTTTGCCTTCTAAGCCCACCTTTGGAAATTTGCTTTTCTCTCCTTGTCTGGGCCTAAATGCCCTCCGTCCTTTCTTTGATAAATCTAAAGCCGGCTTCAGGGCTATGGTGGGCTCAATTCACCACGCCCTCCTGCTGACCTACCTTCCACCCCGCCCCTTTGATTAGATGTTTTAATTGTGATTTTTCATATATAATATATATATCTATTTAACCACTTTTCTATTTTGCCCCATAGTCTATGGGAAGAAAAAAATATATTTTCTCAAAGAAACTGAGTTGAGCGGTGCTTTCTGCAGAGGCTGAAGCTAAGGGAAAGCCGCCAGATCCTGCCAGAGATAAGCTTCAGGAATGAGCTGGGTGTAGAGAAAGTATCCCAGAATTCCAAGATATTTAATTACAATACCAGGGAAACCCTCATTTCTGCTCACTATTTACATTTTCCCACAATTTGTATCTCCTCTGCCCCCAACTATTTAGCTCCTAATATTAATGTATTGGGTTTCTGAAATTTGTATGGAAATTTTGTCAAGTTGAATATGATTCTTGGGAAGCATTTCATAAATCTCTCTCATTTGTTCTGAGAAACAGAGAGAGGCTCTTGTGGGAGATGCTAATTAAGGCTGAGAATCATATAATTTTTTGTTTGGCCACATTTCCAAGCATAGGAGTCCATTTGAGATGCCTCTTAGACTAATGTCCTAACCTAGGAAAGAATTGAGAACATTGTCTTAACTGTCTGGGATGAACTAAGTTGACAAATAATCACTTGGTTCTGTCTTGGGTTTGCTTTGTTTAATAAACAATAGTCTTTTCCTCTATTATTTCCTGTAGTTTATATTTTACTGCCCTTCACAAAGTTTCAGTTTATTCTACAGAATAGTGCTATAGGGCCTCATTATCCTGGTCTCTTCCTCTGCTCTTTCCAATAGGGCAGGGCATAATCAGCCCCTTTAGCCTAGAAAAGGGCTGCATCTACACTATACCAAAAAACCAGGCAGAAAGTGAAAAAATTCAGTCCAAATCCCAGATGGCTCCAGATGCATGGCATTGTGTAGACAGAAACAGCCAGATGGCTGAATGGATTTTTCACTTTCCATCTGGGTGCGTGACATGGTGGAGATGCAGCCAAAGTCTTGAGCCAAAAGAAAATGCCAGCCAAGGAGATGAGGTATTGCTACTTTCCAGGCACCTAATTCCTGCTGGGTGGTACGTGTGGCCCTCGGTTTAATTTCTTCTTTCGGAAGCAGGTCAGTGTTGGGGGAACAATGATTGTCAACCTCTAGAAATAAAGACGGAAGCAGACAGGCCCAAAAAGATGCAGAGATATTGTCTCAGTCTCATTTATTTCTTGCAAGGACAGGTCTTTTACTGACTTAGCGGGAAGAGTGACACCTTGGGAAGGACTTCTTCTCCTGGTTCTCTGGAGGTCAGCAAGCTGAAGGCACTACAGAACGCCCAGTGAAAATGAAAACATCAAGGAGCTTGCTGTCCATCATGGGCATCACTAAATCTTTTTGAACAACCCTGGGCAGTGAATTATGGAAGCATGGAATTGACTTACAGTTTATTTCTAGTAATAGGCAGTTACTATGTCAAATCTGAAACCATTCAGAAAGGCCTATAAAAATATATGACAAAGTAACAGGCTACCCCTAGCTCCTTTTAGCATGTTTATGAGTTTAAACTGCATTGAGCTTGTGTTTATAGAAACGAACACAAGGATTTCTTATGTTACATCCTTAATCTCTCTTCTCTTCTCACAACCTGACTTTTTGTGACCGTGGGGTGGTACCAAAATCTTTGGAATGTTTGAACTCCTAACCAAAGTTGCTATTCTGTTTGGAGGCAATTTTATTGATGAGCACACAACTTATTTTTTCAGAAACTGTTAAAGTTCTTTTGCTGAGAAACAGCATAGCTAAATGACAGTTGCAAAAGATAATCATTTCCAAGTTACCTTTCACCCACTTTTCCCCCCAACACTGTTTGACACTTACTGAGAAACTAATTGCAGGCTGAGTGGGGCCACGGGACAAATGCTGCAATCCAGGCATAATGCAACACCAAATATAATAAGGTAACATATTGTTAAAAGTCAATACCCCAAGTCTAACAATACGGTGTCACAGACTCATAAGCGTGTAACCATATAATACATAATTGTCATCTGCAGAGAAAAGATCTAATTTTGATAATGCATATTGAGATTGGTTGTCTGAAAAATGTGTATGGCTCCAGAAGGTTTGACAGTCCTGAATATCACATAATAGCATGTAGCCAAGGAACATGGGATGGAGGGAAGGAAAAAAAAAGACTCTATTCCAGAACACAAGCACTCCCACTCACAGTTATATTTTTAAAAGAACACGATTCTGCTCAGACAATGAGTAAGTTTACTGTAAAGGATGACTTGTTCTTGGGTTTCCATACCTGGAATCGGTGTGTGTGTGTGCAAGGATCCCTTGCCTCCTGGCAGGGCATAGGGCAGTGGGGCGCTTTGTCCCCACACCAATGGCGTGATAGTTCACTACTGGCTCACTGATTCTCCAATCTCATTAGCTTCTGTGAACTTGGGCCCTGACTGGTCTGAATGTAGCTCTCACAGCTAGAGGACTTGCCTCTCTTTTAAATTTCTGGAGCAATTATTTATACCTCTTGTCCTGTATCATTCATCTGAGGCCACTCTGTCAATGTATGTTTATGATCATATCTCAAGTCCCTCTACTTGAAGGCAGGGACATTTCTGTGACTCTTCGTGAATCACGCCATCAAGACACTTAGTCTGCACATAGTACATGAACATTAAACATGTGTGGAACAAATGCCTAGTAGGAACAAAAGCAGATCAGTACCATTTAATGAGGGTAAAAGGAACCTTAAAGTCATCAAATTTGCTTCTTGATAGTGTCTGACTTCTTATGGTAATGTCTTTCTTGAAACCCCTCCCTTCTTCCTCTCTCCCTCCCTTCCTCCCTTCCATTTCATCATCAAAATTTTTATTGTACATGGCTCTATGTGCAAAATGTTGGGAGAGATGCCCTGGGGTGGAGAGAATAAGAAAAAAAAGCCATCTGTCTTTAAGGAGACCATAGTCTAATTGATGAGATTACACAGAATTAAATATTGGAGGAGGGAATGGAATGCAAGGGCTACAAATGCTGTCAAGCGGCCCGCACAGCGCTGGCGAGCTGGCGCAGCAAGATGACGCAACAAAGGGAGACAAGCAGACACAGAAAAACGCACAGCAAATGGACACGGCGAGCACAAGCAGCAAGGGGGCAGGGGTGGATAAAAAAAAGCTGTCAAGGTGATTGTTTTTGCTATTATTGTTTAAATAGCTAAAGTTCAAGGCAGAGAAAGTAAATTGCTCTGGAGTTCAGAGAGTGGGAACAGTATTCGTATGGCTGACTGAGGAAGTTTCTTTTGGGGGGTTGGGGTGGTGGACATGTGGAAATGAGGCAGTGCTTTCCAGGTAAAGGAACAGCAGAAGAAAGTGAGGGTCATGTGCAGCAGCCATTTCCATTTTAGCTGACAGTGGAATGCTGGGGGAGGAGGGACCACAGTGGAAAGGTTTGTTTGAGCAGAATCACAGAGGATGCTGCCTGGCAAGCCAAGGTGTTTGGAGGGCCACTTGTGGAGGAGAGGCCTGACACGGTTAGCTTGACTCAGAGTATGGACAGGCAACTACAGGATGGCCCAGTTCCAGGTACAGGCATCATTATGAAAGGATGAAGACCATCATCTAGAAAGGTCCTGTTTTCTTCAAAATGTTTAAAATATTTTAAAAGATGGAAAATATTTCTTTTTAAAGCACAAACTGATTGGAAGTGAGTTTTAAGTGTTACTGACATAGTGCCTTGATGTAGCTGGGCATCTTCACTGTGTGCTGAGGACATGGCTGGTAGAAATGCAGGAGAGTGAGGCCTGGGTGATGGAGTGGACAGTGGAGGCAGCTGCGTGCCAGACTAATTGGAATGGGGAGCCAAAGGGCTCTCTCTGTAGACCTCAGGTCTGTGAAAACGTATTTCCTTAGGATTCTCTGGGTTGAGAGAAAAATGGGGAAATGGGGAGGATCACGGCAGGGAATTGTCATTTATTGAGGTCCTCTATGTGCAAGGCATGAAGATACTATGCTTTTTTCTTTTTCCCTTTGACCCCTTCAATCCCCACAACATCTCAGTGAGGCAGATGTTATTATTCTCAGTACACATGTGAGAAAACCACAACTCAGAGAATTTTAATGACTTACCCAAAGTTGCAAAACCAGATTTAGTGCACGGTTTCAACCCAAGAATTGTTTGTGTCCCAAACGCATGTTTTCCTTGCTGCACCCCCATGCTATTATACTGACATGCCTGATCGTTGCCTGTTGTTGAGCAAATTATCATTTCAACAATACCCACCTCCTGCATTGTCCATACATCTCCTGGCTGAGGCCTGTTGGATCTTACCTCTCTCATAGAGATATGAAGAAGTGAGTAAGTCATAGAAATGAGAGTTCCATCCTCAAAAAGACAGAGCAGAGATGATCTGAGCCCTCACTCGGGGCTTCTTTCCCCCTGACCTTCAGTTTGGAATTCATGAAGGGGTGACACAGACCTAGTATGAACTTTAAACAGGAAGGAAAATCAGAAACAATCCAAGAAAAGTCTGCTCTGGCCTAGAAAAGTTTACTTTTCCTGTACTCCTCCCATTCATTAAAGGCTCTTCCCTTAATATGGTGACCAAAATTGCATGTCTCTAAGGACTCAATTTGTAATTGATCCATTTCAGATCTCCCCTTTCTCCTCAAAGGTGGATTTTAGGGGTCAAGGTAGTAAAGCCGTGAGCTTACCGTGGAGGCTAGAACAGTGCTTTCTGACATTTTTCACATCACGGTACAGATATAGAATGCTCATATTTTTAGGGTGCCCTGGGGAAGATAGATTAGCTGCTTCTGGCTGAGGCCCTGGCCCAGGGCACTGGTCCCCTCCAGCCTTGCTGAGGTCTCACCTGTAACCCACCTAAGGCATACCTGTGTGCCTGGTGGTTAGAAGCTCAGGGATGGAGGGGGCCACTGCTCAGCACCCTCAGCTCTGGACTCATAGATTTATCATCAGAGGTCAGCACAGGCCCTGGCTCACCTGCAGTCTTTCAAGTTCTTAGTATTTTTAAAAATAAGGGAGATCAGAAATAGGGTTACAAAACCTGTGATGCATTGCAAATGTGCTATTTGCATGATAATCTAAGCACCTCTTAAAATATATTTATATATATATATAAATAACATTTTTGTAAGCAAATGCACATATATGCATATATATTTATATATCATTTTACAAATATTGGTATATATTATGAAAATTTTGATTTTTACCCACAATAAAAAATAAATAAATTAAAAAAAAAAAAAATACATAGCCCTAGAGTGTAGAGAGACGTGGGTTAAAGCTACATGACGAGCACCTTTTCAAGCCTGTCAGGATGCCGTGGTGAGGCCATGTATAATGTCATCTGGAGAAAATCCCCAAGTCTACATTTGATGCCTTTGTGATCTGATGTCCAGGCCAAATGCACGCCCACTCGTGCAGTATACCCCAATAGGTAAACCATAAAGGTAAGCAATGGAAATATATTAGGCCGTTTCTATATGTGAGATCCTGTACTTTCACGTGGACTGTTTACTTAAAACCTCACCGTAACACTAATCGTCCCTGAGTTACAGATGGCAGATTGAGGCTGAGGGGAAGAGAGTAGGCACCTTGCTCTAGGCCACATACATGGCTCTTGAGTGGCTGGAGTGTGAGGCCGGTATCAGAGGTCTCCCTAGACGGCACTACCAGAATTCTTTTCAGAGCATTCTCCGCAGATGCAGGTGGATAAAGAGGAGCCAAAATGTTGCTCTGCAAGCAACTGGCTTTAAAATCTGCCCGCTTTGGGGTGGGGGGGTGGGGGTGGTTAGTGAGAGCAGGGTAAAAGAGGTAAAGATTATGCAGTATAGTTAGTGAAGTCCTTTGTACCCCTGAGTGGCTAATGGACCACTGTTTAGGGTTGCTATTAGGTTGGTGGAAAAGTAATCGCGGTTTCAGACCGTGAGTTTCAAATCATTATAACTAGGCTCAAACACATCTTTATTAACCAGAATAGGAACCGTTACAGTCAGCACATTTTTGCCAACAAGAAATAAGTTTGTTTATTCCTGTAGCATAAAAATCCGTGCTTTGGGATTCGATGAACTCTTGGAAAGCATTTTCTGCATCCTGCTGGCTGTAGAAGTGTTTTCCCTGCAAAAAGTTGTCGAGATGCTTGAAGAAGTGGTAGTTGGCTGGTGAGAGGTCAGGTGAATATGGTGGATGAGACAAAACTTCATAGCACCATTCGTTCAACTTTTGAAGCATTGGTTGTGCGTTGTGTGGTAGGGCGTTGTTGTGGAGAAGAATTGGGCCCTTTCTTTTGACCAATGGTGGCTGCAGGCGTTGCAGTTTTCAGTGCATCTCATCGATTTGCTGAGCATACTTCTCATGTAATGGTTTTGCTGGGATTCAGAAAGCTGTAGAGGGTCAGACTGGCAGCAGACCACCAAACAGTGACCATGACCTTTTTGGGGGACAAATTTGGCTTTGAGAAGTGCTTTGGAGCTTCTTCTCAGTCCAACCACTGAGCTGGTTGTTGCTGGTTGTCATATAAAATCCACTTTTCGTCACATGTCACAATCGGATAGAGAAATGGTCCGATGTTGTTGTGTAGAATAAGAGAAGACGACACTTCAAGATGATGATTTTTTTTATTTTCCGTCAGCTCATGACGCACCCCTTACCAAGCCTTCCGACCTCTCCAATTTGCTTCAAATGTCGAACGACCGTAGAATGGTCGACGTTGAGGTCTTCAGCAACTTCTCCTGTGGTTGTAAGAGGATCAGCTTCAATGATTGCTCTCAATTGGTCGTTGTCATCTTCTGATGGCCAGCCACTATGCTCCTCATCTTCAAGGCTCTTGTCTCCTTTACAAAACTTCTTGAACCACCACTGCACTGTACGTTCATTAGCAGTTCCTGGCCAAATGCATTGTTGATGTTCTGAGTTGTCTCCGCTGCTTTACGCCCCATTTTTAACTCAAATAAGAAAATCGCTCGAATCTGCTATTTGTCTAACATCATTTCCATAGTCTAAAATAAATATAAAATAAGCAGCAAGTAATAAGTCATTAGCAAAAAAAGCATAAAGTGAGAAATGAACATTAAAACGATGTATAACATAACCACATTTAGTAAAGAATGTATTCCAATGTCAAACGGCAATTTCAACAGTGCAAAACCGCATTACTTTTGCACCAACCTAATATGTTTAGCAAATAAAAATATAGGACACCCAGTTATATGTGAATTTCAAATAAATAATCAATACTTCTTATATAAGTATGTCCCAAATATTGCCTAGTGCCTACTTATACTAAAAAATCCTTGGGGGATGGATGTGGCTCAAATGGTTGGGCATCTGTCTGCCATATGGAGGGACCTGGGTTTGATCCCTGGGACCTCCCAGTAAAATAAAAAATATATATATAGAAGGCGCATGGGCTGCCAGGCTCTGTGTGCTGGTGAGCCGCCAGGCCCTGGGAGCCATGCAGCAAGATGATGACGTAACAGGAGAAAGAGCAGGGGAGAGACAAGATGAGATGCTCTGAAAGCTCCAAAAACCAGGAACCAAGGTAGCGCAGGTGGCAGGACGCCTCTCTCCTACATCGGAGGTCTCCAGGATCAAACCCTGGTGAAGACTAGAGGAAGAGGATGAGAAGAGATGGCAGGAAACAGACACAGAGAATTGCCCAGCGAATGAACACAAAACAGCAAATGGGGAAGGGGGGTTTAAGGTGGATAAAGTAAATAAATAAATCTTAAAAAAAAAAAATCCTTTGTTTATCTGAAATTCTCAAATTAAAATTCAACTGATTGTATTCTATCTGGCAACTGCTGTTGATATTGTTTGTTGGTTAGTAGGGATTCTCTTTCACATGTATGGCCCTCTGATAGCACTAGATAAAGGCAGGTATTATTTAAAATGGAAAAATAAATAATTGTGACTATAGAATCACAGGGAGATCTTCCTATTGTGGATCTTCAGGAAGAAGGTAAGGAGGGACATTGGATAGTTGAGAAGGTGGAAGCTATTCCTAGTAGAGGAGAGCATATAGAGGGGTACAGAATGGCAAACTGATCAGGGCCGTTGGGGAAGGAAAGGAAGTCACTTGGCTAGGAAATTGGTTGGGATGTATCATGAAGGCAGAGAACTAACATTTATCAAGTACCAAGTACCAAGTGCTTGCCAAATTTTATGTTCTCCCCTTCCATACAGGTGAAAATGTCCAGTGTCATTGAGGAAAATTGGAGGGGGTGGGGACAACCGCCCACATGCTCTCTATGTTAATAGTCTCTAAAACAGACTTAATCACAAGGACCATCTCAGTAAACTTTTTCTTAAAGGGCTAGCTAGCAAATATTTTAGTTTTTGCCAGCTGTGTAATTTCCATTGTAACTACTAAACTCTGCCATTGTAGGGTGGACGCCGCATAGGCAACACATAAACAAATAGGTGTGGCTTGTTTTAATAAAACCTTATTTACCCGAACAGGCAGAGGCCTGGCCAGCTGCGTTTGGCCTGTGGACCATGGTTTGCCAACCCCTGACCAAAGGCATGGCTTTTGCAGACTGCCCTTGCTTTCTAGACAGTCTCAGCTGCTACCTTGTTGTAACTCCAATATGTGCCCTTGCCTTCTCACATATCTGGTGGCACTGAAAAGTCATGGAACTAATATTTTCTCAGGCCCGTGCAAGTGACCTCTGGGCAGGTGTGTTCTTCAATGTCATGTACTTATGCCATCAGATGCCGTGACGAACTGGCCCTTTACCACTGCTCTCAAAACCAGGATCTGAGCCAGCTGAGCAAAGCTGACTCATTGCCCTGTAGCAGCACCTCCTTTTAAATCCTAAATGATATTCCCCAGCTCGATTATTCACCTTGTTCACTAGGCTTGGTTCTTAAAAACTTTTCAACTCACTCCAAAAGTCAAATCCACCCTCAAAAGATAAAGACTGTTACTGTTGGGGGTTTTCCAGAGAATTTGCTCAGGAGTATGACGAACAGTCCCAGTGAAGAATTCTAAAACCTCATTCTGACAGCATAAATAGAGTAAGGACAGCTCTTGGGAAAGACTCAAGCTTCGGTCGCATGTGTAAATGGTGCCATGCTTATTAAAAGGTCATGCCCATCCTCTTTCATACTTGTTTCATTCAACTGGCTCAAAAGTGGTATGCAGTTATGTGCATACTCTAGCACCATGGCCATTTAGACAATCCAGAGATCTGGGAACACCGACCAAATTTAGCCATGAAACCACCACCTCTCCTTCTGAACCAGGGAAGCAGCACGTCTGAGAAGTGATTCCCTCCTGGGGGAGCTTTGCTAAAGCATCAGCAACTTCCAGACCTCTGTCCTGCCTCGGCAGAGGATGTACACATCACAGTTTACCATTATTTCTGAGAGGAGTTGGGCCTCCTGCTTGTGCTGGAGGCACAAGTCTCAGAGGAGCCCTTCTGGCTGATATTGCAGGACGTTTTCTTACCCTTTCCACTTTAGAGTGTTAGTTTCCTCCGCACCACTGTGGTCTTTCTTGTCAGAGGGACGCTGAGTGTGTGAGAGCAGGCAGCACCTGAGAGCAGCCACCTCAGGTGGCTGTCAGATGTGATTTCCGCTCATCTTTTGAGGCCCCTGAGGGAGGAATTCTGGGTTTCCATGGAAAATTGAGTCTCACCTGGACGGTGGCAGTGGTCCTCAGACCATCAGCCCACTTCCTCTAGTTTTTAAAATTTAAATGCAATGTAATGTATTATTAATTTTCTGGCAATGATATGACTTTCAAGTCCCTGAGGGATTAGTCTCCTTTATATGTAGAGAAGAAAAGCATCTCAGGTTTGCACAAATAAAATAGTTCTCAGTAGTAAAACAATCAGAAGGGCATCGGCAAATAGCCTGGTTTCACTCAGCTTCTAAGCCAATCCCAGAATCTCCATAGAAAGTTACTACATTAATTAAATCATTTGTCAGGCTTTTGAATCATATTTATCTGCTAGAGAAGTAACAGCATTTATGAAGCTTTTCTATATAGCATCTTGGACTAATTATATGCAGCCTGAAGGCTTAGCGATGTACACCTTAAATAAAGTCTTTGGTATGTGGTATGGGGAAATGGCGACACATTCCTTTGTTCAAGAGTCAGCCTGACCAGGGAGTGAATGTAGCTCAAGTGATTGAGCCCCTGCTTCCCATGTACCAGGTCCTGGGTTCAATCTCTGGTACCTCATTAAATAAATAAATAAATAAATAAATTCAGCCTGACCAAATAGAGAACAAATATTAATAATTTTTCTTGTAAGAAGAATTAGATTTCTAAGCCTTCATTATTTAATACCTATAATTATTCCATGAGTGAGAATAGAAGTAATTCTTACAATGCCGAAACAGGTGACATGTGTACACATTTTTTTTTTAGTGTGGCATTATGTAGGGGACTGGGAAGAAAAGCCACATGCTGCCGGGGAGTGAGTGGAAGGTCTGCTGGTTGGCATTTGAATGGCAGTGCTGGAAGACAACTTTGAGCTTAGTCAAGGAATCATGGGTTTAAATGGACCTGAAAAGTCATCTAACCCAATAGTGCCCGTGTGGTACATGAGGCGTCGTGGCCTAGGTAGGATTTCTTTGGGTAAGCAGGGCAAATACTTGTCCATTATATGAACTTCCTTAGCACAGCTTCTAGACAATTCTGCCATCCCTTCCCGAGGTTACTGAGGTTCATTCAGCAAGCTATTTAGAGGTCTATCTGACTGAGTTACCAGTCCCATCCCAGAGCTAGGTAGATAGCTGGTTCACTTTGTAAAGCCCATCTCCTAAGAGTCAGCACTTGCAGATCTTCTATTTATAGAGTTAGCATGAAATAACTGAAAGATCATTAAAGTAGGAATGAGGAGAGATGGACACTAATCTCCATTCTGCCATGGTTGGCAGGAACTTGCTCAACCTCTCAGGCCTTAGTTTCCTCATCAATGAAACAAGTGATTTGAACAAATGATCTCTAAGAGTCCTTGCAGTTGGAAAACTCTGACCTCCTCTATGTCTTGGTAGCTCTAAATTACGGGCTTAAAGGAAGATCCCACCCCACATCTTCATTCAGAAAGTTTACCTCATGTAGGATCTTTAATGCCAGAAGGGACATCTTGGAAGGAGCCTGGAAGAGAAGCAATGCTTCCTTTGGTGCCTGCTTGCTGTTCCAATATTCTGCCTCTAAATCTGGCTGTAGATCACGTCGGCCTGGAGGTGCTGTTTATTCTCTCAGCAAATCCTGTATTCAATACACTCTCTACTGGCACCATTTTTCTTCACCAGTGACAGCAGAAACAGGAACTGCTTTTCTTCCTGCTTTTGTTCTGACAGTTGCCCCAAAGAATGAGAGTTTACCTTCCATTGCTATTTCACTCTCACTGGGATGTGTGTCTTTCCCCACAGGACTCAGTGTGGTGAAGAGCACACAGCGAATACTCACTATGTCCCTGCTGATGTGAGTTCAGGGAAGGAGGTGATGGATGCCTTTCTTCCATCCCTCCATATTCAGTTGAACTATAGAGAGGTCTTGGGGTACCTCAAGGTCAGTAATAAAATAGATGCTAGTTATAATAATAGTTATGATGTGCTGAGCATTATAGTGGATGATATTGGTAAATCTACCCCGATTCCCTTGTATCCTTTATTTTTTCACCATTTTTGTGCATCCCCAGCCACTTTGCTTCTTACACACCAAAACTGTACCTCTTCTTCTGGAGGACTTTCTTCAGGCTACTGGAGCCTTCTTTGCCCATGGTTTGGAGAGCTGAAAGTACCTGGAAACTTGTTCTCTTGGAGAGGCCTTCACTGATGACTATCAGATCCAGGACTATGGAAGCCCAGTTTCGTTGCCTTGGTAACTCTGAGGCATAACTTACACTCTAGGATTCCCTTGGCACCAGGCTGAAGCTACCTTCCATGAGATTTTGACTGAAATCAGATCCTTTTGTTTGGCACCCTCCCCTTTCTTGTCTTGTTTCTACCATTCCTTTATAGATTTCCCCTGAGGGGACTTCCCTAGCAAATCAAACACACACACATACACACTAATCCTCATCTCATGTCAGGGCCTCATTCTAGGGAGGCCCCTCCAAAGCAAGAAGTGATTCTGTTGCAGGCCCTATTTTAGGCACCTGGCACAATTATCATTGATCCTCAGTCCAACCCTGCAAGGTAGGCATTACTATCCCCATTTTGCAGATGAAGAAACTGAGGTTCAGAGAGATAAATGACCTTTCTGAGTTCATCCAATTAGGAAGTGGCACATCCATAATTCCCACCTCGATCTACCTGTCTCCAGATTCCATGCTTGTTTTTCTCTGTGAGGTTTGCTCATAGTTGAATGAATTGTTCTTTGAGGGAGATTGTAACAAAGATGCTAGAGGATCTTGCAGTTTTGCTCAGAGGGGCCCCTGCCTTAGAAAGAGCTGTTTCCTACATGCTGGGGCATGAGGTGATTTTACCTTCTCCTGGGAGAGCTGGAAAACTTGGCCAACTGGAAAGGTCGTTTGTGTGTGTGTGTGTGTGTGTGTTTTAATACAAAACAAAACACCAGACTATGTAAAGTGGCAGTTGCTAGAAATATTGTTCTTGTCCCTCTCCAAGTGCTAGTAAAAAATTAAGTTATGATTCTATCCTCTGCTGAAATGGACTTTCCTGGGATTGGAGTAGTTATGGTCCTAATCCACAAACTATCCATCACAATGGCATTGGCAAATGTTTGTGTGCGGTAACTTCCCCCCAGTGAATCTCTTGCATTTCCACAGCTAATGGTTAAACAGGACTTGGACTGATATTTGCATCTCTCCCAGCCTCTGGCAATCTGATTATTAGTGCAATAAATATACAACATTTAATAACTCTTCACTTTTCCACGTTGAAACCATTAGTTGTCTCCAGGTTGACTATGAAGAACTTCAAATTCAATTCATTAGCATTTCCTTAAATAGTCCTCTCAACAATGCGGGTCTGGTTTTCCCATTATGTACTGTCTCTAATAATGGTTTTACTTCTAACCTATTATTAATTAAAAAATAAAAAAGAGCCCTTCACACTCTCCACTTCTGAATAAGGTTTATATCTTCTCTGCGTGAATGGAAAAGAGCCCTTTAGAGTGTGGCTTGTAGTGTTTTATAATTGCTATCAAGGTAAATAATTTAGCTGGTCAGAGAGAGTGCACTTCTCTTCGCCTCGAGTGGACAGCTCAAGTCGCGGCCAGTCGGGCATACCAAACCCAAGGCAAAGAGAAGCAGCGCTGCATGAAACTTTCATTAGGAGCAAGCAGGAAAAGGCAGCCTTTCTTAGGGATGCCTCAGTGACCCCTGAAGCTTGCTGTGACCGGAGACACTGCTACCCCCTGCCCCCGCACATCTGCAGCCAGACAGGGACTCCTGGACCCCCGGAAGTCCTGCAGACGGGAGCATCTTTCCCCAGAGGCTTGAAGATTTTGCCATGAAGGACAAATGATCAGGCACAGATCCTCTGGATGCCCTAATCTTTTCTTTCCCTACTTCAAAGCTTTCTGCATTGCATCTGAGCCTGTAATTACCCTGGAGGTATTTTAGACGTGAAGCGACACCAGCAAAATTGCACTTCCTGATCATGGGAGTCCACAGTTGTGTTTAATCAATTATGAAGCTGGTCATGAGATGGAGTTTTTTAGCCATAACCATTAAAGGGGAATCATGATCCAGCCCAACCCCTTGTGCTCAGGGTGAGGGACCACAATCTGAAATTAAAGAAACCCTATCCACTTGATGTGGTTTAATTTAGTTTCTACCTCCCTAATTAAAAGCATACCATTACCCACCCACATAACAAACTGACACTTTTGTGCCAGGCTGGAACTCTAAAAAAAAAAAAAAGCCTGCGAAAGTTAGGTGGAGCTAAAACACTGATTTCAAGATACCAACAGAGGCTCCCAAACACCACAATAGGATCGAGATCTATTTAAACTGGAAGCTTTAAACAAGCTTACAGGCTGTTTGTGAGTCAGTTTTCTCATTCTCTCTCTTGCACAGTCACACACATACACAATCCTACACATACCTTTGTTTATTTACCATCAGCAGTCCAAAAAGGGAAGTAGTTTCCTTCTGGGATATTCTTTTCAGAGACCTGTGTGTCTGTGTGGTCAGGCTGGGGAGTTCCGGGGAAAAGAAATTCAGACCAACCCCAAAGCCCAGAGTCTTCAAATAAATACCCTGGGCGTGCGGTGACTGGCCCAGAAAAGACTGGCTTGGAGAGCCTGTGTTTCCTGCTGCAGGACACACCAGCAGAGCAGCAGGTCTGTGATGAACCTCTGCTCGCCAGCCCTGCTCAGAGACCCCCACCGTCTTTCAGAGGCTTAAGCTCTCAGCAAGGGACCTAATTCCATACACCCAGACAGGCTGGGCTCTGCTGCCTTTGGCTCAGATCTCTTGCCATGAGCTCTTTTGTGGTGAGTGAACCTCGAAACTGGGGGCAGTGGGACCACCCCACCCTGCAGCATCCCTGACTCTCTTACTTCTCATCCCCCAGTGCCACCCAACCATCCCATTCCTCTGTGGCATAGTTTTTTCTACTTTGAGAGGTAGTGTAGTCAGAGCACTGGTGGTCACCCAGTGTTCAAAGGCTTGCTTTGCACTCCCAGGCTAAGAGATTTGCACCTCAGTTTCCATATCTGTAAAATGGGGATGGTGAGAATAATGACTTCAGATGGAGTTAGGATCAAATGAGTTAATACAAGCTAAGTACTTAGAAGTGCGCTAATGCTAACTGCTACAAATAATGAAGTCTTAACATTGCATGCCACTTGCCAGTTCCAGATCTTTAAATGTTTCAGTCACAACAGGGCCTGATATAAAATCTCAGCAATTCAGAGCTGAAAGAATTTTATGATCAACCAGCCAGACTCCCTCATTTTTTAAATAAGGAAACTGAGGCCCAGAGAGATAAAGTAACCAACGCATTAAACAGATTGAGTGATGAAGTGGATTCTGTTTAAGCCAGTGTTCTTTCTAACACACTCTTCACAAATATTTCTCCTTGCTCCTGATGGAGGGCTCTCTGGGATTTGGGATTGCTGGAAAGAGAACAGGAGTTTATAATAACTAAAGCCTTGCTGAATGGCCTCTGATTCATGTAGGGAGCAGGTGGTCTCCTTGGAATGATTTGAAGGTTGGCTAGAAGACCCCAAAGAACTCCCCCAGTTGCTGCTGGACATTCCACCAGTCTCCAGTCATTATTTTTGGATATTTTCACTGAGCAAAACAAGACTTCCTTCTTAAAAAAACTGTGCATACTACTATGAATAAACAGAAAGCACCCAACATTTTGTTGTAAATGAGACAGCTTCTCTATTCATAAGGGCTTGGGGGCATTAGGCCTTCGGGGAGGAAATTATTTCTGATCAGGGGGAAACATGGAAAAAGCAGGTGTCTCTAAAAACAAGCCATTTGGACTCTACAGTTTTGCCTAAGGTGGCTTGATCCCATGTTTCCAGCTGGGTCTTCTCTTCCCCTCTGTGGACTCCGCCTATATGAATAATGTATTGAGAATGAATGTTTCAAAACAACCTGCTAACTGATTCGATGACTTGTGTTTAATAACAAGTTACCCCGGTGGGTACTGACTGTCCATCCCTGGCTAAGATCATCCTCCAGGCTCCTCAGCTCCCCAGACTTGAGTGGGAAAGACAGGAGTGAGTTGGCCCTTCCCTCCATCACAACCGCAGTGAACTCCACAGGGTGCAAAGCCTGGGTGGAGGCGGTTGCCCCTCCAGACCTTGAGCTGAGCCCTCCTCCCTGCCAACTCTTGGCAGCCAGCCCTCAGTGCTTCTGCTATGTGCTGCTTCCAAGAAACTCAGTTTGAATAGAAAATCCTCTTGCCTGAGTGACGAGCTGGGAGTAGTGGTGCATTCTTAAGTCTTTATAAAGGTTCTTATATCTTTATTGTGAGCTGGAAGGCTGGCAAGCCACTGTATCTCTTCCTTCCTGAGTTCTAGTGCACAGGGCAGGTCAGAGACAGAGGGCAGGAAACGAGTGCCTCCTGAAGCGATGCACTGAGGAGGTCCTACCTCAAAAGTGTAACGTAAATCTAATCATGTGCAAACTGCAGACAAACCAAAAGCGAAGGGCATTCTACAAATAACTGGCCCATACTATTCAAAAACATCAAGCTGAAAGTCTGACCTAACTCTAAGATCAGCTCCAGGCCTCCATCTGGGAATGCTGACTACTGTTATCCTAGAAATGGATTTGCTGGATTACCCTGGAAGTAGACCTTCCTTTGTGTAAGATTCCAGCACTTTCCATTCCCACCAAAGCCCTGGATGGTAAAGGAATATGAGAACATGCTCACTGTGCTTCTTCTGACTACAAAAGCAAGGATCTCTGCTCTTGGTTATGGGGAGGAGACTGCCGGGCCAGCTCACCCAGAGCACTTTTCATGAAAGCAGTCATTGGAGAGAAAGTGTTGCAACTCTGGGGAAAAAAAACAAAACATGTTGATAGAAATTGCCACACTCGGCACAGCTTGCTCAGACATAGCCCTGTGGGAGCAGCCTTCTGGCTGTGGAGGGAAGGGCACAAAGTCCCACATCCCCGAGGAAATGCCAGATTGTCCTCTAGGAAGGCTGGATCACTTTCTCCTTAGCTTCAGATCTTTGACAGCTCTTTCCCAGAGTGTAATTCAGAGGATATAATGCTCCTCTGGAACAGGACTTGCTCTGTGACCTTCCTCTTCTGTGTAAGAAGTGGGGGATTTCTGTGGTCTCTAACTCCAGCATTGTCCGACTATATCAAAAATACACAATAAACTATAGAGATATACGTGCATTGAATGATATGTTATTAGTTTGTGATGTCTCCTATAAGGACTGTAATTTAATATTGTTTGTAAAGTAATGGGGATGACCTCTGGGTAATTCTAGGCATTTTGCTCATTAATCACACTTAGAAATAAGACTGCATTAAAGAGCCCTTATTTATAGCATCAGTAAGGATCAAGTTATATACTCTGAGCTGAGAAGGATACATAGCATACACCTTTAACTCTAAAAAGGAGAGTCTATAAAATGGGCATTTCTGTACCTAAACACCAGATTCTAATGGGGTTTCACTACAATGTCCTTCACACATCAGGAAAACAAATCCTCACATTCTTTATAACTAAGGCATCATTTTTAGGATACACGAAGCAGACCAGGGGTTTTAAACCAAATTTAAGTAATAGATCTCTTTGAAAATTAGGTAAAAGCAATAACTCTTTTATACTTTTTTTTTTTGCACATGTGTGCAAAATATTGAATACAATATCAGGGGTTCCTTGGATCTTCCAAAAGTCCTTGAATGCTATATTGAGAATCTTGCCGTATAATTACAGATAATGTGAGGAGGAAGGTATACAATCAGCTATTTGTTCAGGGATAATTTGAAGAAAAGGGACCTAAAGTCAAGTAATTACAATTTTTTCAGATCGTAAGAGGTCAGAAGGGAGCTAACTCTCCTGCACCCCAAAAGCAGACTCTTATAACTTAGAGAAGCTCCCTATTGAGTCTCTGCTGGACTTTGTAGGGGGTTCTGCT
This sequence comes from Tolypeutes matacus, assembly GCA_026826555.1. NCBI lineage: Eukaryota > Metazoa > Chordata > Mammalia > Cingulata > Chlamyphoridae > Tolypeutes > Tolypeutes matacus. Next base: position 27,605,437 of record JAKSZT010054030.1, read on the forward strand.
AGCTCTGGGATTGGGGACCAGTCCCATTTCTCAGAATCATGTAGAAGATCAATGGTGAGACCTGGGTGGTTGTCAGAAGGACAAGCAAACCTAGCACTCAGCCATTTCCCTGGGGAATGTGAGTCTCTGTGCAGGTAGAGATCACCATTTGTCCCATAGCTTGCAAGCGGAACCTCCTGGGGTTGTCACCGTTTTAGGACTTCCAGAGAAGTGCCAGAAAGAGAGCAAGTAGGAGAAAACACATTGCTCTGTAGCACTGGAGTTTTCTCCCTGTCCTTTGCTTTTGAATTGTTGGTTGTTGACCATTGGCTAGGACCATATGGCGCTCTGCTGTTTTCATCCACAACTCCTCTCCAGTTCCCCACACAGTTTTTGGACTGTTGGCCAGGCTCTTTTCCATCAGCCCGCCCAGCAGCATATGACATCTTGGGGATTTGCATTTTTTAGTTTAATCATTAGCTTAATGTTTGGGGGACATTAGTCATAGGAAGTTAGTCTCATTTATCCAGATGCGTTTTTGAAAGTTACAGCTCTTGTCTCTTCACCATAATGCCCCCCTTGAGCACGCCTTCTCCCATTTCCTTTTAAAAACACTCTGTTCTTCTGGACCTTTCAAATGAAGACATCAAAACTGGATAGAATTATTAAATTCAGAAACTACATTTGAGTCTTCCAGAGGAGCTGAACCTGGCTGGAGTTGTGGAGTAACTGTGCTGGTGTATCATCAGGAAATGACTTAAACCTGATCTTCAAGGGCCTGAAATTGCTCCCCTGGAAAAAGGGAAGCACTTCTGCCTACAACCTGTGAGTCCAATGCTTACTTCCCTTTCAATGCAACTGAATGAACATAGTTTTTTCCCTAGGATTCTGGCCAACAGAACTGGAACCATTTTTGGAAGTTGGGCTGCTTTTTGTGTTTTGGGGCTTTGTAAGTTGCTGGACAGATGGCTCTGGAAAGGAAGGTAGGGATTGACATGGGCTTTTGAAATTTGACTTTAGATAGTGAGCACACGGCGTGAACAAGAGTGTGGAAGCAGGTATAACAATGAATATTCTGGGCCCCATGAATGTATTCATCTGACTGTAAGCAGGAAATCAAAGAAGATGAGCCCAGAGAGGGTAGACTAGGTAAGGGTAAAGGCTTTCTTGCCATATTCTTTAAAATTTAGCTTTATTCCATGGGTAACCTGGAGCCATTGAAATCATGTGAGCTTGGGAAATTCAGGATCAAAGCAGAGACTTAGAATTGTGAATTAGATAGTAGTAAGCCCGTAGCTTGTCCCTTGGGAGCCCCCATTTAGGACTTTCTTTCTCAGTTGAACAAAGGCCAATGATTTTGTTCTTGAGAATGAAATTGACATTTCTGTAGAGTTTCCATTATTTCTTTATATGTCCAAGGACCCCCTTTCCCTTTTAAATATGGTTTAAGAAATCTCTCTCTTATCTGTCCTTCCCAAAATTTAAGTGATAGGACTGTTCTTGTCCCAAGTGTAAAGTCTCGATAACATTCTCCTGCATAGTCTACAATCAGGTGTCTGGAGATAATGTCTGCCTTTGGGAGACATTAATGCATTCAAGTGTTCTGGTTGAGGTTCAAAGAAGCTGATTCTTTCTGCACTTTGCATCTCTTTTCTGGATCACACCCTCAAAGTGCCCTCCCAATTTCTACTGTACTAGGTTGAGTAGTGTTCCCCAAAATTCATGTCCACCCAGAACTTGTGACTGTAAAGTTATTAAAAAATAGGTTCTTCTGCAGATATAATCAAGTTAAGATGAGGTCAGACTGGATTAAGGTGAGCACTAATCCCATAGTTGGTATCCTTATATGAAGAGGGAAATTTGGACACAGATACACTCAGAGGGATGACAGCCATGTGAAGGTGGAGGCAGAAATTGGAGTTATGCTGCCACAATCCAACTAATGCCTAGGATTGCTGGTAACCACCAGAAGCTAGGAAAGAGACCCGAGAGAGATTCTTCCCTAGAGCCTTCAGAGGGAGTATGGCCCTGCTGACACCTTGATTTTGGACTTCTTGTCTCCAGAGCTGTAAATTTCTGTTGTGTTAAGCCACCCAGTTTGTACTACTTTGCTATGGCAGCGATAGGAAAGACACCACATTTCCTATATTTTCTCTTTCAATCCTATATTTTTCTCTTTCTCTCCTTGCCTTACTCTTACTGTAACTATTTTCCTGTTGGGGGAGACTAAACGTCTCCCCCAACAGGAAAATTATTCTTTGCTCTTTGAAGGAACTGGAAAAATAAAATAATCTTCTCCTATATCCTCTTGCTAGAGATTGCTCACTATAACACTTATGGAAATCATTATGACTCTAAACCATTGATTCCTCCAGTTTCTCTTGATAACTTCCACATCTTATATCTAGCTTATATTCCATAGTTATAAATCATTATAGCAACAATCTTGTAAATACTCTACCCCTACCCCCTTCTTTCCTTTCCACCTGTAGGGAAAAAACACTCTAGATGAGCTCAACAACTTACTATTTTTGTGCCTACAATTAAAAAGCCAAACATTACTGACAACAAAAACAAAGAATCGCATGACTACCATGATGTTTCCACTATAAATTGACATTTACCACCCTCAACTGGGCTTTGAAAATTGCCCAATACTTTTCCTATATATATCAAGTAGACTTGCTTCCCCACACTCCACAGTGGCTAATGCATCCTCTTCTCTCCTCTCGTCCCCTTTTATGATCCCTTTTTTCCCACCTAAATAGACAACCAGGTCTCATACTACATAAATAAGTGCTTTTTCTTAATTTTATTTATGCATAGGTACAGTTATTTATTTTTGTCTATATTATCCATTTAAATTGCTCAATATTCAAAAGATACAGATGTTACCATTCTGCCAGAGTTCCCCATAATACCAGTTCTCTTTCCCACTAACCACCAATATTCCCAGTGGATATGGATCCAGAGACAATGAATGCACATAAAAGTAAATTCAAATGTATATTCTCTCCCTATCCTCTTTTCTTTTACATATTTGGCAGACTTTTGCTTTTTGTTATTTTTAATAATTATATGTCAAAGATAAATCCACATCAGGACATAAAGAGCTTCCTCATTCTTCTATATGACATTACAATATTCCATCATATGTATGCACATTCATTCATTTAACCAATCTACTATTGATGGATAGTTAGGCCACTTCCAATATTTTGTTATTATAAATTATCCTATGAGTAATACAATTATACCTCCATATGTGTGGGTATATTTGTGAGATAAGTTCATAGGTATTATTGATGGGTCAAATGGTGTGTCATTTGATGTTTCGGTAGATATTGTTGTATAGCTCTCCACAGAGATTGCAACACCTTCTACTCCCTGCAGCAGAGTATAAGAATGGCTGTATCTCCATGATCACCACCACAGCATGCTGCCCATCTCTTTTATCTCCACCAATCTGATAGATGGAAAAAGCTTTCTCATTGTGATTGTAATTTGCATTTACATAAGTAAAATTGAAGCTATTTGAGAAGACTGCTCACCATAACCATAAATATATCTGATTCCACTCTTGTCATTTCCAATTCCCACCTGTGGTGTTGAAAAAAAGACACACCCTCTTTAGTCAAAGATTGGTCCCTTCATATATGTTCTAGATCTCATTCTTCCTTTCTTCTCAGACAATGATCTCCATTGGAGAGCCCCTCTTTCTGCTTCATCTTTAACCTTTCCCTCCCTACAAGATTCCTTCCATTGACTTTCAACAAGTATCATTGGCTCCTACTCTTTCTTCCACAACCTCCCTCCAGTTACTGCCCTAATGCTCCTTCAGAGCTGAGGCACACAAAAGAGATTTGTACACTTGCTTTCTCCTCTACTTCCTCACCTCACAGTCATTCTTCAACACATCCCTATCTGGCTTTCTTTCCTGCCACTCCTGAAACTCTTCTTGCTGAATTCCCCAATGACCTTCATGTTGCTAAGAATAATGTTGACGATTCAGCCCTCATTTTACTTGACCACTTCTTAGGAGCATTTGTCAAAGTTGATTTCTCCCTTTTTCTTGAAATACTCTCTTTTCTTGGTGTTTGTGACTCACTGTCTCCTGGTTTTCCTTCTACACTGCTGATCTCTCCTTCTCAGCATCCTTTCTTGCCCTTCCATCCCTACCTGGTCCTTCTTGTTTTCTTCCTCAGAATCCAGATATTCCTTTCTGCTCATTTTTATATTCTCTCCCAAAGAGAAGTTATTTTACTCTCAGTGTTTAAATACCAATTATATGCCATAGCTTCTAAATATATATCTCTACTGTACGTTCTCTTTTGAGTTCCAGACCTGTATGCTCAACTGTCTACTGTCTACAGTAGACATCTTCATTTGGATATCTCACTTGAATTTTAAATTTAAGTTGTCCAGAACTGAAACCTCTCTCTCTCCCATGCTCAGATCTGCTCCTTCTCCTGAATTTCCCATTTCTGTAAGTGGCACCCAGCCACTGGCTGTGCATGCTGCTTTTAGGCATCATTCTTGAAACTTCTCACATCTTCAGTCCCACACCAAATCTATAAATAATTTCTGTTCTTTCTATGTCTAACATATATCTCAATTCCATCCGTGTTTCCCCATCAAAGCTACAACATCTCTTGCCTGGACCACTGCACAGCCTCTAATAGATGTCCCTATTTCCACTCTTAAACCCTCTGTAATCTATTCTCCAAGAAGCAACCAGAGATTTTACAATTCCTAAGCCTTTTATAGATTTTCTGTCATGAGTTTAAATGTTATCTGAAGTGATATATTTATTTGTGAGATTTTTAAAATATCTGTCTCTCTACCAGGAGAGACATGCCCATCCATGAGGGCAACAATCACGTCTGTTTTCTCAGTTCTTATACCCAGCATCTAATTCTATACTCAATAAATAGTTGTTAAATAATGGAAACAATATAGAGTATGGGTCAGAGGGTGGGATTGGGAATCTAAGAATCCAAGTTTTTAATCCTGACATAAACTATGGGACTTTGGCCAAGTTACTCAACCTCTTGAAGCCTCATTTTGCCCCTCTTTAAATAAGGCTGATAGTAGAACATTCCTGAGGGGATTGTAGTGAAGGACGTGACCAAATCAAAGTAAAGAATTTAACACAGTGCCCTTTATGAAGGAAATTCTTAGTGTACATTAACAATTATTAATGAATAAATGAATAAATCAGTGAAAAACCCATGGCCATTTTGCCAGCATGCTACTTGACCCCAGAAGGCTTCAATGGTGGCCATCATTTGCTGGGGTCACAATGCCTTTGGCCAGAAGAGAGTGGGAGTCTCATTGTGTCATGGGCATTTGAATGTCTACCTGGCCCTTTCGTAGAAGCATCTCAATGTCCTGCTCCAATGAGGCCCTTCTTTGGCCTTTAGCAACGATTTGTCTATCTCCTACAGCATGTTGTCCCACTGTCCTGGCACCCACCAAAAGCTACCAGAATGGTGTCTCTTCAAATGCATGTCTCATCTGTCCCTGCGGACGCCGGTCTGCTCAGCATGGCACCATACTGGAGATTCCTGTTCTCTTGCTTGTTCACTGCTCCCCTGACTAAAGAGTAAACTCCTTCCAGTAGTGAGATGTTAGTTTTATTATCAAAAGAGGGTAGAACTGAAGCCTCAAGAAGTAAAGAATATGGGAAGATGGAGTAGGGAGGTGAGGGGTGGCAAGACTGGCTTCCTGTGCATGTTTCCACTCCTTACCCAATTACTTCAAATCCTTGCAAGATTTGGAGAAGCCACCTCCAAGCTTGTTTTGATTCTGTTAGGGAAACTCCAAAGCCAGAGTTTTGGAAAGGCTTCAAACATTTCCCTGATGAGCGTTCTTCCCATTTATAAGACACTCCAAAGTCCTGTACTTAGAGTTGAGCAGAAACACACACGCTCCTGCCTGCACACACATGAACACACACGCACACATACTTGCGAACAACCCACTCTGGCTTTGCTATAATCCAGGCTTGAACGTTCAAGAGAATACTTGAATAATACTTACCTACCTCACTGGGGTGTTGTTAACGATTAATTAGTTAATGTTTGTAAAGCACTTTGCAGATGTAAAGTGCTTGTATAAGTGCTAAGTATTATTATTATTAAGCAGAACTTCTGTGGTTTGGCTGAAAATATTTTTTTTTGCAATCATACATATTACTGTAAATAAATCAAGTTTATTTATAAGAGTGTTTTCCTTTTAGGGTCATCTCCTAGTTATTATCATTTAATTAATCTCTTTTATTCTCCTTTGGGTTATGAATAGAGCTGCCTCATCCTGAAAACGTCTATCTTTGAGATAATTTTTAAGAATATCCTGGACAAATCAATACCCAAAGATGCTGTGCCACTTCTTCAGGATTGAGGCTGAGTGTGTATTTCTTCAGGGGGGAACTTACACCCATCCAGTAATCAAGACTTCCTCTGGAGGGTTTTCATTTAATTTAGGCTTAAATTGGAAAACAGATGCCTACGGGAGAGTATCCTGTCAAATAGGTCAGCAGAATAAATCCACTGGATTAGTGATGATAGCCATAGTAATAACAATAATAACAGGAATAGAAGGTTTGGGGTTTTTTAGTTCTTCTCCCTCCTCTCTATCTGTCTTCATTCTTCTACAAGGTGGGGGTAGGAGGCTGAGGAGGAAGCAAGTGGCTTCTGTGGCACAGCGATACACAAACTGTCCAGTGGAAGATCAGCCTTAATGAAGTAGTAAACTGTCTAAGTCCATAGCAAGCTGCAAGTAAAGTTCTTTCTTCTACTGCCTTAGGCAATTCCATGGGAGTCACGCTGGATCTTTAATGAACTTAGTAGACTATAAATCAACAAATGATATGACACTGGGAAAAGAGATGAAACAGAAGAAGTCCAGAAAATGAAGGCTGCTACTGCTCCTTACAAGAAAGGCAGACTGAATTTTTGATGGATCATATTCTTTGGCAGATTTTTGTGTCTATTCCAGGTATGGCTGGGCAGTAGCTTTTTTTTTTAGCAGGGGCTTAAATTGTGCTGATATTGGATCCATTCTGTGCAAAGGTTACATCCTTAAAGTGTAATTCCAGGGTAGGTGGTAACAATCAAGCAGAATTACTGACATGGTAAGGAAATGAAAAGTCAAACTGCTGACCATGTGTGTTTTATATTATTTAATTAAAAGTAGATAAGGTTGAATGAATGAACCACAAATCAGATAAAAATGGCAGTATTTTCTCATATTTAACACATATTTGACTTGTGGTTGTGTGACAATTTACCAGAACAGGTCTATGATGTTTCAAATAGAATATCAGGAGTGTAATTAAAAAATACTGCAGGGGAGAAGCAATATTAACTCTAACCCCGAGCAGAACTAATCACAGCCACAGTTCCCATCACAGTTCTTCCTATTTTACAAGGGTCTGCTCTGTTTCTTTCTTTACTCTGAAATAAAAAAATGGAAATATTCAGAGTTTTGCTAATTCAGAATGTTTATTTTAAATATGCAATGTGCCTTGTATAGACTAAATCCCCTGCTCTTCAAATTACAAGCTTGCATTTCTTACTCTTTACTACCAGAAATTAAGAGCCTTGCTTTCCTGATTTTTACTTAAGTGTTCTCCTTGGAGCCAGGACAAAGGTCCTGTTTTTAATCAGCTGAGAACGGTTTTAGCTCATAAAAGGAGAGATACAGAGGTTGATAATTCCAGGTAAAGAAGGAGCGAGCTCCTGCTCTCTCCTGGGCAAGCCTGATAAGAGTGCTGATAAGAACAGTGACCAGAGAAGGAGGGTCCTGGGCCAAATACACTGGGCAGAATGTTTATCTGAGGTAAAACCAGGGATTGAGAGATTTGGGACGCCAGTGCAGTGAAGTTCAAAAATCAACGTGAAGATGATAACAGAAGGCAAGAGGAGAGAGGGTTAAGAACAGGGTGGAACTCGGTGGCAGACATGGTTCTAGAGAGGAGGTCAGAACTAAGACAATTTGGTGACCGTGCCAATGAGGATTCCCACTCCCTTTTAAATACTGCCCAGTGGCGTTGTAAAGATGATCTTGGAGATGGAAGGATTTTCAAAAGGTATGGCAGGATGTGGAGGAATGAAACTTATTCGGTTGAGTAAAGCTGTGGAGTGTACTGAGGTCCCTAATAGGAAATGTCAACTTAGCTCAAGGGTAAAGAAGAAGGCTTGAATTACATCATTTTATAAAGACATGCATACTTTTCATACTTTAACAACTCTTACTTTGGTTTGCATCTCACAGTTGATGGCGGCTTGGACTTAATAAAATATGGTTTAGCATGAAAGACATGATGCCATGAAGGCACCAGAAAGATATGAATCTGCTGGCTACAAACAGTCCTCACTGGATGTGAGGAGCAGAGGAATACTTTCTGTCGCTTTTCCTTCTTATTAAGTGGCCTTATTGTGAACATGGTGCTCTTGCCTAGCACTATTTCTCAAACAAAGCTTTTGGAACATCTCACTCAGATGCTGGATCTCAGCTTCCTCTTCACTGCCACACACAGCTTCTCTTTTTTTCTATTTTTAATACATTATCTTATATTTAGAGAACAGTGGAGATAAGAGTTCAACTTAAATGTCAACCCCTCAGAGAGGTCTTCCTGGACCACTCAACAATAACCATGCCCCATCTCTTTCTAGCACATCACCCTACTTCATTCACATCATAGCCCTTATACTTTTATGATAGCTTCTTATTAATTCATTGATTAGTTTTGTTTATGGTCCATTATATCCATTAAAATGTAAGCTCAATGTGCATAAGGACTTTGTTCACTAGAGTGTCCCCTGGGGGGACGGATGTGGCTCAAATGGTTGGAAGTCTGTCTCCCATATGGAGGTCCCTGGGTTTGATCCCCGGGACCTCCTGGTAAAAAAAAAAAAAAAAAAAAAAGTGTCCCCTGTGCTTAGGAGAGTGGGTGGCACATAGTTGACTCTTAATAAATGAATATATGACTTTGAAAAGGGTTGAACTGTTCCCTGAAGAGTTAGGGTTCCCTGGAGTAAGGTTTATAAGCATTATATTGACTAATGGGTTTTGGGGTATTTTGTGGGTTCCCCTCTATTTCCCATATATCCTTGTAATGGAATCAGAAACTTTAAGAACTATATGTCTTTAATACAGCAACCCCTAAAATATAATTTGAGATTTTCCAGAAACTTAAAGATTCCCCATCTCCCTTACTGGGCTTAAACATGTTATCCAGCTTCAAATCAGCCAGCAGCTATTATTCACCCTAAAATTATAAGGCAGGAAAACAACCTCTCTTCTTACAAAGAGATATTCATGGCAAATTTTGGCCTTGTTATGTTGGCCATGGTCTTACTGATCCATATTTATATACTTATAAGGTATCTCTTACATGTTTAAAGTAGATTCATCATTAATGTTATACGAGTAGCTATAATACCAAGGTTATCACTTCATCAAGTTTAAATGAGCTGAAAATTCTGTCAAAAGAAATGAACCTACCTCCACATACAGACAGCTCTCAAAATAGCTCCCTTATTTGCCTAGATGTGGAGATCTTGCTAGGAGAAATTGTCAAAATGGACATGAATCATGGAAGTAACTTTTAGCTTAACTGCATTAATCCCCTGAACTATAGTCTCTTTTGGAATAAAATTAACCTCTTTGATTTTAGCATAGTAGACCTGTTCCCATTATGCCCACATTTTGAGGGAGAAGCAAAAATAAAAATGAAACCTGTTAACATTCTGAGCATGTGTGATACAAAAGCATTCAGGAATCATTAAGAAAAAAACTCTTGCTAAATTTAGATACAATTGAAAAGGCAAGTATATGTAAGGAGAATAGCCTGTACCTGATCACACTGGGGTAACCTTGATGCTGGCAGGGTTGCTTATAATGCTGGGCAAGAATAGTCTAGGCAGTGATATCATCATCATCTTCAGTTGTATGGTTTAGGGATGAGTCTTGTTATGGGTAAATGGTAAGTGTTTATCATCCCTTCATTCTGAAATACACTGTCCTTCTCTATTCTACTTTTCTAACTTATAATAACCCAAGGGTTGCATGGCAGGTGCTGGGCTGGGTCCTGGGGACCCTAAGTGGGTGGCCCTGAACTTTCCCTTCAGATAGCTCAGGGCATGTCTCTTGCTTCCCTGCCACTATAATGGCAGTGTGTAATTGGTATCAGGTTGTCTGAGTCTCAAGTGGGAAAGGGGTCATTGCATCCCTGGAATATTTTCTTATTTTCAGGCTATTGACAAGTGAGGTATGGATCCAACTGCCAAATGATTGACTGGAATTTTTTGTTTGATCTAAATGTTTTCATCTTGAATGGAAACCCCACTGAGGTTGGCTCATTCTTTGGAAACTTTTTTATTTTCTTAAGTCTATAACAACCCCAGAGTGTATATGTCATTGTCTCCATTTTGTCTATGAAGAACCTCAAGTTTAGAGAGGTTGTATTAGGTTCTTGTGGCTGCTGTAATAAATTGCCTCAAACGAGGTAGCTTAAAACAAAACAATATATTCGTTCATAGTTTTGGAGACCGAAAGTCTAAAATCAATGTGTTGGCAGGGTCTCACTCCCTCCGGAGATTCTAGGGAAGAATCTGTTTTTTGCCTCTTCAGCCTCTAGTGGCTGCTGCCATTCCATGGCTTGAGCTGCATTGCTCCAATCTCTTCCTCTGTTGTCACTTTGCTGCCTCATTTTCTGTCTGTGTGTCTTCTTCTCTGTACCTCTATCCTATGAGGATACATGGGATGTGATTGCATTTAAGACCCACATGGATAATCCAGGATAATCTCCTCATCCCCAAATCCTTAACTTAATCACATCTGCAAAGATCTTTTATCCAAATAAGGTGACATTCACAGGTTCCAGGAATTTGATGTGCATATCTTTTGTTGGCTATGTTAAATGACTTATTTATTTTTTTGGCCTACCATGGGGTTAAACCCTTGTCTAGGCTTATGTAGCTGGCAGAGATGGGGTTTGAATCTCCCTAAGTCAGACTTTAGTGTCCACTCTCTTTAACCTCCATACCACACTGCTGCCCCAGAATACACATGGACATTTGAGTGATGATGAAGTTTTCTATGCAACTACATAAGTAGTTTTCCCCTATAAATCCAGCGTGAAGAAATACAATGCAGGTTTTATTAATAGACGTGCTTTAGTATTATTGTCCTCCTGATTCATTCAACAAGATCCATCACCCAGGATGTGTCAAACTGTGTGCTGGCACCAGAGACCCTAGGCTAAGCACAAATAACCACCACCCCTGTTCTTCCAAGCCTACCATCTAGTGGAGGGTAAGAGAGACATTAGGTAACAGACAAATGAAAGTATAATCACAAACTGAGATCAGTGCTCAGAAGGAAAAGGGAAGTCATGTTTGCACTGAGATCTTAAGGCTGAAAATGTGTTAACTAGATGAAGGAGGAGGGGAGCAGGAAAAGCATTCCAGAAAGAGGGAATGGAATGTTCAGAGGTACTGTGGTAGGAGAAAGCACCAGCCTTTTAAGAATTGAAATAAGACTGGAGCACAGAGTGAGGCAGCTTTATCCATGTGAGCATTTGTTTCTAGGTGTAGTTACTGGGCGCAGAGCAAGACTCAATGAATTCTCTCTGAGGGTAAGCTCTGTGAGGACAGAAAATGTGTCTTATTCATCTTTGGATGCCTCTGGCTTAGCATAGTGTCTGGTATAGAGTGCATGCTTAATGTTTACTTGTTGATGGAATTAATGAATAAATGAATGAATAAATTGGCCTGGACCTTACCTATAGAGGGTGTTTGACAAAGCAGGTGAAATAGCCATTGTCTTGTCTGCTAGGTAGTGACCCTCCAAACCAGGTGGTCATAGTATGGACAAGTATATTCTGGACATTTCTTATACCCACAATTGTCCCATAAAAGCAAAGGGTTTGCAAAGGAACTAGCAGTGAAACCTTTTTGCACACAGTTGTGAAAAAATCTGAGAGAAAGCCTGGCTAGTGAAACCCAAAAATACCTTCCTCACCCATCCACACAGTTTAGCCCTGGCTCAGACATGGCTGAATGCATCTTGAGGCCAAAGCAGCAGCAGCCCTAAAGGTTCCATCACCGCCTTTGAGAGGCAGAGTATGGGAGGCTTTCTTCAAGCAGCCCTTTATCTCCTGCTCCATTTTTAGGGCACTGTTAAAGATCTTGATTTGGGTCTTGAAAAAGGGACAGGCCATGAGGTTTTCCCACCTTCACTCTGAGAGTTTAGCCCCCCTTGTTCTCCACAGGCAGACTAGGAGAGGTGTTTATGAGGAACATAATTTTTAAAACACTCGTTTATCCCCTTTATCTGAGGAACTAAAGGGAATGAATTCAATTTCTACACAAAACTCACTCAAAAAAGACAAGGTCTCAGAGATTGCCTCAGAACTCATGTATTAAGAGTTCTCCTTGTGACAAAAACCTGACTGGTTGTTTTAGCTGCACAAACTCCACAGACATGAAAGTCTGGCCTTGGAAATCTCATAGGCAAGGGACAAAAGGTCCTGAGAACGCTTCATCTGTAACCATCCATGTTCCAGACAGAAAGCTCTCAGGGCTGATGGGTACTGTCCTGGATTTAGCCAATCACGTGTGGGAGTGTCAATTCAGAGACAAATGGGATGTTTAACATTTACTCCTAAAATGGCCCTGCTAGGTGGATCCAGGAAGGTTTGTACTGCTAAGACTCCATTTCTTGCACACCTTCCTTACTCTTTTTCCTCTTTCTCTCTTCTCTTTCTTCTTTCATTATTTCTTTATTCTTGAGTGCTATGAAGCACTGAAAGTGGACAATGAACCAGGAGACATCTAGACCAGGCTCTGGCACTAAGTAGCCAAGTGGCCTGGGCATGTCATGGAAACTTTTTGGGCCTCCATTGCCTCATCTGTAAAATGGAGCACAGACTCTCTGAGAGCCCTGTGATGCTCTAACTGTGGCCTTCAGATACTCCCAGATGCTTCTTCTGCTGGATGATCCATTTTTAAATCCCCTGCCTACAGTGTCCTTATCTTTTCTCTCCAGTCATGTTCTTCACTTCCATCACCCCTCTTCTCTCTTTTCTCTCTTTTCCTTGTTCCTCAAGGAATTGAGGAAATCAGAAGTCAGATTTGGTGTTCGTTCTCACTGGAGAATAATGGAGAGATTTCTAAAGCTCTGGCTGATAAAATATCAGCCACAATTACATGAACAAGGTTTGTACTATTTTGACTAGAGCAATCAAGCCATGATCTCCCAGGCTGGGAAGATGCCATTGACAGCCACCTTGTGCCTGGCTGTTGATAGAAAAAGGAATTTGAGATAGAGGGAAGACTTGATGGTATCTCCTTCTCTTTGCATATCCATGTCATTTATTTTCTTCATATCAAAGGCACAGTCCCCACAGTCCCTTCTCAGAAGGAGGCCAAGATTTTTCCCATCTGTGCCTCTTCATGGGGCTCCAAATTCTCCCCCCCAGCAACACAGTGAAAATATTGGACAAACTCACAGGCAACTCTCTTCCTCCTTTCATCTGGCTCTCCTCTTTTTCACTTTGTTTTTCAAAGGCAAGACTACCTTAGAATATGGCTTCTTCCAAGAGACATTTGACATTTGGCATGCTTTCTTCTAAGCCTTAGAAGAGACTGAGAAGTGGCTTCTTCTTTTTACTAATACAGGTATTAATCTGACTTAATATTCACTTACTCTAAAAAATCCCACTTCACAGAAAGATTTTTTAACATGAGCCAAAGCGTTTCTCTCTAATTCAGCACAATTGCGCCTGGTTTATATCCATTGATGTTAAATGATTTCCCGTTTAATATCAATTGGAAATGGCTGATTTCCTACCCCAAACAGTACTTAATGTCAATTATGGTAGGCAGGGCAGAGCTGTTTTTCAATTAACTACAGCACTCCATTTTGTTTGCTGGAGAATGGTGCAAGATGCATGAATATGCAGCCATCATGTGAAACAGCGACCGGGAGAGACTAGGGATAGGTTTTGCTCTGTATTCCTGAACCTTGGATTGGGAGGTGTGTGTGTGGGGGTGGGGGGTGGGGGTGCAGTGAGCTGGTGGTAGTGGGGTTGCCTTTTCTCCAGGGACTAGTCATGGTTTAATGAGAATCTATTCTGTCATCAGAGAAACCTCTGGTATGGTGATGACCAGAACTTGTTGGGGAAAGTAAAATGCATTAGCCACCAACAGTCTGGCCAGCATGGAGTTCTCAGAGATGTGGAGGGGTGTGTGGATTCATAAAGAGGATGTGACAATGCTGTAGGTTCTCCAGTGATTCGCACGGAGTGTGGATGTGGTTGCATGTGTAATGCTGAGAGTGACACCTAACATTTATTGAACACTACTCTGAATCAGAAACTTTGTCATCTTGACCCTTCTCAATAACCTTGCAAGAAATAGTATTTTCCTGTTTCATAGATGTGCACATCTGAGGCCAATAGGATTGTCTAATGCCAAAGAGTTATTTAGCATTTGAAATTAGAATTCAAACACAGGACTGCCTGATTCTTTCTCGTGGGCCTGTCTTCCTTTCTAATGAAATGAAAAGTCGAAATATCCCCAGTGATTCTGTATAATCCTCAGGGTGATGTTCCTTCGGACATTGGAGGATGGTGCCAGGGAGGGATGATCCAATTTGCTGGTGCCATGACTTTCTTTTCCTTAGTCTAGGATCCAAAGGTCTACCCAGTCTTTTCTGCTGCTCCATCCTTCATGCTGCCTTGTGTTTCTACCTCTTTACCTGTACTGATGCCTTTGCTCACTCTTCTGCCTATGTTAATTCTACCCACCTTTCAGGGACTGACTTGAATTATCTATGAAATGCTCCTTGCCTGCTCTGCCCACCTGGGGCACTCTCCTCTGGACTCTTATAACCCTCTGTTTATGATCCTTGCCTAACATATGGCATAGAAAACTTCCTTGAGAGCAGAAAGCATGCATAGAAGGGAACTTGGACTGAGGGGATTAAGAGTCTGAGTTGAAATCTAGTTTTGCCATTTTCCATGTCACTCTTTCTTCATTCCACAAAGATTCATTAATGCCTGCTGAGTGCCAGGCATTATGCTTGGTGCTATGGATGCCAAGGATCTTATATATACCAGCAAGGGAAACATACACTACAGGGACACCTTCAATGGAGTGTAATAGGAATTATGGGGTTGTCCAAGCTGGAAGTACTTAACTTAATGGCAAGTGTAGATAGAGGAATCAAAGAAGTTTCTTTGGAGTAGGCATCTGAATTGAGTTTTGAGGAGTTGGTTAAGCAATAGCAGGTAGGGGTCAGAGTGGGATGGAAACTTGAGGGAAAGTTTTTGGACAGGAGACAGCAGCTGGATAGGCATAAGTAACACTGAGCCTGGTAAATTATGGAATACCTTGTGGCTCAATTCTTCATCTACACCTTCACTGCACAAATGATGTATGGCTCAATAATAGGGTACATTTACTGGGAGCTTACCCTGTATTGTATTAACTTGTTGAATCCTCATAACAATCGTATGAGGTAGATATTATTGCTATCCTCACTTTACAGAAGGGGAAACTGAGTCACAAAGAATTTCATTAACTGGCCCCAAATAGCCAAGCTAGTAAGTAGTAGCACTGGAATTGAGACCAGGTGATCTAGCTCCCAAGCCTAACCTCCCAGTCACTACTCTATTCTGCATCTACACTGAGCGGATGAGTTCACACAGCTAGACACAGTGCCTGTGTGGAGGATCACTCCATTGCTAGTTATTGTTTTGATTGTCTAAAACTTCTTCTAAGTGTGCTTTTGTATGTTAGATGCCCTCTTCTTTGGAAAGACTTATTGTTTCTTCTTGAGTACAACCCTTTGCTTGTTGGGGACAAGACTGGGTTATCTATACAGTGATTTTTCTCCCTTGGGCCTTATTTCAATTCTGTGCATAAAGAGAACATGTGAAAAACAAGCAAACAACAACAATAAAAACAAAGCACTGGGATAAAAATGTGTGCAGATGGAAGTTGGCCGCAGATTGGAAAAAATTAAACTTCTTGTTCCTAAGGATTGAACATCAGAATGCACAAGATTTCTTGTCTGGGTTTTGCCAAGCAGAGTGGACAACTTTCTTTTTGTTTACTATTTCTAGGATGGTTTGGGAATGAGCTTTCCAGAAGATCCTTGAGCTTTCAGATGCCAGGAAAACTCCTACTTTTTTGGAGTGCTGTGCCATTCTTGCTGAAAATTATTAAGTGTTTCATCCAATTAAGTTATTTGGAGGAAATATTAGATACCAGTGCCTGGGCTGATTCCATATTATCAGAATATTTTGTTCTGTCTAGCACTTGAAAATGTATATTTTTCTTTTTCTCCTTCCTGTGTCGTTCATTGACCTACATGAGACATTCTGTATACCACAGGCACGACTGTGATGTTCAGGTTTGTGGGAAAATTGGTGGACCATTTTTGAGAGAATTTAGATTTTCTTTGAAACTTTTATAGTAGTAGGCATTTATTCTTTAAAATTCAAGATAATTAAAATCATCCCTACATGTTAAAAAGTTTTATTTTAACATACACTTTTGAGTTTAGGATCAACTTTAACTATTAAAGGGGAAGGAAATTAGATGGGGACAGGCCTGGGGAATGGGGAGGGACCCAAGGAGCTCTTTTTAAGTTATTGAGCCAGCATTTCAATGTTTACTAAGACACCACCAGTGATAACTCTTTTGCAGTAATTTTTATCTTAGACAAACAAAGAGGGTTTTGCTATTTGACATTAGACAGTATTTATGGACATTATTTTATTCATCCCTGCAACACCAAAGAATGTCATGAGACTAAATATCTCCTTCAATTCAGACTGGCCCAAGACCGATGCAGAGAAGCCAGACCTTTGGACTCCTTTTACTACACACTTGACTTTTAGCGGTTGTCCTGTGTCTTGATTGAAAACATTTTTCTCAACAGTGGTGGTTTTAGAGTTGTCAAGATTAGGCAAAAAGGAGATTTATGAAGAAATGAGCAGTTTTCAAAGAACGTCTACTGTGTGCCTGACAACATGCAACTTGGGTTAAAGCACATTCTCAGTTCTCCAGAGGACACCCAGCTTTCTTTATCTGCCGATGTACCCCTGGCATAACCTTTACACTAACAGGTGCTGGTTAATGCCAGAGGCTCCCAGGCTTTGCCAAACAAAAGCAGCTATTTGACGTGATCTAGGATATCAGGGATACATCATTAATCTATCTCACAGACGTGGTTGGAAGATGGTCTAAAGGTACTTGAGCAGAAATTCTTTGACGTTTGGCTCAGGTCTCTACCTGGGGTCTTTAATCCCTCACCTCCATGGGTACCGAAACCAGCTGCTAATTAAAGGAAAAACAGAAATGGCAGATGAGGAGAGTGACTATTTTTTTCCCTTTACAAGCAACTTAGACCTTCGGAAGGTACACAAATGTAGTTCTATTATTCAAGTTAATTTACAATTCCTCGCCCATCTACCACCAGGAATTTATGAACCTGGAAGAGCAGGAAGTCCCTCAGCAAAGTAAACAAACTGTAACTCAGGGTTACATACTTCCAAGGAGCCTCTAACAGCAGGTTTTGTTTTCACAGCAGAGGGGAGAAGATAATTTGGTGAGCCGTACTTTGTCTTCTTGGGAGCATCCAAGAGCCTGCATGCACAGGAAGAGGGGCTGCCGAAGCAGGGCTTCTGGGCATTAGCACACAGCAGCTGCCACTGTCCTGGTGATGACAAGGATGATAATAAAAGCTGGCATTTACTGAGCTTTCCTTATGTGCCAGCTACTGTCCTAAGCATTTTAGTTGCACTGAGATCCTCTGAAATAGACACCATTGTTATCCCCATTTTAGAGATGAGGGAACTGAGGCTTTTAGCAGATTGGAAACTGCAGGATGTGGCCTCACACAATTTATCCAAAGATGGGGCATTAACTGAGGGCAGAGAATGGGCTCTTGGAGGGAGAAGAAGCTAGCATTGTCTTTTTTAGAAGGGATAGACTTCTCGTCCCTCATTTTTCTTTGTATTCCCCTGTGTTCCCTTTTGGAAGCAGGCAGTGAGCACTGGACTGGGAGTCAGGAAGCCTGCATTCCAGTCCCTGCCCTAGGAGGAGCCAGCCCCATGATCTTGGATACTTCCCCTCCCCCGGCCTGGCATCAGTTTCCTTATTTATAAAATAAGGCAGGGAGGGCAACTAGAGAGCTGATGTCAAGGGCTCATGGCTCTCAGTCTAAATGTGTGTGTCTATGGCCAGGACGTGTACGCCTTCCCTTTGCTGCTCTCACCCTCGCTTGTGTGTGGGACGGTGATACTTCTCTCTCTATTGTGCAAGTTCCTGAAAAGAAAGTTGTTTTTTTAATATGCTGGACCCAGGATGACCTTGATGTGATAGACTCCGGGATCTGGTGACACTGCACACTCAGTAGTATTCAACACTTTGCCTGAAAGGGAGGAAGGAATGGATTTATTGACTTGTGACTTTGACTCGGGCCTGGGTATCAGGTCTGTTATTTTGTGGAATGATCAGGCTGCAGTGGCAAGGACAAGTTAAATTAGGAACAACAGAAGATCCCCTTAACCTTTACCTTGACACAGGGCCATTCATAATGACTTGCATGGTTTGGGAACCCAAGTTTTTTCCTGAAGCATAGAACACTTCTTCAGACCCGGTAAATGAGTAGGAAGGGGGAAGATGGATGGGTGAGGGAGAGGAAACCTAATCTGATTCTGCATAGTCCTGTGTAGAATTCTGAGTTTAGGTCCGTGTTAAAAAACAGCAATGGCTTAGAGACCATCATCATTTTCTTTGGCTTGAGAAAGGAATTTGAAACCAGACACAGTGGTTGCTCACTGAGAAAACTTCCAACTATTTGTTATCCACGAGAGCAAATTATACTGTTTCTGAAAGATATTTTCCCTCTTAAAGAAACCACGTGCCTTCTATTAATGTGAAAGGAACTGGATACATGGGACTTTCAAACACAAGTGCATGGGCACGCAAACACACACACACATACATGCACACTCACACACTCCATGTCAAACACAAGGTTGCCTTGAAAAGCTGAAATAGCTGCAAACATCACAAGCTTCTCCCACTCCTGACAGATGCTCTCTGCTCTAGCCTGGCTCCCTGGTTCTCAGCCTGATGAGCCTTGCTTTGGATGGAATGGCTGCTGGATCAGCCATCTCAAAATCTTGGACAGGCTGGGTGTTTTCAGACACCTTTCACCAAATTTTGTAAGTTTTAATGAAGCTGGATATGATATGAAAAATAAAGAATGGTATAGCTTGAGGAGGGCTTTAGCAATCATCTCACTTCAGAGATCAGCAAACTTTTTTCTTTTGGAAGATTTATTCTATCTATTCTCCCCCTCGCCACCCCTTGTTGTGTTTGTGCTCACTGTCTTGCTCTCTGTGTCCATTTGCTGCGTGCTCTGTGTCTGCTCATCTTCTCTTCTCATCTTCTCTTTAGAAGGCAACGGGAATCGATCCTGGGACCTACGATGTGGGAGAGAGGCACTTAATTGCTTGAGCCACCTCAGCTCCTTGGTTTGTTGTGTCTCTCATTGTCTCTCCTCTTTGTCTCTTTTTGTTGCGCCAGCTTTCCGCATGGGCCAGGTTTTCACGCAGGCCAGCTCACTTTCACCAGGAGGCCCTGGGAAACGAACCCGGGACCTTCCATATGGTAGACGGGAGCCCAATTGCTTGAGCCACATCCGCTTCCCAAGCTTTTTCTTTAAAGAGCCAGATAGCAAATATTTTAGGCTTTGTGGGTCATATAGTCTCTGTCACAACTACTCAACTCTGCTATTGTAGCACAAAAGCAGCCATAGACAATACACAAACAAATGAGGAAGGCTGTGTGCCAATAAAACTTTATTTACAAAAGCAAGTGGCAGGCCAGATTTGGCCTGCAAGCTGTAGCTTGGTGGCCCCTGGTCTAACTCGTATAGATGAGCGGACTGAAGCCCATAGGTGTAAAGAGGCCAGCTTAGCTAGCCAGCAGCAGAGCTAAGTCTGGAAGTATGTGGAGTGAGAATTACACTCACTTAATCCCAGGCTCCCTGGTCTGGAGACCTTTCTTCAATAGTGTGGTCTTGGTACACCCGAACTCATTAGCATTCCAAAGCAACATATTATGAAAATTAATATATAAGATAAAATGAACCCATCCTTGATTAGCAGAGGCTGTGGCTGAGGTAGATTGAGGCTTGGGGGTGGAGGCTGGTGACTCTGAAAACACCCCCTCACACACATCTTCCAGGCAGTCTCTGACCATGTTCACTGAGTTATGTGGGGTACAGGGGTCTCTTGGGAAGGAACTCAAACCCTTTCCATCACTGAGGCTCAGACTTATGCTAACATGTCTGGGATTGGTTCCAGCAGATGCCAGATCACAGATAAGGACAATGGGGTTTGAGGAGAAACACACATCCACACATACACACAGACATGGCAAACAAGTGGACTCAGGGGGCCTAATAGCTATAGGGAGAGTCTATGTTGTAAAGGACAGTAGTTCAGGGACAGCAAAAAGCTATACTGGGGGCACCCGTGCACCCTAGCTACTGTAACACTGAAATATGAAATAACTAGGAGCCCAAGCATTTCTGTAGGGAGTTTCCACAGAAAGCATGCATGTCTTTTCCTGATGGAGATTCATGAGCCTGGAAATCTGGAGGGAGGCAGTAACTGGAGTCAGCTAAGAGAGTGAGCACTAAGGAGTGACACAGGTCACTAGTGGGTCAGTGGCACCACCAAGGTACCCTGCAGAGGAGAGCTGGCCACTCTGCAGACAGGCACAGAGGCATGAAAACACAGAAGCCCCAGAGATGGATTATGAAGCCCACTGGAGCAGTGGCAGAGAGAAGAAATTCCCCACAGAGTGTTGGGAGATCTATGGTGAGTTGGCATCAATGTGTTTGTTAGGGGCTCAAGCTGGGCATTTAGCGACATAGTGGACCAGTGTGCTTAGCATGGGTGTGGATGGATCTAGAGAAACAGACCTTGCTGTGAGGGATGGTAGTCCAACACCCGGTCATAACAACCCACAGTCTCTGAACATTTGCTATATGTCAGATGTTATGCTGCCTGCCTGTCGTGGGTTATTTCATTTAACCCTATGTGGTAGGTACTATTATCTTCTGTGTTTGTCAGCTCTTGCTTCTGTAATCCCATTCCCCTCAAATATAAGCTGTTTACAATGCCAAACATTTCTTCTTTATTCACATTACATAAGGGCTTCAGGTTGACTGTACTCACCTCCAAGCTGAAGGTCAACTGTGGGTCTGTCCCAAGTGTTTTCTGATTCTGGGACCCAGGCTGAAGGAGCAGTCCTTGTCTTGGGCATGTTGTTCCCATGGTGGAAGGCAGGAAAATGCAAGAGCCCACTGAACTATGTAATCCCTTTTAAAGCTTCTGCCTGGTTGTGTGTATCGTGTCTACTTAGGTGCCAACGGCCAAAGCCCTTCAGGGCCAAGCCTGACACGGGGGTAGGGAAGTATTTCCTGTCTACTGGGAACTACTGAGAGTCACATGACAGAGGACATGGATATACAATCTTCTCAAAGGGGAGGGAAGGGGTACTTGTGAAAATATGATCTTTCATATCATCCCTGTTTTAGAGATGAGTGAGGAGTCATTATGACACAAAGCAATTCTTTCGTAGACTTTCATAGCTCACTTTTGGAGTGGACAGATAGGCAGTTAATTATATGGGCAATTTCTTACCCCCTCTTGTCCCCAGTACACTTTGGTAACTACAGGTGAGGCTATCTAGTAAATGGAGGATATTATGCTGGTAGAATAAGGGACAAACCTAAAGCATCTTAATTTAAGGCCCATAAACTTGAATCCTAGGCAGCATTTGTATTACAGTTTTTTAAATTAATGGTACAAATACTTGCTTGCTGTTGTATATAAAAGCTTTTCTTCTACTCCCAATGCTCTATAGTACCATAAGGATTCTGATCTTGCAGAGAGTCAATATTATTATTTAGAAATAGGAGTGCTTTTTGAAGAAGGCAGGCTTGCCAGTTTGCTTTGGAGTGGGATTTGAGGAAGTGTTTCCCGCCCCCAGCTTTTTATTATGAAATTTTTCAAATGTACAAAAAAGTTGGAAGAACTGTAGTGACCACAGGTTTCAGCAATTGTTACTTGCTTTATCTGCATTACACACACATACATATGCATTTATACAAACACATATACATGCATATATATATATATATAATATATATATATTTACTGAACCATATGAAAGAAACTTGCAGATACCAAGATATAATGACAATTAACCCTAAATACTTTTGAATGCATCTCCTAAAAATAAGGCATTCTTCTAAATAACAACATGGGCATTACCTTACCTAAGAATAATTCCTTAATATTGTCTGTCTCCAAGGTGTCATTTATAGCTGGCTAAATTTTGATACCAGGATCCAATCAAAGTTTATGCATTTCATTTTTTTATGATGTTTCATGATGATCATCTGCCTATCTGGCTCTCTCTCTCTCTCTCTCCTCCCCTCTCCCCCATCTATCTAATTTCAAATCTAAACTTAGAGGTTTTTAATTAATTTCTTTGATTTTTTATTTGTGACTCTTTTATTCATGTACTGGAAATAGTGGTTCCTAATGACCTCATAGTCACTCATTTCTTTATCCTACAATCTATGTAAAAGAGTTTCAAAATTATAATTTCAATAGTAATTTGACAGGCATATGGAGATAATGCTATAAAGGTTTTCCATATTTGAAGTGTTCTCTTCAAATTCAAAAACCCTCCATTCTGGCGCCCCAGTGGATAAATGAGACACTCTTTCCATTCAGTTGGGCATTGCCCTATCCCTGTGATCAGCATTTAAAGAGCAATTCTCATCCCTGGCCTCACATTAGAATCACCCATGAAGCTTTTAAATAAGACCCCTTGCCTGAGTCCCAACTCTAGAGATTCTGATTTAATTGGTTTGACATGTGGCCTGGGCATCAGTATTTTTAAAGGCTCCCCAAGTGATTCTAATGTGCAGCCATGGTGGAGAACTATTGTTTTAAGCTGAAGATTCATTTGGAAGAGTCAACAATTTCACTTATTGTCACTTGTTACTATCAAATGTTTTTGTTCGGACAGAGAAAGATGATTCTAATGAGGTCACTGGTTGGGTTGCCAGATTTAGCAAATAAAAATACAAGATGCTCCATTAAAATTGAATTTCTGAACAACAGCGGATAGATTTTTAAAAATATCAGTATGCTCCAAATATTGCATGTGATATATGTATATTAAACATTTTTTGTTGTTTATCAGAAATTGAAATTTAACTAGCTGTTTAACTGCTTTATACAGCAAGCTTATTGTCTGAGAGCTCAGGCTGGAGTATCCTGGGCCTGAGGTGCTGTGATAACGAAGGAGAGAAGGGAAGGTACCAAGTGCTAAAAACAAAATGGTGAGGCTTTCTGAAGACAAATTCATACCTAAGGGTTTGGAGAACTGTGACTGGATATGATGGCTATTTTGTAGATGCCACTGTATTTGGGGATGGTCCTAATGACTTATGGGAATGATCCAAAAGAATGTCCAGTCCATCCAACATGTATTCTTCTAATTCCTACTACATGAACAACCCTATGTGGGTGGGGTAGAGCAGCATTACAGTTCTTTAATGTATTTGGGATAGTGCAGAGACTTTGCAGCTTGTAGGCTGGGGAATGGTATGGATCAGTGTTTCTCTGCCTTTAATGCTCATTTGAGTCATCTGGGGGGATCTTGTGAAAATGCTGTAAGACAGTGTATTGGAATGAGATTCTGACTTTTCTAACAAGCTCCCAGATGATGGTGTCTTCTCCAGTGGTCTTCTAGCTGTCTAACATAGTATATAAGTGAATGGTTTTTGGTGCCAAAGACCTGGGTTTGAGTCTTGGCTTTGCCACTTTTGATCTGGGGGTCCCTGGGAAAGTTAGGAAGGCTTTCCAAGTTTTAGTTTCCTCTTATAGAAAATAATATTAATTTTATCTACCAATAGGGTTAATGGGAGGTTGAAGTCATTTAGAGTCTATAGAGTGCTCAGCATGGTGCTAGCCTATTGTAAATACATAATAAATACTAGCCATCATTGTTAATACCAACAGTAATCTAATATGCAAAATGAATAGATGTCCAAAGCTCATGCATTTTACTATGTTGAAGTGGAAGAGAGCCACACCCAATATGACATGGTCTATTATACTATACCCAAAATATAACAGTCAAAGAGAGTGGCTGTCTTCTTCTTCAGACGAGTGTATTTCTTTCTAGAAAAAAAAAGAACGCTCATATTTTCCAAGGAGACCACTGATTAAAAGCAGTGAATTCCATGAGAGTAAGAAAACTGTTAGAAATAGTTCTAGTAGCAGCCCTGGGACATGAAAAGTAACAGGTAAGAATGAGAGAGGTGTCGATACATAGATACGCCAACGTGAAATGTGCAACAGTGTGGGGGTTATTTAGTGTAGGGTCAAACAGCCTGGCATCATTTCATAGCCACTGCTGGATTCTAGTTTCTCAAAGAAAGCTAAAGGTAACCATAGCAAAAACTTCTATAAGAAGACAGTAGAAATTCATTAGGAATAAATGACACTTGACTCTTGATTTTGCCCAGAGAAGGCATTCTCACTTGAGGATTACTTGACAACTCCTTCCATTTTCCAATGATGACTATATGGCTGGACCAAGAGGGGTTCAAGATCTTTAACCTAGTGTGTGAGTGTGGGAGTGCCTGAGCACACGTGTATCAGGCTGTAGCATGAGCTCACTGTTCAGACAGATTTGAATCTGTGTCCCTGGCACTGGAGTATGGTGGCTAAGTCAAATAGCCCCAAGGTCAGACTGCCTGGGATTGAATTTCACTTGTACCACTTATTAACCATGTTACCTTGGGCTAATTACTTAACCTTTCTATGCTTCATTTTCCTCATCCGTAAAATGGAGATAATAATAATATCTTCTTCATGGCATTGTTGTAAAGTGTAAATAGTTTCAACTATGCAACATGTACAATATAATGCTCAGTAAATAGCAGTTTAATAACAGTACATTACTGCTTCCTCCATTACTGTGTAACTGAGAGCTTACCCTTTGTTTGTGTCCAGCCCTGAAGAAAGCACCATATTATCTCTCAGAGACAAAGCTCTGCAAACAACCTAGAGTGAGCATCTTCCCCCCATCTTAGCCAAGATGGCAGGGGGCCAGGTCTGGGGCAACTCGAGCTGGAGAGATCTGGTGGACTGAAGTTGAGGCGGAGGTGAGAAGGTAGGGGTAAGGGGGCTCACAAGAGGTGTGGAGGGATCATGGTAGATGAAGACAGGTGAACCACTGAAGTCTATCAGCAGGATACCTGGTCCAATAGGTTGAGGTTGAGAGCAGTTAGCTCATTGTCAAGGTGAAGGTAAGAAACTGAGCATAGACAGTTAGAAAAGGGTCATCTGAGATGTAGTGGTGAATACAGATCAAGACAAGATTAAAGGTCAAGGCAGGCTGTGGTGAGGTCAACTGTCCTTCGTGTTCTGCAGACCAGAAATCTAGAAGTCATCTTTGCTGATCTGTTTGCTCCTGACACATTCCATTTTTTTCCATCTCTGCCTCACCACCACCCTAAATAAGCCAACACCATCCCTCACATGGACTGCAAAAGATTTCCAGCTGATCTTCCTGCTTCTATGCTGGCATCCTCTCATTCTTTTCTTCATCCTGCAGCCAGAGGAACTTTTCAAAAAACCAATATGATTATGTGCCAGCCTGAAAATAATTTTTATGATCATTAAGACAAAGTCAAAATTCCTTAACAGGTGAAGTCTAATCCCTACAGGTTCTTGTGTAGCCATGTCTTCCTCCAGGCTCTCCTTCAGACTCTACTGCTCACCACTCTGCACCTAGCTCTTATGGCTGCAGTTGACTCTGCTGGAGCACTCTTCTCTCCTCCTGTTACCCACGTAACATCTTTTCATCCTACCAATCAGAGGTCAAGCATCAGGAAAATTATCCCTGATCTCCCCAATCAGGTTAACTCCCACCCCCTGAATTCATGGCCTCATAGAGCTTCTTCGTATCACTTACAAAGCTGAAATTCCACATTTACTTGCAATTAATTAACTAATAAGCTCCGTGAAGGAGCTTTTTTTTTTTTTTTTTTTTCTCAGCATTATAAGATGTGTAGAACACACTAGGTACTCAATAAATATTTGTTGATTGAATAGATGCATGCATGCATGAATGAATGCATTAATGAACAAGCAGAGATTCAGGCAGAATCAGAGTGTGGGGTTGTATAGCAGCTCCCCCTGGGTCTACAGGTGCACCAGGAGGCATTGGTAGGCCCTTTTCTTTGGAGATGGCTCATCTTATCTAATATTTTTATAGTTGAACAAACTTAAGCTGGGAAGTCTGGTTTCTCTTGGAGTTGATACAAACTGATGCATCCGAATGTGTCTTATTTATACCTCCCCTTGAGAGAGGATTTAAGCACTATACTTTGATGCATTAGGTCATTCATGATCAGAGCTTTGGCCTTTCCATCCCATCTCCCCTCTGCCATATTGTGACAGACCAAATCCAAGCTCTTTCATACTGGGGTGAATTTGGACCAGGGCTGTTGTCATTCACTTAGGATGCTGAAATGGATCAGGAATCCTCCTCCTCTCCAAGGCTCTGGGGAAAACTTCTTTTTCCCCAGAGGTACTGAGGAAATGGCTTTTCTGGAAAGAATAGACTCAGGCCCCAGGTCAGTTTCTTGGCAGCCAGAACTAGAGGGAGACTGTAAGCTGAGCCTCATCCTTTCTCACTGCGCTTTACAAAGGGCGGATTCTTTATTTCTCTCCAGCAACGTGCAATGACCCTTGGGCAAGTCCTTAGTGCTAAATTTATTTTGTGTAGAGGCAGCAGTAAAAACTCTAGAGCCTTTGATAGACAGTGTGGGGATGTAGAGCCAATGTAAATCACCTAAGCATTGGTTGGATCCAGTTGGCAGATTTCTAGGTTCAGTGAAGCTTTCTTTTCTCAAATAAATCAAATCCTGACCTATGAAGGTCTAAGCTAGGGAGCACTTAAGATGTGTCTGCATTTGGGCTGAGGTTGGGGTTGTGCTGTTTTGGTGATGGACATGGATTTTGCAGTGAGTGTGAAAGGAACACTAACTACTTAGAATGTTGCACTTTCCCTTTTGCTTGAGGCTTTTGGTACTTTTTGCTCCTGGTCCCTTAAATGGAACGGAGTGAAAAACACATATAAAGAAAGCCGAGGGAGTCTTGGAACAAGCATGGAGAATTTAATTCAAGCTTTGGTGGTGAAGACATTCTTCTTTGAAAATAAGTGGCACATACATGCATGTGTATGTGTGTATGTGTTCCTCTAAACTCTATGACCTTCTTTTGAAGTTTCTTAGTAATCACAAAAGAACAGCCATGACAGGACCCCTGTAAGGGATTTATATGTGGCATGGCATTGAGGAAGTCTTTAAGAAGGACGTGGAGCTTTAGGAATGTTCTTGAAGTCTTGGTTAACTTCCATTAACTCAAAGTACCTTGAGGATCAGAGGTACTGCATATTTGTGTTTGGACTTACTCATATCATTTCCTGGTATGTTGTTTCCTCTTATAACCTAAGTGCCCGTAAGTTTTTTTGCTATAGGAGTCCCAAATAGAGCCTGTAAAGAGACACAAGGCATCCAGAATGAGAAATTGAGGAAGGCACCCTCCCTGCCTCTCACCTGTGAGGGAACCTCACTGGTGGAAATGTGCAGTTGCCACAAAGGCAGGAATCAGTCAAGTGGAGGACTGCCTGCATCAGGGTGTAGCACTGACACTCACTAATGGCCCAGTTATCACAGAATAGCATATTGCCATTAACAACTGATTATACACATTATTGGGTAGCTCACAGCTAATGGGATCTGTCACAAGATCTCAGAAGACCAGGTTTATGATCTGTTGATAAATAATACGTGGTACACGTGGGTCAGTCATTTCCTTGTTAAGAAGGAAGGAGGAAATGAAGTGACATCTTCAGCCGTTCCACATAGACTGCAGCTGTGTCCCCTGCTGGAGTTTTGCATCAGGACGTGAGGACTGGAGGTGGGGTGGGGCATGTCTCCACTCTAGTCCTGCACATATAAGGTGTGGGTGCTGATGAGGCAATGCTGCAGAGATTTTTAAAAGTGCATCAGAACTTAAGACGTTTTGAAGGCAAGTGCCTGCCTCCTGGTAGTCCCTTGGGGAGGTTGGAAACTCTTTTTAATAATGCTGCCTTTGTTCCTGTAAATCCTTTGTGGTTTTCTTTTTTTTTTGGAAATAACACTGCAGACTGGTACCATAAAATTTAAACAGTGGTTGAGTTCTAATGCCCCTCTTGGTATAATTAATTAGGGGTCATGGTAAGGCCCCAAATGTGGGTGTGTAGCATTATTTTATTTAAATCAAACTAAACCTCATTCTTTGCTCCCTTTTCATCAGATTGATGAGAAATCCAGTCTCATTCATTTTGGTGGAGGGTAGGGGATGAAGACATTTCACGAGGCCCCCTCTGGTTACTACTTAGACCCTAAACCTGCATTGGTTCCTTGAAGTCTGCTGAATGCAATGCTTTCTCCTGCACCATATTTTGCCAAGCCTGGTTGTCTCTCTCTCTAGGATCAGTCTCTTTTGGTGCATTGTGCTAACTCCTCTGCCAGTGGCCCTGCTCTCTCCCCAGGGCATTGCAACAGAGCCTTGGATTCTCACTCCCCTTCAAATCCACAGGCACCAATCTCTTCTAGTTCTTGGGTCAACTCAAATGCATTTGCCTTTTCCTCATGCCTCAAGGAGCTTGAACTTTTAGGAATAAAATAACCAAATAGGGACTTTCTTGCAAGATTTCTACATTCTACCCTTAAAATCTTCCCTTAAGGTAAGGGAATAAAAAGGCTTGGGTACTCTTTGAGTACCAAGGAAGGTAAAATACAATGAGAACAAAACAAACATTAATATCTCAGTATATTATACCAAGATGTTGATGGTGATGATGATGAGAAGGATGATGATTTACATTAGTATATTGCTTCTGAATTTCTTACTGTCAGCCCAGGGTGCCCCCACAGTATGTTAATAAGGTAAGATAGTATTCCAAAGGAAGTGGAGACTCAGACAAGTTTTGTGAGTTGAGCAAGGCCGTGGGGCAAGTTACCACAGGTCTCATTTCTAGGTCCAGCATCGTTCTCTCGGAAGGAGGCCAAGATTGCTCTTTCCTGTCTGGAGAACAACCCACCCGGTCTTCTGGGGGAAGAGAGACTGAAAGTTCCTTAGAGACAGTCAGGGTCCTGGACACCCAAGGGTATTCAGAGAAGGGATCCTGAGGTGTGCTAAATCCTGCAAAGTCTCCCTGTTCTCTTTGCCTAAGAGCTACATCTTAGGTCAGGCTTCGGAATCTGAACCCTTCCTTAGGGGACGGGTTCTCCTTGAAGGAAAGAAAATGTATTTGAGTGTTATTTTTCTCCTCTGCATCAATCTTCCTGAATTTCTGCCCTTTTCCTTGTACCAGGACTAGTTATTTGTTTAATTTTTCTGCTAGTAGAAAGTAGTTAAAGGCTGGACAGAGGAGGCAGAAAAGATTGCTAGAAGGAAAGAGAAATGTTCTATTTTTCAGGGGGGACACGGTTTTATTTCAGTTTTAGTAGCTCTTATTCAAATTCATCAGAAGTAATTAATGAGAGCTTGAAGAAGGGCTACACACACACACACACACACACACCTTGTCCTAGGATTTTTTTTTTTCTTTCTCACTTGAATTATGTCGAGCTGTTTGGTCTATTGGTTCAGTACCCCAAGCCTACTGCAGTATTGTCATCCCTTGCTTTACAACACAGTCATTATATCCCTAAACCACATTGTGATACACAGTGCCTTCTGTTTACGACTCCCGAAACTCCCACTCCATATATCACCTGCCATAAAACCCATCAAACTGCTGCTACTAAAATGGTGCACAGTGGTCTAAGCAGGAGCCAGGCAAATTGTGTGATACCCTACTGTGGTTAATGAGAGTGAAAATGTGGTTAGGATTTTATTCAGGCGATGTTCATTTGCAGGGCCATTGTAGTGAGATGGCAAAGAAAGATTCTTTTGTTAACTTGAATGACAATATATTTTCTATTGTATGAACTGGATCAGTGCAGAGTTTGCCAAGTTATTTGTCAATTGTAAATAAGTCAAACTGTGACCTTGAACGACTAAATTTTTATTGCTTGGGGGTCTTGAAAACTAATTAATATACTGAGATGTTATATTGAATATTGGAAACCTGTTGCCAGATTTTAAAGTACAGTAGTGCAATTTGACTTTAATAAAGACAAAAAATTTAAAAGTTAAAATAGAATTCCTCTTTTCTGTAGAATGGATACAATTTATTGTGTCTTCTGCCTAGGGAATTTTTTAAGGTAGAGGATAAGAGAAAGGGCATTCTTTGAATTTTTACTATTCTCCTAAAACCTGCACATATGCAGAAAATTCTTAATGATATCTGTAACCATCATGGAGTCGCTGAATCATATGTGAGGATATTTACTGGAAAGTAATTAAGACAATTAAACAGAGCTTTGTTTTTTATTTATGTTAATTCAAAGGATTCCCACACCTATCCCCATCTCCAATTCACAAGCCAAGACATTTTTATTCCGGAGAAAGGATTTCTTAAAATGGTTCAATAAGTACACGTGTTTTACTCAAGAAAAAAGAGTGTAAACTTCTCTCTTGTTAATCCTTGATCCCTCTGATTGTTTTACAGCTCTTCCTGCCCCCACTTCTAAACAGCTAACTATGTGGCATGGAAGGCATATAATGCTAATGATACTAGAAGACTTTCTTCCAGAAGCATTGGTCCAATTATGAAAACTTTAAAGAAAAATTAGCTGAGTGTACACAGAGTCTGTCTGATCTTATTAACTCACAACTGAGATATGAGTATCCCCAGGGACCATCCTGGGCAATATCACATAAGCAGAACTTATCCCTGGCATGTTCTAGTCTCTCCATTTTTATCTTATCCATTGTTCTCCCCAAGACAATCAGGGTCCTTATGCTGCTCCTGCCATAGTATTATCATCACCAAAGCTGGCACAGATGCTTCACCCAACCCCAAATACTCTGCTAAGTGATTTCTATATGTTATTCATTTGATACACACAAAAAAGGGTATCAGGTGGATTCTAGTATATTCCCCACTTAACAGATTAAAAAAGAGACAGAGGGAAGTGGATGTGGCTCAGTTGGGCACCCACCTATCACATGGGAGGTCTCAGGTTTGGTTCCTGGTGCCTCCTAAAGAAGATAAGCAGGACAGCGAGCTGATGCTATGGGCTGGTGCGGTGAGCTAATGCAATAAGATGATTCAATGAGATGATGCAATGAAGAGACACAACAAGGAACACAATAAGAGACACAACAATCAGGGAGCAGAGGTGGCTCAAGTCATTGAGTGCCTTCTTTCCACATGGGAGATCCTGGGTTCGGCTCCCTGTGCCTGCTAAAAAGAAAATGAGCACACAATGAATGGACAGAGAGCAGATAGCAAGCGCAAAACAACGGGTGGGGGGGGACGTGGGGGGGGTGTTAACAAATAATAATAATAAAAAATAACAAAGAGAGAAAGAGAGACCCATAGAGATAAGTAATTTGCAAAGATCAAACAGTTAGGAAGAGGCAGGGTCTATTGTAGCCCTCCTTGTAGGACTTTCAAAATCTTCTTCCTCCTTCTGATCACCTTTTCCTGGGGTTCTCTCCATGGCCAGTTCTCTGTCTCCCACCATTTCTTTCTTTCTTCACTCTTTTTTTTAATTAGAGAAGTTGTGAGTTTACAGAAAAATCATGCATAAAATACAGAGTTCCCATATTCCACCCTATTATTAACACCTTGCATTAGCATTGTACATTTGTTACAATTCATGAAAGAACATTTTTATAATTGTGTTATTAGTTTTAGTCCATCATTTGCAATAGGGTCCACTGCTTGCGCTGTACCATCCTGTTTGTTTATTTCTTCCACCCTTTCTTTAAAGTTCTGTTCTCTGCTGGTGAAATGAGCGGCCTAGGATTGAGCTACTCCCCACCACCTAAAAGGATGTCTTCATCTCGGTCTCTTGTCTTCTGGAGAACCTTAAAGCGATGCTCTTCCTGGGAGTTTTACATGCCTTTGCCACATCACAGAAACTGTTAGGAATGAGCCACTGAGCCTGCTTCATAAGGATTGTAGGCTGGCTCTGTCCACAAGGAACAGATTTCCTTAGAGATTTATTTTGTGTCCATATCTTGGCAGCCCTAATCATGGAAGAAAGTACAGCTAATATTATCAGGAAGAACTCAGCGGGGGCCTTAAGGAAGTATTCCACCCACAAAGCCTTTCTACCTGAGACTGATACATTCTAAGCACTTTCAGGAGGTTTTGCTGATTATCCTCAATAGTACACCATTGTAAGGCTGAAGCAAACAAATCATTCAGATAGAAACAAAGGGGCAGCAAAGGAAGAATATGATTCTCCATGGAATGACCACAGACCATGGGCAGAGTTTTCAGATTGGGCCCTTCTGTGATCTGTTTGATTTCTCAATGGGAAATCTGATTTCAATTGAGTCATATTGTTTTTTAAAAAACTCCAACCCCAAACAGCACTCCAAAGAGGAAATTAAACTATAAAAAGTACATTAAGGTAAGGGTAGGCATCTAAGTTACTGCCCGATAAACAAGTCAAAATCACGGTTAAGAAAAAAACCCATAATTACTTCTAATTAGACATTACAGATGCCACTAGTATTTACAGTTGTTTGATATAAAACAGTCTACCTTGCAGTGGATGCTGACATCATGAGGACAGCACTTAAGATTCGGGGATCTCCAAGTACTTTATAAGCATTGCTTGCTTAGTCAATT
Organism: Tolypeutes matacus; assembly: GCA_026826555.1. Classification (NCBI taxonomy): domain Eukaryota; kingdom Metazoa; phylum Chordata; class Mammalia; order Cingulata; family Chlamyphoridae; genus Tolypeutes; species Tolypeutes matacus. Next base: position 27,638,355 of record JAKSZT010054030.1, read on the forward strand.
CTTGCTGAAAATCACATAAATAGAAAGCACCACTGTCAGAACCACATGGAGAGGAGTACTCCGATTGGAAATGCATTCTCAAAATCGGGGGTCTGGAGATGATTTGTGAGTTACAAAGGGGTATTTTGGGTATTCAGATGGTTTGGATCCATTCTCCCCTTGACTTGGCTCTCCCATACTTTGTGATTCATATTTCCGGTATTGGGGATCTGCATTGAGAGAGGCAACTGGGTAGAGCAGGTAAGGGATATTTATATACACCTTGGTGATGCTTCTAACTAGCTCTGGAAACTTGGGCAAGCCACTTACCCTCTTTCCCATGCCTACTATCCAAGTTTATTTTGAGAATCAAGCAAAAAAAAAAAAATGTGGACAAACTTAGAAAAGGAGAGAGCACAAATAATTGCATTATCATTATATAAGACAAAGAAGAAAAAAAACAAAGGCAATAATAAAAACGTTAAGTTGAGGATATATGACAGTGTTTTGCAGACACGTACACATAATATCACATAATACCAAGTTTAATACAGGTTCAGTTGTGCTCTTCCTAATTATTTCTTACACCTGGCTGTGACCCCTGGGAGCATTCTCTCAGAAACCATGTATTTAGGGTTTAACATTATGAAGTAGAAACCAGAAATCCTTTTGTGTTTCCATGGGGACACCTCCAGAACTCATATCAACAAAAAGAAACCACAACCTGAAGTGTTGGGTTTAGGACAGAAAGGCTGGAGAGATGAGAGTTTACTTCATCCAGTTGGTCTCCTGTGCTTCTTTCATGGTGCTATGGTTTTCTCCTGGGCATGCATGGAACGGTCCCTGCTTTTACAAGGTGCTTTGTCTTTAAAGGGGTAGATGAGTTTAGAAGCATGTATGCATATTTCTATGTATGCTGTGTGTATATACATGCCTTGATCAAAAAGCTTTGGGTGTTTCCAATAACAGCGGGAAGAAGTAGTTGAGAGGAAGGGAAAAGAGGGATGGATCACCGTAGAGGAAATGAGGAATTCTGGCTGGAGAAATATGGTAACCAATAGATATTAACTGGACACCTGGAGACACAGAGTGTTGTGCAATATGTTATCTGTGATACCCTCTTCTAAGAGGTTGACATGGCTATAACTTTTATTCTCAATTGCTAATTGTGTTTAGGTTCACCAAATTATTCTTTCTGATGGTTAATGTGCCACAATGGGCCCGTTTTGAGCTGGGTGCTCTGGGGTTCAAAAAAGACTCAACCACCGCCATTGTTCTGGAGAAATTCATGAACTTGTCAAAGACAAAATATTGATGCAAAGAGACACAGAGCACAGAGTAAGAGGATGTACAGTTAAGTGCTATGTCGAGTGGCAAAGGCACACACGCGTTGGGAGTTCAGAAAAGGGGAGTTCTAGTGCTGGAGGAAGGGGTGCTTGGAGTTGTAGATTGGGGTGGGGGAGACCTCCTTGAAGGATTGGGAACAGAAGGGGCAGAGGGAGAATTTTAGACACTCATCTCCAGAAACACCTAGGTTCTGTGAGCATGGGACCAGCAGGGGGAGCACAAGGTAATAAACAGCTTCTGTTGGAGAACTTGGCTGAATTTTGGAGCTCTGGGAAAACAAGGGAGTGAGTAAGACGGCATCATTCATATGGTCCTATCTCCTTTTCTATGTCCCTGTTGCCTTTTGAAAGTCCACCACGTCTTGCTCCCCTGCTTCACTTCTAAAACTCACTTGTTTCATGTAAATGCAGAAACAAACTAAACACCAAACCAACTAAAAGTTCTGACAAGCAAACAAATAAAAACTAGACATGGAAAAGACAATAATTGCTCTTGAAAATAATTTCAGTCCTTTGGCATCCCAATTCTTTGAATAATAGAGTAATATGAGGCACTCACAGAATATTTTAGCTCAGAGACCTGTCACCTTAATTTTTTCTCTGCCTTAGGACATGGGCTTTTTTTTTTTTTTTTTTTTACAAAATTCAGCAAATCAAGACAGCTAAAAAGGAGTTTTAGGGGAGTTAATGTGATCTTTATAAGGCTTCAGTGGTGAAATGTATTAAAAGAAGTTTCAGCCTTCTGTTTATTCTCAGTAGTACTACTTGAAGTTAGTAGAAACTAGGTGGAATATGGCCCCAGCTTCATCAAGCTGGCTCTGCCAGGCTCTGCATGTTCCAATCCACATGCCTTCCCCCAGTTCATCAAAGAAGAACACAGCTCTGTGTCTCAGGGCCTTTGTATATGCTCTTTCAGCTGGAATTCCCCTTCTCCATTGCCTTCCAAACTTTCTTCTGCTGGTTAATTTCTACTTTGCAACTGAGCTTTCAGATGTCAACTCAGCCATCTCCTCCTCCTCCTCCCCCCCCTCCTCCCATCTTTTTCTTTAAGAAGAGAAGTTGTAAACTTACAGAAAAATCATGCAGAAAACAGAGTTTGCATACAGCCCCCCTGCACACATAGTTTTCCCTATTACTAAAATTTTGCATTACTCTGCTACTTTTTTTTCACAATTGATGAAAGAATATTATAGCTATATTATTAACTAAAGTCCATAGTTTACATTAGGGTTCACTGATTGTGTTGGATAGTCTTATGATTTAAAAAAATATATTCTAGAAACATATATACAACCTCAAATTTTCCTCTTCTAACCACATTCAATCATATATTTCAATGGCATTAGTTACAGTCAATGTTGTGCTACCAGCACTTTCACCTGTTACCAAAACTTCTCCATCACTCCAAGCAAAAACTCTGCACCAATTAAGCATTAACTCCTCATTACCTATTCCCACCCTGGCCCCTGCTAAACTATAGTCTAGTTTCTGACTCTATGAATTTGCTTATTCTAATTATTTTTTCAAGAGATCATACAATATTTGCACTTGTGTGTATGACTTATTTCATGAAGACTTCAATGTTCATCCATGCTGTGGCATGTATCAGAGCTTCATCCCTTTTTATGGCTGAATAATATTCCATTGTATGTATAGACCACATTTTGTTTATCCATTCATCGGTTGATGGACACTTGGATTGCTTCTATCTTTTGACAATTGTGAAAAATGCTGCTATGAACATTGGTGTGCAAATAACTGTTAGACTCTGCTTTCAATTCTTTTAGATTTATACCTAGAAGTGGGATTGCCCAGTCATATGGTAGTTCTAAACTTACTGAGGTGCTGCCAAACTATTTTACATAGCAGCTACTCTGTGTTCTCACCAACAATGAATGAGTGTTCCTATTTCCCCATGTCCCTGTCCAACATTTGTTATTTTCCATATTTTAAAAAACAGATGCCATTCTAGTGGGTGTAAAATGGTATCACATTGTGGTTTTGATTTGCATATCCCTAATTGCTAATGATGCTGGGCTTTTTTTTTTTTTTTTTTTTTGCCATTGGTTTATCTTCTTTGAAGAAATGTCTATTCAAGGCTTTTGCCCATTGTTTTAATTGGGTTGTTTGTCATTTTGTTGTTGAGTTGTAGGATTTCATATATTTATTCTGGCTATTAAACCCTGATTGGATGGTTAGTTTCCAAATAATTTCTCCCATTTTGAAGATTGTCCTTTTATTTCATGATGAGGTCACTGAATATACAATTTAATTTTGATGGAGTCTCCTTTATCTAATTTTGCTTTTGTTGTTCATGCATTTAAAGTCTAAGAAACCATTGCCTAACACAAGAGCCAGAAGATGCTTCCCTATTTTTTCTTTTAGGAGTTTTATAGTGTTCATTCTTCTATTATCTTTGATCCATTTTGATCACACCATTTTTGTATATGGTGTGAGGTGGGGGATATACGTTTTCTCAGCACCATTTATTGAAGAAACTATTCTTTCCCCAATTGAGTGGACTTGGAATCCTTAACAAGGGTCAATTGGCCAAAGAGGTGAGGATTTATTTCCAAATCCTCAATTTGATTCTATTGGTCTGTATATATGTCCTTGGGTCAGTATCATGCTGTTTTCATTACTATAGCTTTGTAGTAAGTTTTAAAACTGGGAAGTGTGAGCCCTCCAATGTTGTTATTATTTTTTTTTTCAATAGGTTTTTGGCTACTCAAGGTCCCTTATCCTTCCATACAAATTTGATGATTGGCTTTTCCATTTCTGCAAAGGATGTTGGAATTTTAACTGAGATTGCGTTGAATGTGTAAATCGTTTTGGGTAGAGCTGACATTCTAACAATGCTAAGTCTTCTAGTCCGTGAACACAGAATGTCTTTCCATTTATTCAGCTTATCTTTGATTTTTTCTTAGCAATGTTTGCAGTTTTCCATGTACAAGTCCTTTGCAACTTTGGTTAAATTTATTCCTAAATATTTGATTCTTTTCTTGCTATTGTAAATAGAACTGTTTTCTTAACTTCTTCTTCAGATTGCTCATTACTAGTGTATAGAAACACAACTGATTTTAGTGTGTTGATCTTGTACCCCAACACTTTGCTGAATTTATTAGTTCTAGTAGCTTTGTTGAGGATTTTCAGAATTTTCTTTTTACATATCATATGCAAATGGGAAAAGTTTCACTGCTTCCTTTCCAAATTGGGTGATTTTTACTCCTTTTTCTTGCCTAATTGCTTTAGTTAGAACTTCCAGTATAATGTTGAATAACAGTGGTGACATTGAGCATCCTTGTCTTGCTCCTGACATTAGAGGAAAAGCTTTCAGTCTTCTACTTCTGAGGATGATGTTAGCTGTGGATTTTTCATATATGTCCTTTATCATGCTGAGGAAGTTTCCTTCTATTTCTACTTTTCTAAGTGTTTTTATTAAGGAGGGCGCTGGTATTTGTCAAATGCCTTTTCTGCATCAATTGTGTGTGTGTGTGTATGTTTTTTTTTTTTTTTTAACCCTTTGTTCTATTAATGTTTTGTATTGCATTAATTGATTTTCTTATGTTATCCCACCATAGCTGGGATAAGTCCCACTTGATCAAGGTGTATAATTCTGTGAATGTGCTGTTGGATTTGGCTTGTTAATAGTTTGTTGAGAAATTTTGCATCTATATTCATAAAGAATATTGGTCTGTAGTTTTCTTTTCTTCTGTTATCTTTATCTGGCTTTGGTCTGATGGTGAAGTAGACCTCATAGAAAGAGTTTGGAAGTGTTCTCTCCCTTCAATTTTTTTGGTAGCATTTGAACAAGATTAGTGTTAATTCTTCTGGGAATGTTTGGTAAATTCTCCAGTGAAGCCATCTGGTCTTCGGCTTTTCTTTGTTGGGAGGTTTTTGATGACTGATTCAATCGCTTTACTTCTATTTCTTCTTGAGTCAGTATAGGTAGATTGTGTGTTTCTAGGAATTTTTCCATGTTATTTAATTATCTAATTTGTTAGCTAGAGCTGTTCATAGTATACTTTTATAATCTTTTTAATTTCTGTGGAGTCAGTAGTAATGCTCCCCCCGCCATTACTGACTTAAGTTACTTGAACCCTCCCTTTTTTTTTCTTTGCCAGTCTAGTTAAGGGTTTGTTTATTTTACTGATATTTTCAAAGAACCAACTTTTGTTTTCATTCATTCTCTCTATTGATTTAATACTCTATTACAGTTATCTCCACTCTAATCTTTACTTCCTTCATTCCACTTACTTTGGGTTTAGTTTGCACTTCTTTTTCAAGATCTAGTTGTGAGGTTGGTCTCTGATTTGAGATCTTTCTTCTTTTTTAATGTAAGCATTTAGAGCTATAAGTTTCCCTCTCAGCACTGCCTTTGCTGCATTCTATAAATTCATTTCATTTGCCTCAAGATATTTACTTTCCCTTGTGATTCCTTCTTTGGCCCTTTGGTTGTTTAAGACTGCATTGTTTAATATCCACACATTTGTGAATTTTCCAGGTTTCTCCGTTATTGATTTTTAGCCTCATTCCATTGTGGTTGGAGAAGACATATTGTAAGATTCAAATATTTTAAAATTTTATTGAGACTTGTTTTGTGACCTAAAATATGATTTTTCCTGGAGAATGACCCATGTGCACTAGAGAAGAATGTGTATTCTGATATGATTTCTCCTGGAGAATGACCCATGTGCACTAGAGAAGAATGTGTATTCTGATGATATTGGATGAAGTGTTCTATTCATGTCTGCAAGGTATAGTTGGTTTAGAGCAGGGATTCTTAATTATTTTGTTCCATGGACCCCTTTGCCAGTCAGATGAAAACCATGGACCCCTTCTCAGAAGGTACTGGCAGATAGTTTTATGACATTCAACAATGGCATGTCTTTAAATTAAAATTTAGGACTATTCAAAATTACTTTTTGCAATTTTCCCATAATTTCAATACCTGATAACCTAACACAGTTCAACATCTGTTCAAACAGTCATTTTCAGCAAACATGTAGAAATTCATGTTTTCCCATGGCATCATAAAACCATCTCTGCCATCCTTACCAACCTTTTCACAGGCAGTTATCCACTGCACTAAGAACACACTACATCAAAATAAAAGTCATACTAAGTCCACACTATACTGTGTATTATTTAATAAATACATCACACCCACACCAACACAACCCCACAAGAATAATGTTTTTTTTAAATTTTCAATTCAAGCTCACAGACCCCCTAAAAACTTTCCATGGACTCCTTGGGGGTCCGTAGACCCCTGGTTAAGAACCCCTGGTTTAGAGTATCACTCAAATCTATTTCCTTATTAATCTTCTCCCTAGATGTTCTAGTCATTATGGAAAGTAGTGTATTGAAATCTCTTACTATTAATGTATCACTGTCTATTTCTCCCTTGAATAAGTCAATATTTGCTTCATATATTTGGGGGCTCTGCTCTTAGGTGCACATATATATAATTATAATATCTTCTTATTGAATTGAATCCTTTATCAGTATATAGTGACCTTCCTTGTCCTTCATAATAGTTTTTAACTTAAAGCCTATTTTATCTGATATTAATATAGCTTTTCCAGTTCTCTTGTGATTCCTATTTGCATGGCATATATATATTTTTTCCACCTTTTCACTTTCAACTTACTTGTGTCTTTGAATTTAAGGTGAGTCTTTTGTAAACAGGCTATAATTGGGTGATGCTTTTTTATCCTTTCTACCAATCATTTGCTGATTTGCTATTTTGTCTTTGTTCATCTTAAACATTTTTTGTCCCTCAACTCTTCGGTTAATGCCTACTTTCATATTAATTTGATTTTCTGTATTTTACCTTTTTGAGTCCCTTCTCATTTCTTTCTCCATATATTTTTCATGTATATTTTTTAGTTACCAGGGGTTTAAATTTTACATCCTAAATCTATAACACCATGCTTGATTTGATACCAACTTAATTTCAATAGCATGTGCATACACTATTCCTATACTCCTTCATCCTCACACCTTTTTTCTGTACTTGTTACAAGTTATATCATTATACATTGCGTGCCCAAGACCATAGATTTATCATAACTTTTTATACATTTGCATTTTAGAATCTGTAAAATGTAAAAAGTGAATTTACATACCAAAAAATACTGGCATTTATAATTACCCATATGATTACCTTTTCAGAGGTCTTTATAACTTTATGCTACTTTGATCCACTGTCTAGTGTCCTTTCCTTTCAGTCTGAAGATCTCGCTTTAGTGTGCTTGTAGGGCACATCTAGTGGTGACAAATTCCCTCAACTTTTGTTTATCTGGGAATGTCTTAATATCTCCATCATTTTTGAGGGACTATAAAGTTTTTTTTTTTTTTTTTTTTTTGCTGAATATAAAGTTCATATTTGGGAATTGTTTTCTTTTAGTACTTTAAGTATTTCATTTCACTGCCTTCTTGTTTCCATGGTTTCTAGTGAGAAGCTGACACTTAATCTTATTGGGTCTTCCTTTTACATAACACATTGCTTTTATCTTGCAGCTTCAGAACTCTTCCCTTGTCTTTGTAATTCAGCAGTTTGACTCCTATGTGTCTGAACTTGTTTGCTTTATGTTTTTCCTGTTTAGAGTTCAGTGGTCTTGAATGTATATATTCATATCTTTCATTACATTTGGGAAAGTTTCTGTCAGTATTTATTTAAATATTCCTCTGTCCCTTTCTCTTTTTTTTCCTTCAGGGACTTTCATAATGCATATATTCCTGGTAGTGCCCCACAGGTTCCTTAGATTCTGTTCACTTTTTTGTCCATTCTTTTTTCTTCATTTCCTCAGCCTGAACCATTTAAATTGTCTTGTCTTTGAGTTCATTGATACTTTCTTATGCCAAGTCCATTCTGCTGTTGAAACTTTCTAGGGAATTTTTTATTTCAGTTATTACAATTTTCAAGTCCAGTATTTCTGTTTGATTCCTTTAAAAATTTTCTGTCTCATTATTGAGATTCTCATATTGTTCCTTTATCATTTTCCTGATACCCTTTAGTTATTTCTCCTTGTTTTCCTTTATCTCCTTGAGCATACTGATGATTTTTTAAAAAGTCTTTGTCCAGTATATCCAAAGTCTGATTTTCTTAATTGATGGTTTCTGAATTTTTATCTTGTTCCTTTGTATGGACCATCAGTCCTGTTTCTTCATTTGTCTTATTACTCTTTTGTTGCACTCTGTGCATTTTAATATTTTAAACTGTTAATTCAGGGTTTTAGTCCCTGAACTGTCTGTTCTTTAAGCGTATATCCTGATAGTGATATGACAGAAATTTGCTTGAGTGCCACAAGCTAAAAAAAAAAACCCAAATAAACCAAGGCATAAAACACCTTTCACAGTCTTTGCAAATTGGCTCCGCCTTGGCTGGTGGTCTCCTTCAGAGATTAGCCCTTTTACTGAGAAGATCAGCTCAAGGTGAAAGTGGATGCAGGGTTCTCTCCATCTTTTCTGAGCCTATGTCTTGTCCTGGACTTGTCCTTGTTTACCCCCTTAGGAATGCTATAGGAATTCTAGTAACCCCTTTACTTCCTTACTCCCTATGAAATAGACATCTCTCACCTCCCCACCCCACTCTCAACTCCAGGTACTCTACTGTATGTCTTAAAGCCAGTAATCCTTTGTCCCAGGCTGCTTTGACTTAAGTGTTTCTTGCACTGCTTTAGCTATCTGAAAGCTGTTCTGCCTGAAAGGCAAGTTCAGTTCTGGGATGTCAAGTCATTGTGTAGTTTCCTGGTTCAGTCTTTTATGCTGCCATTCAATAGATTGGCATCAACATACAGGCACCTTAGTATGAGTAGGGGAACTCTGCTCTTTCCAGAACATGACCAGAGGCTCCCAATGGTATCAAAGGCTGGTTCCACACCATGCTTGGGACAAGGGAGAGAGAGACCAGCCAGTCTGCCACAAACTTCTTTTACCACTTTTAAAGCTGTGTTTTCTTGATTCAGCACCCGTCCAATTACTGAAACACTTTAACTGTTTCCCAGAGTCCTGAGGAAGATGGCTCTGTCAGTTTTTGCTAGCTGTTGATAGATTCTATGGAGGTACAGCACCCTGGGCCTCTTACACAGTCATCTTGCGTGACCATAGACTCAGGCATCACTCTTTAAGAAAGACTAAGTCTGAACGCTAAACATTCTCAAGGCCCCTTGTACTTTTTATTCACAGCACTTAACACAGTTTTCAGTTATATGTGTATTTTTTTCCACTTAAAAAAAATTTTTTTAAAGCTACTTCAATTACATAAATGTGCCCTGCTCCCCACACCTCCCACATCTTCCCACATTAGCAACATCTTTCATCAGTGTGGTAAATTCATTGCAATTGATAACACATTTTGGAGCATTGCCACTAAGTGTGGGTTATAGTTTACATTGTAGTTTACACTCTCTCCCATTTGACTCTGTAGGTTATGGCCAGATATATAATGGCTTGTATCTGTTATTGCAATGTCATTCAGATAATTCAACAAGTCCTGAAAATGCTCCCTTATTACACCTATTTTTTACTTTTCTCTAACCCCAGAACATTTTTGTTATCATTCTACTCACTGTTCTTTACCTCATTATACTGAAGACTTCAGGTGGCAAAGGCTATGTCCTTTCTACACTCCATTGTATCATCAGCATGAGGTATAGTGCCTGGTACATAGTAAGTGCCTGGTACAATAGCTACTCATTTATTGAATGAAAACTTAAAGACTTAATGAATAATAATCAGCTGCTAATAGCAAGTGGTATAGTCTGGTAAGGGATATGGGAGCAAACAGAAGAACTGATTCTTAAAGAGGGAAAGCAATGTCAGGGAGGCCTGGTAAATAGTGTTTTGAAGGAGAGGGAGGGAATGGAGAAGAAAGTGGGCGAGTGTGGAAGCTGGAATAGGGAGCATGCTGAGGGCTGTTTGGGCATTGTATGGAGGCCTATGAAAGAATATGTGGGGATAACTGCCTCATGTCCTAGTTGTTGAAGAAACAGCCATAGTTCAATGTACAGCGTTCTAAAGAATTCTACTTATTCTCCATTTTTGTCCCACCCCAGATCCATTCTACATCCTTTCTGCCCTGCTCTGTGTCTTAGGAGGCTGATCCTGGGTTCTTGGTTGGACTTGGCCAATGGAAGGCCCCGGCAGGCCTGGCAGAGGGAGAAGAAAGAAGGTGGGTATTCCCCACTCTCTTCCTACCTCAGGAGCACCCCTCCATTGCTACAGCTCCTGCCTGATGTCCCTTCTTCCTTGGGTTCAGTTCTGAACTCAGGTCACTATTTTCTACCCTTACTACATCATCCCTAGAGTTGCATATGGTCCCCTGCTCATCCAAGCCTCTGAGTGCCTTTCTACTGGTTCCTTGTTTCCTTAATCCTGCTTACTCCTCTGTCAGTAGCCTGTCATTAAAGTCTCCTTGTTTGAACTGTCTGGGGTCTGGGCATAACACTGTTTCCTGCCAGGGTCCTGACCGATGTGCTTCCTTTCTCCAACTGATAACATTAGTCACGTTTTACATTAGATTCAATGCTAGATACTAGGTGTCCCTGCCAACAGGCGACATGATCATAACTGGCTATTTGTTTATATTCACTTAGAAATGTCCTTTTCATTTCTGGGAAGCACATGGGTTGTTAGATTCTTGGCTCTGCCAATGGAGCAAATACAATCTCTTTCCCCTTCTTCTACTATGAATGCCACAACTTCTGTTAAAACCCAAACCCAAATCTAAAATCTCTGGCTAAAGAAAAGTGATTTAGAAAACCCCAAACTGACAAAGGCATGGAGAATAGGACCATTAGTAGGTAAGAGTACTTATGATACATACATTCTGCAAAATTCAGGTCACAAAATTTTTTACTGGACTATTGCATTAGCTGCCTCGGTTGTTTAATTTATTTTGTGACCCCCTCCCCTCTTAAAAAAAGTACAACAAAGTAGAACTGAAGGATTATAGGTGCAAGGGATTCTCTTCTGGTTTCAGGCCTATATTGATATTATTGGTTAGTTAGATTTTTCTTCCTAGACATATTGAACATGTACCTCCTGATCTATAAAATGTCCAATTAAAGAAACCAAATGAATGTATACAGGAACCAATGCAATTATACTGATACATACTGTAAGGACTTTAAAAAATGGAAGAGAAAAAATCTGTTTTTAAACTTTCCCATATGATTTTTTTCTGACACTCTGCTCACCCAGCCAACCCTCCCAGATATCCAAAGCAGGAAAATGATAAGAGTAAGTTTTGTAAATTAAAAATTAATAAAAGACCCATTTACAAAAAATCAAATGCAGCCTCTTTCACATTTTGCAAGTTCCTATAGAAAATATACAGAGGACTCATTTCAGGATCTGCCAAGGGAAAGGCTAGCTCTTAATCAGTAAATCTTGTTCACTAGGAAAGCCTTTCCTGGGAGGATGGATTGTCAGAACAGAAGACGCCAGGGCCTAGAGCCTATCTTCATTTGGCTTAAATGGGACTCCACCCAATACTCAACAACCTGAGAGAAGGGAAATAGAATGCTGGGGGTTTACAGTGCTATGACAGTCTGATTGTACTTTTTCTAATTTTAGTTTCCTTCAGATTATTTTGAAGAGCAATCCTGTAGCATGCGACTTGTGCTTTTCTGTGAACAGGTTCATTCTCTTTGTTTTGATGTTTTCTTGTGATTTTTCTCGCATTCCTGTATAGGAAATCCTACGCAAAGGCCATTGCCCATAACCCCAAGTCTTCAGGGGAAAGCTTAAGTGGCCACTCAAGGCACTACCTGTGTGCTTATCTCCTCTCTGCTGAGTCTATAATAGGGATGGACAAAGGTAAATATAAAAATAATTCGACTGTAACTGAATCAAACCTTTGATTTTTCTTCAACCAATTCCCTTGCTCTTTACTTTCTCAAGACATATATAGCTAAAGGGAAATCGGAATTTTATATTCTTCATCTAGGGGTATTTGCCATATATAAGGGACTTTTTGTAGGGCTGATTTATAATTATGTAGATTATGGTTCAAAACAGAAATTCGCTTAAGTAATTACAAGGCTTGTTGTCTCCAAAGTTGTTTGATTCACTCTGAAGAGAGTAAAAAGTTGCTCAAAATAAATATTTTAAATTCATTTTCATTTTAAATATACAAACCAACTATGTAGAGTGTTGTGGGAGTCACAAAAACAGCTCCATTTATGCCGTGACTTGACTATGGGACTTGGGGGACTTCTCTTAACCTTTCTGGGCTTTACTTTCCTCTCTGTGAAATGAGATGTGTGGACTCAGGGCCTCTCTGTTGTACGACTTCAGGGAGTGCTCTTCACATTATAATTCATCAGCTGCTTCAGGGGGCTACATTTGTGAGTGGTGCTTCTGGAACGGAGCATGACTGATGCCCAGGCTTGACCCTAAGTCAATCAATACCTACTGAGCCTAATAATAAGGAGGCACACCCAAACCAAAAAGCAGAGTGCAAGTATTCTGGGAGTGGGGCACCTAACTGGGAGCAAACATTATTTGATTTATGTGTTAATTTATTCATTTCAAAGACAGGTGTTAAGAATCTATTAAGTAGGATAGGGGCAAGATGGTAGCTGAGTAAGGCCTTCCAAGAGTCAGCTCGTCCTATAGAACAGTTAGTAATCTAAACACAGCTATCTAAAGCAACCTGTTTGGGGGACCCAGGAGACCACAAGAGCATCCTGCAACATCCTTGAGAAAATGGAAGGAGGAGATTGCCCATCTACAGTAAATTTGTGTGAGTAGAGCACTCCACACCATAAAGCTGGTGCTTATTGTCCACTGGCAGCACAAGCCACCTCAGGAGCAATTCCGTGGCTGGAGCTGGAAGCTGCATTTCCCAAAAATGGTGGAGGAAGAGACGGTTGGGCACTGACTTCAGCTACTGATTAGTAAATTTGGCTGGCTAAAGTATAATCCTAAGAACAGCTAAAGTTTGAACCTGTCCAAGTCAGAAAGAGGCCAGTAGCTGCCATTTTAAACCTGCCCCTGGTGTGAGGGGAAGCAGGGTTGATTGAAAATCACAGTGACTATAGAGACCAGCTTCTTTCAACCGAGATGGACTGCAGCCCTAGCCTAGGGTCCAGCCCCACTTCCAGCAGGGAAGAAGCTGAGGGCACCTGCACCAGCCTCCCTGGGTAACTGCAGGTGCTCTTTCCAAGCACAGACTGGATATTTGGATGCCTGTGGCTCCATCCCCACCCCTCAAAAGGATAGGAGAAGAGCTGTGTTTCCTCAGCCTCTCTAGGCAACTACAGGCACTTTCAGCCTGCACAAACTGGTTTGTTGAGTGCCTTCGATTCCATCTCTACCCTGCCATCCTCCACATAGGATAGGAGAGGGGCAAGTGTTTCCTCAGCTTCTCAGGGCAAATGCAGGTGCTTTAGGCCTTCACGAATTTGTTGGGTACCTCTAGCTCCACCCCCACCCCTGATAAGACAAGAGGGGGGCTGTGTTTCCCCAGCCTCTCTGGGTAACTGCAGATGCTTTTGGCCCTCACAGATGAATAGTCAGATACCTGTAGCACCATCCCCACCCTCAAGTAGGATGAGAGGGGAGTTGTGTTTCCTCTGCTTTTCTGAGCAATGGCAGGCACATTCAGCCTGCATGGACCAAACTGTTGGGCATCTGTGGACCCACCCCCACCCCCCAATAGGATAAGAGGAGGCTGGTGCTTCCTCAGCCTTTCCAATCAACAGAAGGCACTTTGGGCCTACAGGGACAGAACTGTTGGGATCCTGTGGATCTGCACTCACTCCCTAAAGGGTAGAAGGGACAGAACTCAGTCAGCTTCTCAAGGCAACTACAGGTGCATTCGGCCAACATGAATTACATTGTTGGCCACTCTGGAGGGTCCATCCCCACCCCTGGCAGGGGAGGAGGGAAGCTGGTGCTGTCAGTCTACCTGGACAACTGCAGTCATTTGAACCTGCATAGCATAGATTGCTGCCCACACCTGCAGCTTCATCACTGCCCCAGGCAGGGGAGGAAGGGGCAGGAAACTTCATCAATCTTTTGGGGGATCTACAAAAGGTTTTGTCCTGTATGCCTAGGTTTATTACACATGGCTGCAGCTCTGTCCCTACCCCTGACAGAGAAGAAAGGCAGGAGAAGCTTCATTGGTTCCTGCGGCAATGTGGGCAGCTTCAGATTCCACAGATTGTAATACCAACTACATCCTCAGCTCTTACTACACAAACAGCAAAGGAAGAAAAGGCAAGAAAGCTCTAAACTAAAGAGAGAAACTGCACTCAGAACAAATACATCTAGTAAGTCAGATGCCAAGACACCAACAAAAAAATCAAGACACCAACAAAAAAATTACAATCCTCACCAAGAAACAAGAAAATATGAACCAGTCAAAGGAACAAGATAAGCCTCCAGATGACATGAAGGAGTTGAGACAACTAATCATAGATCTTCAATCAAATTTCCTTAATAAATTCAATGAGATGGCTACAGACATTAAGGATATTAAGAAGAAACTGTGTCTTCTTATTTGTGTGAGCACAAAGAAGAATTTGAAAGCATTCATAGAAAAATAGCAGATCTAATGGAAATGAAAGGCACAATAAATTAAAAAAATACACTGGAGACATATAACAGCAGATTTGAGGAGGCAGAAGAAAGGATTGGTGAGATTTAAGACATGGCTTCTGAAAGCAAACATGCAAAAGAACAGATGAAGAAAAGAATGGAAAAAAATTGAACAGGGTTTTAGGGTACTAAGACATGCATGCCATGGTTGTACCAGAAGAAGAAAGAGAAGTAAAAAGAAGCAGAAGGAATATTTGAAGAAATAATGGTAGGGAATTTCCCAACCCTATTGAAGGACATAGATATCTGTATCCAAGAAGCAAAATGTACTCCTATCTGAATAAATATGAGTAGACCAACTCTGAGACACATACTAATTAGAATGCTAAATGCCAAAGACAAAGAGAAAATTCTGAACACAGCAAAAGAATAGTGATGCATAACATACAAGGGATACCCAATAAGATTAAGTGCTGTTTTTCATCCGAAACAGTGGAGGCAAGAAGGCAGTGGTATGACATATTTAAGATACTGCAAGAGAAAAACTACCATCCAAGAATCTTATATCCATCT
Organism: Tolypeutes matacus; assembly: GCA_026826555.1. Taxonomy (NCBI): domain Eukaryota; kingdom Metazoa; phylum Chordata; class Mammalia; order Cingulata; family Chlamyphoridae; genus Tolypeutes; species Tolypeutes matacus. The sequence goes on from JAKSZT010054030.1 coordinate 27,653,807, forward strand.
AGATTGTCTTTCAAATATGAGGGAGAGTTTAGAATGTTCACAGATAAACAGAAACTGGGAGAGTTTGTAATGAAGAGACTGGTTTTGCAGGAAATACTAAAGGGAGTACTACAGCCTGAAAAGACAAGACAGGAAGACAGAGGCTTGGAAGAAAGTCTAGAAATGAAGATTATATCAGTAAAAGCAACTAGAAGTGTAACAAATATGTGGTGAAAATAATATATGACAGATAAAATCCAAAGGTCAAAATTGGTGTTTACAGTAATAACATTGAATGTTAATGGATTAAACTCTCCAATCAATTGACATTGACTGGAGGAATGGATAAAAAATACGAGCTAGCTATATGCTCTCTACAAGATACTCACCTCAGACCCAAAGATACCAATAGATTGAAAGTTAAAAGCTGGAAAAAAGGTATTCCATACATGCAGTAACAAAACAAAGCAAAACAAAAGCTGGAGTACTTTTACTTATATCAGAAGAAATAGACTTTAAAAGCAAAACTGTTATTAGAGACAGGGAACGACATTATATATTAATAAAAGGGGTAATTCACCAGGAAGAAATAACAATCATAAGGGTATAGGCACCTAACCAGGATGCCACAAAGTACATGAAGTAAATACTGGCAAAAACTGAAGGGAAAAATAGATGTCTCTACAATAATAATTGGAGACTTCAATACATCACTCTCAGCATTGTATAGAACATCTGGGCAGAGGAACAATAAAGAAACAGGGAGCTTGAATAATATGATAAATGGACTAAACCTAATAGACAATACAGAACATTGCAACCCAAAACAGCAGGATATACATTCTTCTCAAGTGCTCATGGATCTTACTCCAGGATAGACCATATATTGGGTCACAAAGAAGATCTCAATAAATTCAACAAGATTGAAATTATACAAAGAACTTTCGCTTATCATAATGGAATAAAGTTGGAAATCAACAAGAAGTGGAAAAAGGGAAAATTCAGGAATATATGGAGATTAAACAGCACACTTAAATAATCAGCGAGTCAAAGAAATTTCGAGAGAAATCCACAAATAGCATGAGTGAAAATGAGAACACAACTTATCAGAACCTATGTGATGCAGTGAAGGCAGTGCTGAGAGAGAAATTTATAGACCTCAATGGTAACATTAAAAAAGAAGAAAGAGCAAAAATCAATGACTTAACTACACAGCTGGAGTAACTAGAAAAAGAACAGTAAACTATTTCCAAAGCAAGTAGAAGGAATGAAATAACAAAGATCAGAGCAGAAACAAATGAAATTGAGAACAACAACAAAAAATAGAATTAACAAAACCAAAAGTTGGTTCTTTGAGAAGATTAACAAAATTGACAAACCCTTAGCTAGACTGACAAAAAAAAAAAGAGAGAATATGCAAATAAATAAAATTAAAAATGCAAATGTGAACATTACTATTGATCACATAGAAATAAAGGAGGTCATAAGAGGATACCATGAACAAATGTATGCCAACAAACTAGACAATGTAATGAAATGGAAAAATTCCTAGGAATGTACAAACATTCTACATTGACCATTGAAGAAACAGAAGACTTCAACAAACCAATCATACATAAAGAGTTTGAAAGAGTCATTAAACAACTCCCAAAAATGAAAAATCCAGGACCAGATGGTTTCACAGGTGAGTTCTACCAAGCATTTAAAGAAGATTTAATACCAATCTTACTCAAGCTCTTCCAAAAAGTTGAATAAGAATGAAAACTATCAAACTCATTCTATGAAATCAATATCACCCTAATACCAAAGCCAGTTAAAGCTATTACAAAGAAAGGAAATTACAGACCCATTTCTCTAATGAAAACAGATGTAAAAATATTCAACAAAATATTTGCTAATCAAATCCAACAATACATTAAAAGAATTATTCATCATGATCAAGTGGGTTTTATACCAGGCATGCAAGTGTGGTTCAACATAAGAAAATCAGTCAATGTAATAATGCACCACCTTAATAAATCAAAGAAGGAAAATCACATGATCCTATCACTTGACACAGAAAAGGCATTTGATAAAATAAAGCATCCTTCCTTGATAAAAATACTACAAAATATGTGAATTGAAGGAAACTCTCTCAACATGATAAAGGCCATATATGAAAAACCCACAGGTAATGTACTCAATGGTGAAAGACTGAAAGTTTTCCCATTGAGATCAGGAACAAGACAAGGATGCCCACTGTCACCACTTTTGTTCAATATAGTGCTGGAGGTTCTAGCTAGAGCCTTCAGACAAAAACAAACAAACAAACAAACAAACAAAACAAAACAAAAAATGAAAGGTGTCCAAATCAGAAGATAAGAAGTAAAACTTTGCCTATTCACAAGATAATATGATCCTATAACTAGAAAGTCCTGAAAAACTACAAGAAAATTGCTAGAGCTAATAAATGTTTTCAGTAGTGTGTCAGGATACAAGATCAATACACAAAAAATCAGTGATATTTCTATACATTAGTAATGCACAATCCAAAGAGGATGTCAGGAAAAAAATTCCATTTTTAATAGCAACTAAAAGAATCAGATATTTAGGAATAAACTTAACCAAGAATATAAAGCACTTGTATTTGGAAAACTACAATGCATTGCTAAAAGAAATTTTAAAAGACCTAAATAATTGGAAGAATATTCCATGTTCATGGATTGGAAGACTAAATATCATTAAGATATCAATTCTACCCAAATTGATATACAGATTCAATGCAATCCTGATAAAAATTCTGCCAGCATCTTTTTAAAATATATATATATTTTAATTTTTTAAAAGATACTTAGATTACACATATGTTACACAAAATTTTAGGGATTCCCATATGCCCTGCTCCCCACACCTCCCACACCCTCCCACATAAACAACATCCTTCATTAGTGTGGCATATTCATTGCAATTGATAAACACATCCTGAGGCATTGCCATTGAGCATGGATCATAGTTCACATTGTAGTTTACACTCTCTCCCACACAATTCTGCAGGCTGTGGGAAGATATATAATGGCATATATCTGTTATTGCAGTGCCATTCAAGATGATTCCCAAGTCCCAAAAAAGCCACTGCATTACACCTGTCTTTCCCTCCCCCTGCCCCCCGAGCCTCCAGTGGCCACTGCCTCCACATCAATGCTGTAATTTCTTCCATTGCTAGAATCACAAAACTGGGTGTCTCCAGAGCCCTCAGGAGCCCCACTATTTGAGGTAGTATCCACTTTGGCAATCTATGAGATCCTGCTGAGATATATATAAGTGCTACCTCTGGGATGACCTCCCAACTCACTTTGAAGTCTCTTAGCCATATAAACTCATTTGTCTTTATCTTTTCCCCCTTTGATTCCAGGTCTTTTTCTAGTTGCATTGCTATTTGGTGCTTGGTAGTAATCCCATGGTGCCAGGAAGGCTCATCCCTGGGAGTCATGTCCCACAATGGGGGGAAGGTAATGCATTTATACGCTGAGTGTGGCTTAGAGAGAGGCCACATGTGAGCAACAAGGAGGCTCTCTGGAGGCAACTCTTAATCACACCACAACACTAGGCTAAGTTTCAATTTCAAGATCAAAGTCTCACAAGCATAGTTGTCAATAGCAAGGACTCATCAATGAGCCATCCTCCTTCACCAGTCACTGCCCCTGCACTTGGGGGACAGTTGCTACTCTATTAGAGAATGTGACAGAGCTTTCCAGGATGGGAATTCAATATTCTCTCGGTTATTGTATGAATCTCCACCCACTGTGACAATGTCCTGTGAACATTTGAACACATTTATATACCTTATATGTATGCCAGGTGAACTTCCTCCCATGTAACCCCCCATCAGTGACACCCTACACCAATGATACTCCCCTGCCCCAGTTGTAAACCTTCTGTGATCCAAAGCTTCTTCAAAAATGAAACCAACAAAATAGCCAAATATAATTAATAGGAAAATGAAATAATAATGGTAGGTTTAAATATAAGAAATTAAATATATAAAAATTTAAAGAAAACTAAAAATAAAATAAAATTTAAAAATTGGGATATTAAAAAATAATGAAAAATATTAAAAAATCTTCTTTTACAGTTTGTTTTCATCACTGTAATATCTGTTGTTCTGTATGTAACAGTGACATTTTCTTCCATTTATTCCTTAGTGTCTTGCTTTTTTTTTTCATTTTGTTTTCAAAGAAGTCTTAGGTCACAGTAAAGTCACATACAGAATGCAGGGGACTCCCATATACCCAACATCCTCCCCCTTTTCTCCCTTCCTGTATTAATACCTTTTTATATGGGGATGGTACATTTGTTACAACTGATATACAAATGGTGAAACACACCTACTAAACATGGTCAATGGTTTACATTGTGTTTTACATTTTAGACCATACACTTTTATAACTTTTGGTGATATTTAACATGGCCTGTGTTCATCATTGCAAGATCTTATAGAATACTTCCATTGCCCACTAAATACCCCCTGTTCCATCTATTCCTCCCTCCCCCTCCCTTTGGGGGCCACAGCAACCACCCAGCTTCACTCCTTGGATGACAAGATTCATAGTTACTTACAACAACAATGAAGTCTTGACACATTGGTTTGTACTCCCCTATTAGGAACCGTGCATGCTCTTGAGAGAAGCCCGCCCCTCTGTTTGAGAACATATTGGTCCTCCCCAGGATAGGAGTCCAGGTTCTTCCCACTCATTATGTGAGCCTCCACCCACTGATACAACACATTATGACGAAATGATCACTCTCACACTCCCTAGAAGCCTGCTTCAGGTGTGCCCTGTCCCGAATTTCCCCCCATCCAATACCTTAAACCAGTAACCCTTCCTTGTCATATTGCCATAAGAACATTCCATAAGAACATTCCCAATTTTGTACTTTCAACCACATACCCACTAATCCCCAGTGTTCACCTGGCCCCTCCCTTATCCCTACCCCCAGCTCTATGGACTGTCCAACCCATCCTCCCCACTATACCCACTTTTCAAACCTGCACCACCCAACCCAATAGTATCACTACCCTCCTGTCACACTTTTAAACAAATGGAAAATGCAATTATCAAATTTATTTGAGAGTGTAGGGGGCCCCAAATAGCCAGAAACATCTCAATAAGGAAAAGCAAAGTTGGAGGACTCTCACATCTGGAATTTAAACCATATTACCTAGCTACAGTGGTAAAAACAGCATGGTACTGGTATAAAGACAGACACATAGACCAATGGAACCAAATTCATGGTTCAGAAACAGACCCTCACAAGTGATTTTTGACAAACCTGTCAAACCCACCCAGCTGAGTAAGAACAGTCTATTCAACAAATGATGTTGGGAGAACTGGATATCCAAAGCCAAAAGAAAGAAAGATAAGAGGAAGGCTGTGAAGAAGAACTGATGCTTAATATATGTAGAAGTTTTAATTAACTTGACTGTAAACATGTGGAAATGGATAGAGCTGATGGTGACACAAGTATAGTGAGTAACAGCTGGTTTATAAATGGAATTGTGACTGAAAAGGGTAGGCTAGGGATGTAAATGTCAATTGAAAGAAAGCTGGAGAATAATCTAAAGACTGAATAACTGTGAACCCAGAGGTGGATGAGAATTGTGGTTAGTGGTACAGATGCAAGAATGTCCTTCTTGAACTAGAACGAATGTATGTCACGTCACTAATGCAGGGTGCTGGGAATGTGGAGAAGCATGGGAAAAACACAATTAATGTAACCTATGGACTATTCTTGCACCAATGCCAAAGATGTACTGTGTTAATAATAGGGGCTATGGAAAAATATGCCAAAATGTATGCTAAGAACCATAGTTAGTGGCACAGGTCTGATGATATTATCTCATAATCTGAGATATTAATGTTCCACAATGGTGTGGTATGTTGGTGAAAGATTCCACATATGTGCATGATTGTTTTGTAAGTTCACAACTTCTGTAACAAAAATGTATTTTTAAAAATGTCATCAATAGCAAAAAAAAAAAAAAAAAAAAAAAAAAAATAAAGGGTATTTATTAAGTGACAGAAATTGTGCCAGGCTGATACATAAGTTTTTTTCTCCTAAACTCAGTTCAAAACTGACTCAACCTCTCCCTCCAGGAGAATTTACAAGTTTGTAGAGAAGATCAACAGGAATAAATGCACTTTGCAGTACTTACTAGAACAGCAGTCTGCACCTGAGACATGGCAAAACTTGGCCATAAAGATTTTTGGATTATCTGTTGTTTCATATTATTCATATTTCTATTCTCTGTTGAAGAGTAATTGAGATGTGAAGGTAGTTCAACTAATATTTACTGAGTGGGTGAAACATTGTTAAGAATGTAAAGGTAGGGGACATATAATATATATTGTTAAGGAGCTCATTGTGATAAGGAAAGTGAGGCACATTTGCAAATAACTTGAATGGACCTTTGTTACAGACTAGATGCTATAGAATTTCCTAAGAGAAAGAGTACACATGCATCCCTGCCTTGGAAGCTCAGAGGTGCCGTCAAGATGACCTGCTCCTTGTCCTTCCAAGCTAGTCCTGCTCTTTGTGTTTCATACTTTTGTAGCTCCTCGTACTTTGCCTTATTGGCATATCTCCCAGTTGTAATTACACATTATTTTCTTATTGGATTAATATCTCTACCACTATTTATAAGCTCCATGAGGGTAGGGACTGTGGCTTTTTTGCTCACCATGTTATCTCCAGGGACTTGAAAGGTGCCAGACAACATTAGAAGATAGTCAACAATAATTGATAAATGAACAAATGAGTGGGCATTGAAGAATAGGTGGAAATGGGAGTAGAGAAAGAGTCTTCCAAGTGGAGAGAACAGTTTGAAAAATTGTAATGCATAAATGGGCCTGTGTTAATCCTTAGCTAGTTTTGAATGTTAGAAATGGCAACCTGCATCAGACCCTCTTGCTGAATGACTAGGGGACTTATTGAGAAAACTTGTGAGAGTGGCATGGAGCCTCCCCAACCTGTCCTGAATTATTCAAGAAGGAGCTATCTCTGATTTTATCTAAGCTCTTCTTGAACCCAGTAGGTGCTCATTAAATATTTGAAAACTGAACTAGAGCATTGATGGACTTAATGATGTTTTCTGTCCTTACAACCTTTTGGAATAACAAGCTATCATTGCTTACCCCCTGTCCCCCTCCTACTTCTCACTTAAGCCATGTCTTTATGCTGTGAGAAAAAAATGGCTCAATATGGGGGAAAAAAAGCAGGGCATCTGGTTCACCAGATATGCATATGGCCACAACATATGGCAAACCCAGGGCATTTGACCATCGTGCTCATTAGGATGTGCTGGCAAACCGGAGCCGCGTGCTCCTGTGTGTGTGTCGTTTTTCTCTCAACATGTAGACCTGGTGTTAATCATCAGTGCAGACTTGCCTTTCCTGAGCAAATCAGGATCTCTACTCCCTTCACCTTTGATTTTTTCCCTAAACTCCTTCCTTCTTCATGTCCATCCTTCAACTGGTCAGTCACCTACAAACTCTTAGAATGATCTTACTATACAGATTCCACTAATAAACATCAACTGCCACACTGGTAACAACAAACAGTGGCAACAGCAGCTCGTGGGCTTCTCAGGTGAGAAGAAAACGCAAGGTTCATTTTTTCTTAAGGTGTTACCTTCCACATTTCTCAGAGCATCTGGGATAATTAACTTTGCACAAGATAAAAAGAAAAAACTCAACCCCCCCATCTCACCTCCCCAGATTTCCTGATTTACATTCTCAGACTTCACAACTTCAGGAGAGCAGGACCAGGGAGAGTGTACCCCCACCCCCACCCCTAGCATGCAGAGCAAAACAAAGCTGAGAGCGAACCCGTCTTCAAAGGCCAGTGCTACTTACTCATTTTGTGCATTTGATAGTTTCCCCCTAAAATGTGCTCTCTCCAGTGTTTTCAGGCCCATTTTAGGCTTACAACCCCATCTCTCTGCAGAATTCCCCTTCCCCTTCCTGTAAGGAAATTCCATCTTTCAGTTCTCACTGGCAATCCCAACACTGTGCATTTAGTGCATTTGCATATTTCAGTTTTGTCGGGGTTGCTCCTCTCCTGTTGCATTTAGAAAAATGAGAAATGAGATAAAAACTCACGTTAACCCTCATGTCGTCCCCTTTGCTTTTCATTCATTGGAATCTTTTGTTTATCATCTTTCAACAAATTTTCAATCCATATGACAATGCCCCCATCCAAATCAATTAGAAACGGTTTCACAAAATAGACTTACTGATGCCCTCTGCCAATCTTTTCTTGAATTCCAGCTGTATATCAAGGCTACACATTCACTTATTTCTAGATATACATTGTTTCTTTCATCTGGTAGTAACTATCAAAAAACAGTAACAAATTTGCCTGGAAGGATTTATACTTCACAAGGTTTCTCTCTTCTCTTTCTAAGTATTGCTGATGATTTGATTGAACTCAAAATAGTTACAGATTTTTCTTGTTTAATACTCACTCCATTATTTCAAGGCAGGAAAAGTGTAGGTTGTTTTTTTCTTCTTCTTCTTCTTTTAAATAGTTTTATAGACAAAGTGAAAGATTTTTCATTCTTGCTTCAAATTCATTGTGAAAACAGAAGGCAGTTTTCCCAGATGGAAATCTGTCATATCATTATGGAAATGTCAGATTTCCACCCGGGGCATATTGACAAAAAGCCATGGTTTTTGCCCAGGGGGTGGAATTTCACAAATTTTCCCAAGAAGAGCTGCACTCCCTGATAGAAGACAGAGGCAATTTCTTCCCCCATTTCAGGTTTGCAAAGCCTGAACTTCAAGAGATTGATTTAAGGCAAATAAGCAAAGGAAAAAAAAGGAAGACTTTAGCAACCCCATTACTGGCCATAGGTCCTTGGCTCTTGTTAGTGAGTTAGTCCTGGCTTTGTTCACTTTAGTGCCATGGCACCCAGACCTGGAACTGTATTGGTGACAGCACGTAAACTGGTGTGTCATCTTGTCGAGCTGAGGAGAATTTTCGTTCTTTGGTCTACCTGATTCTGCCATGTAAATATCACCCTTTTCTTAATAGATATGCTCTCCTTAAAGTCTTTTTCCTTTTTAATATAATTTTAAAAATCTTTCTTAATTTTTGTAATTGTATTTTATTCCCTTGGGAATGGAGCATTTTAAACCTCCATTAGTGGAGTATTCATGCATGCATTAGAAATATTAACAAATCGTGTCCATGTTAATGAATGATAGGGCATTTAAAGGAAAACAAAACAATCCCCAAACATTTTCATATATTTATAGTCACCAGAATCTCACACTTTAAAAAGATGAAAGAGATTTGTGAGTGGCGTAAGTCATAGTAGACATAGCCTTGGGACATGAGCTACTCTATTCTATTACACAAAACCCTTGCTGCCTTTTATAATAGTCCTGCAGATTAACAAGTACAATGCAAAGATCTAAATATTTTTCTTAAATAAAAGACTTGCTGTTCTCAACCAAAAAACCCTCCCCCAAAGATTATGCTAGTATAGGCACTCTGCTCCATTAATATAAATGACCCCAATGTATATTTTTCCCAGAAGAAATACCTGCATTAAAAAAAAAAAAATGCAGCAATAACTTTAAACTTCAAAGGTCCTAACTTCAAAAGGTTTCTTGCATTCTGCTTGATGGGACAGCATCTTATGCACACATGCTTTTTTCCCTGCTAAATGCCTTAATAATGAGCTTGGGTTCAGATTTTGTGAATCGGAGCCAAGTAACTCTATTTTATTATATTTGCTGGGAAATGAACTAGCTCAGGGTAATTAGGAAAGCGATTTTATTAGCTTCTATTTCATAAAGATTGTTTTTTAATCAGAGTCAGAACTTACTAGAAATGATTCTATGCTCATTGCTTGGGTCTCAGGAAATGAAGTGGGGCACCATAGGTCCTAACCCACAGTAAAGCCAATGTGATGAAGACAGAAGCTTTGCTCTCTCTCTCTCTCTAACAATGCTGTAAAAATAACCCAGTCTGAAGGCATTGTTAATAAAAAGGGTCACAGCTAATGATTACCTGTGTCTAGTTTATTATAGACTAGAGCCTTGATGACTGAAGGAATTAAAGCTTCCTTTTAATTGACCAAGAAGTCTTGGGTTCAAGTACTGAACAATCCTGGTTTTGGAGCTGGGGGACTGGGAGGGGTAGAAAGAAAAGTAGAACTCTGTATTAGGTGAATATATCTTCAACAGACAAATGGGAGAAGGAATTGGGCCTGATAGTGTATTTCAATAATGTAGTGCAGCTGTGAGAAAGACAAATGCTCTACTGAGGCACACAGCATCCATGAGAGGTGCTGCCTATAGGAAAATGGAGCTCCTGGCAGCCACGTAGGAGCCCAGCATACCGTTTGGGACATCTTATTATAAAGAGAACATCAATACTGCAAATTAGAGAGAACTCAGAGAAGGGTGACAAAAAAAAAAAAAGAAAAGAAAAAAAGAAAAAGGATTAGAAGAGATGACCTATAAAGAAAGGTTAAAGGAACATAACATTTAAAGCTTTCAGGAAAAGGAGCTGGAGAGATGGAAAGCTATGCTAACTGTCTACAAATATTTGAGCAATAATAATTTTAAAAAAAGAAGGGGATTACTTGCAGTGGCTGAGAATGGTCTAATAAGAAGTAACGGCTTGAGACTAAGGAAAGGGGAAAATGTCGGTTAGGAGACATTAGGAAAAATTTCTTCCCAGTAAGGGCAATTAGGCACAGAAGTGAACCGCTGGGTGGGGAGGTGGCTGAGGCCCCATAGGAACACGTGTTGGGAGTGCTGCAGGAGAGGTAGAAGACTCAAGGAACTCCTCTGAAAGGAAAGAAAGCTCTCCCGCATTCTGAAGACATCCTCATGCCCAGAAATTAGGCTAGAAAACCTAGGAGGGCTTTCCCAATGGCTTCGGATGTCATTTAAAGCTTGCAAAGTGGGTGTGTGGAGGGAGGGGATAGAGGTGTTCGACGTTGTCCAAGAAAAAAGCCCATCGTACACGGAAATACCTTTCCCTAAAGCTGTTTTTCTCTCCTGTCGGTCATTAGTGTTGGTGTTCTTCTCTTCCCCTCAGAGTCATCAAGACATTTACATAAATCATTGCACACAACACCTCCAGAAGTCAGAGCTAAAGTGAGAAGGCAGGGATGCCTCTGACAAGGAGGCACATTTAAAAATGAATGGTGTGAGGTGGCGTGCATTGGTTTCTGTTGTGCAAGCAAAGGGAAATAGAGAAAATTGCCATGTTTTATCATGTTGGACGAGCTGAAACAGGTGACACCATGATCAGGTGTGCGTACATAATCACTCCCCCAAATAATCGCTATGTGGAATAATTTCCCCCCAAATCTTGCAGCTTCAACTTATTTTCTGCCAGTGACTCATAAATCTTGGCCTTGAATGTGATCAAGATTCCAAGCTGCAGGCTCAGGGGTTTGTTGGATTTATTCAACTTTAGTCTTTATTTATAGACATAAAAGTGTATTATTGGTTGTAACATCCAAACAAAAGAAAACAGATTGTAAGCATCCATTAATGTTTTCCCAAAAGGGAAATCGCACGTTTCTTTTGGGTCTTTCATTCTCTCCCTTGTAATATTAAGATGATGTCATAAACGTGTAATTACTTTGTGATGTTCTTGTGCACTTTATATCTGTTGGTTCAGAGACACCAATTCCCTCTCTGATCAGAATGCAGCAAACAATAGGAACAGGTGGAAGATAAGTCTTCAGTGGCTTGCAATTTCGAAACCTCTGAAGTTTTCAATTCATGCTATTTAAATTCTGGTCTCTGGGAGGGAAAAGATACATGTTAAATATCTTAGGTCTTGCATTATATACATGAGACGTTGTATTAATTTTCTGAAACACTTTACTATTATTACTGGGAAAATTATTTTGGTTCATAAATGAATGCAGAGGCTATATGAAAAATTATGATTATATTTATCAGGTAGAAAACTTTCATTCACTAATCATATCCAGGAAAGCAAAGATATTTTAAAATAAGGGTATATTTGTATGTATACTATTAATTGTTTGGCTTCAAGTACCTGTGATGCTGGGATAAGTAGAAAGCACAAAATATTAGTCTCTAAGAGAAAAATTGATAAAAAAAAATGGTGACTTTCTATTTTCTTGGTCAAATCTTTGTTCTTTTATTACCAGATCATCTTTTCAGTTCTGCAAGAAAGAGGCCATAAAGTATCTATATCCAAGTCCTCTTTAAGCCTTGCTCAGATGTCTTATTGCTCATTGCTAACCATTTTAATTCCTGACCTCTTCTGCTCCACTAGTTATAGACCCATTCACTGACCCTCTAGGATTTCCAACTTGGTGATTTATGTCCTTGCCATATTCATGTGAATCACCAGTATCAACTGCAGAGTGAGGGAGAGAGAAACGTTTCCTTTCTGTTCTCCTTGGTGGCAGAACAACTTTTCTTTATGTTTCTCCCTTCTTATAATTTTAATAATGCTCTTGAGGCTGGCAGTTTTAGACTTCCAAAGCACCACCCATCCTCCCCAAACCAAAAGTACTCCTCTTATTAATTGCTGAAACTATTATAGACAGAGGGGTGACATTTCCTTGAATGGTGGAGTTGGGAGTGGGATGTGTTGGGGGGCTGTGACCCTGCAGCCCATAACCTGATGGATGAAGTCATTGACTTCTACAAGAGTGAGATGAAGGTTTGGAGGAGCCTGCTTCTGGCTTGGCCTTGGCACCGTGTCTCTCTGTTGGGAAGCAGCGCCTCTTTTCCTTTATTAGTAAAAGGTATTGAGGACTCTGGAGCCATCCATTAGAAAGAGCTGAGCCACTCTTACCATTTGTTTAATATACGCCTGCTCCACTCGCCTTCGTCTAAGTCCCAAGTAAACCAACAAATGTAGACTGCCATTTGCCATCTTCAGCGGGGTCATTTGCCTTCAAGATCTAGTTAGAGGTAATTTGGCTCTACAGCTTTGTGTTGCCATCTTTTTCTCACCCCTGGGTTTCATTTCCAGACCTTTCCCCCCTTTACCCACAGTTCTTTACAAATCCCAGGTCTCCCTCTAAATGAACACCTCTCATGTATGCCTGGCACAGGGATCAATATTATCTCTCTCTGACCCAAGCATGTGACATGTGGTAACACTGCTCAAAATTGAATACAAATGCAGACTAAGGAGCCTCTTTGTCAGGATGTGTATGTGCCCCACATGTCGATCTTGTTTAATTATTAGAATCTGAAAACTTAATCATACACCCTAAGAAAAGGCTTTGATAAAGAATTTTACTCCTGCATGTTCATTTGAGATTTAGGCTTGACGTATTAACGCAAAATTTAAAATTGTGTCCTCTTCCTTGCAATCCTCTGTGGTTACAAGGTTCTAATAAATATTATGTCCTCCCATCATGCAATTAAAATTTTCCACCTCATTTCACAATGCAAAACATTCACATGTTGTCAATCATTTTGAAACATGATTTTTTGACATCATATAATTTCACTTCATTTTTTCAGACAGACATCACACCAGGAAATTATTTAAGAAAGAATCCTATTATATCTTTATTTTTCCACCAAATTTCACCTTCAAATGCAGTCATTTGTGTACATTTCAGAAATTTCAACAATAAACTTGCAAGGAAAGAGAATGGCAACTCCTCAGACAGATCTTCATATGGGTTTTGTGACGCTTACAAGGCTGCCACTCGGTTGCAAGGACCCGGTTGGAAAACACAGTTTTAGCCACGGGACGTTTACAAGTCTTGCTGCACAAAGGGAAAAGGTTATTGCTTGAAACAGCTACCACCTGGGAAGCTGGGAGAAAAACATGCATGTGCTTTTGAACTTTCCTCTGTTTAATAACTAGCAGACACTAATGATTTGCCAAACATCCTGATTTAAAATGGCGGTAGTCTAAAGCAAGGCTACCTGCTGGTTGTCAGGTAGCCCACCTGTTCTCCAAACCAAAGTTCCCCTGACCTGTGACCAACGCAAAGCTGTTATCCTTCAAACCACCACTATACATGTTGTTGTGTTCTCTCACGAACATTCTAGTTTGCTGTAAAAGAAAAGCTTCCTTCTGGAAGCTCTACGCTGCCTTTTTAATGAAGGACGATCTCATGTTGAATCTTTGGGGAGACTACAGTGAAAGGTGGGGTGGGGAAGGAGGGGTAGGGGCTCATCCTGTTTGAGCAGCAAGGGCCAGCTAATGGGAAGATGTCCACCAAGGTACTCCTCAATCCAGTAGTGGATGACTATGACTTCTTAGTTTTGTTTTGTCTTTTTTTAATAGTGGAGAGGGTTTTTCAAGAAGGGCCAAATGTGTTATTCATGTCTGAGTATAGTTTTTGTGAGAAGAAAAGTGGAAAACAGGTAGTGATTGAGGGTGGGAAAAAAGTGAAATAAGGGGAGCAGTGTTAAAATATGTCCAAAGCAAGGTGAGAAAAGGTGAATTCTGATTAAAGCAAGGACAAAGGGGTTTGAGGAGGCAGAAGAACACTCTTTTGGTGTGGCCTAAAGAAGAAACGTGATTGGAAGAGTTTCTTAAGCCTTAGTTTGATTATCAAATATTATTCAAAATCATATGGAGTTTTCAATGGGCCAGTTTACTGTTTTCAGCCAACACCGTAATGGCAAGAACACAGAAGCCATTTGCTACCCTCTAGGCTCAGGTCCTTTCTTCTCTTGTTTAAGGTATTTTGGCTTTATGCCAATGTTGTAGTGTAGATGTCAATAAATAGATTAGAGGGAAACATTGCTAGCACGGGGAGGAATTTTTTAAGATGGCCCCATCTAATACAGAGTGTTATAATAAAGTGATTACACCCAGGGCTTTATTACAGGTTAATCTGTAAAAGTTCCTGGTATGTAGTAAGGTCCCATGGTACAGTTTTGAATACCCACTATGTACGATAGACTATGCTGTTTAAGCATTCTGTCATTTACATCTCACTTCAACCTAGTGAAGTCAGTGTTTATCTCTGTTTTACTGATTAGAAGGCTAAGGCTCAGGCTACGTCCTATGGCTAATAAAGTGGCAGAGCTCAAATCCAAATCCAGTTGCCCTAAATGTGTGTTCAAAGATTGTTGACAATTAAATCCATATATTCACTTATGGTTATTCATACATGGTTAGCCATTAATTATACCTACACGTGTCAGAACACCCATCTGTTTTTTGATGGAATGATTAGTAAATCAGAAGACGATCCTTTATGAGAGGAAAGAGCATGCTTACCCCATCTTCCTTCTAATTAAAGCCCTTTGAGATTTTTTAAAAAAACCTAATCCAGAGGGTAGTCTCCAGGGACCAGGGGATACTTAACTTTATTCTCCAAAGCCAATTGTACCACAAATGAAGACAACAATTGGCATTCATCATCCTCTCTGGATTACATAGTGCTTATTGCTGTGGCACCTAAACTCACTGACATGCTTGCAAGCATCTCATGACACAATACTGGAAGGTGGATAGTTCCCTCCTTCTGAACTGTTCAAAGTCTAGTTCAGAGGTAACCATATACTTTTCTCAATGTTGCAAGTCCTTCATCTCCTAAACTCCAATGTTGCCTATACTTCCTAACATTAATGCAATGGAATTCCTTTGTGATGGTGAGTAGCCTTTTGAACCACAATGAGATGTATTGAAGAGTCTGTACAA
Organism: Tolypeutes matacus; assembly: GCA_026826555.1. NCBI lineage: Eukaryota > Metazoa > Chordata > Mammalia > Cingulata > Chlamyphoridae > Tolypeutes > Tolypeutes matacus. The sequence goes on from JAKSZT010054030.1 coordinate 27,669,455, forward strand.
CGGGGTGTATGCTTACCACTTGTTTTAGGAATTGTTTAGTACAAGGAAGAGAACCTACTTGAATAAGCTAATAACAACGAAAAGGGAGGTGTTATTCAATAAGACTTCATGGGCATCTCATGAAACCCATATGTACTAATACATCTTTTTTTCTCGCAGAAATGGGGAAATGGGCTTCTACTCACTCCTCTCTCTCTGCCATCATCTCTCTTCTCTGCTATTCTTTGTTATTACTTTATTTTCATCTCTCTGGGGACCAGTTTCTCTGTTTATATATCTGCTTGCACATGATCCATTATGGTTGCTTTCATAGGGTGCCCTAGCCTGTAAATCAACATGACCTTTCAGCTTATGTTCCCCACAGCAAAGTAATGGAGATCTAAAGTGTTATCATAGGAGAGGGAGGTTGGGGAGAGGCCATGTGTGCTGGAATGCTTCTTTCAGGACAGTGGGTAGGTCTCCTAAAAAAGGACTTAGAGGTAGAGAGGCATTGGTTTGTATCTCCAGAATCAAGGAGAGTGAGGATTGTATGTGGGGATAAAAATAGACTTGACTGTGTACAACGATGAATTTTAAGTTTCTATAGTTAAAAGACGCAAACAGCCCTCATGCTGAAAACAGTGTGTTGGGCATTTATAAATGGTGGCACCAGGGAAACATAAGTATCTGATCTTAGGTCTGAGGTCAAGCTTCTCCACTCTTTCTGGACTGAAATCACAAAGTGTATCTTGAAAGTTCCAACCCATTTGATGGAATACAAATAAAGAGAAAAGTAAATTCAGCCAAATGTTCTTCTCCCATTCCTACCCATGCCAGAATAAAACTGAAGACCCATCTTTCTTCTCTCTAATCCATGTGTTAGTCATATGCAGACACAGCTACCACCAGGAAGTGCTGACTTTGTGCATATAATACCATGTCTTGAAGACCATTCAACAATTCAGTTAGCTATTTGGATATTTCTGTCAGGCTGTTTGTAGATCATTATGGGTGTTCCTAAAAATCCTGAGTAGATTTATGGAATTTGCTAGGGAAAGATTAAAATATAATCAGTTCTTGGGGAAGGGTCGACTGGAAGGTGGGCATTGGGAGTTTACCCCTTCTCCTCCTGATGGCACCATTATGTTCTTGTCACGTGCAATCAATTCACTCAGTTCAAATGCAATTTCACCTCACTTTAGTGTATGATGGCAACCAACTCACTTTCTTGAGATGAAAGTGTCTGTATTTGAACAGGCTGAGGTATCAAGTTTCTTTCTTTCATGTTAAGGTTCCAAGTGGAAGTATTATGCCCAACACAGAATCACCAGTATGGACTATTAGGGAAGAGCTATGGGCCCGTTTCTAGTATCCTATTTGCATATTATCTTTTCTGAAAAGGCACCGTTTGCACAGGCTACTAGCCCTGAAGTATGTCGCTGAGGATTGATGAGGGGCTGGCTACTCTCCAGAAGTGCTTCACCCTCCAGTTGGAGTCAGGCATGAAGTGCTGGGTTCTAACTGTACCCAAAGGGGAGTTCTAGCACAAAACACCTTTGCCTTTCCCCCGTTGTGTGATAACTGTTTAAAAGCATTACATTTCATCCCTACTGCTTTGGTCCTTAGCCTCTCTAAGGGACTTAACCTTTGGGCAATAGTGAAAGGTCATCATTTTCATGCACCCTATCAATTGCTCCACCAGGTAAAATACAAAAATATAATGAACCTGAGCTTCACTGTAATCATACAATGACAGAGTCACTTGAGAAAGCCACTGGCTTCCATTATCTTGTCCTTTGAGGGCTTCTTGTACATGGGCAAAAGTGATTGAAAGCCCTGAGTCCTTGTCCCTTCCAGGGTCATGTAAACAACAACAATAATAGCAACACTTTCAAGTAAGCATTCACTAGGTGCTGCTTTAAAGGCTGCACTTGGATCATCTCATTTAATTCTAAAAATCATGTATGGAGGAAGTTATTACCATTATCCCTGTTTTATAGATGAACAAACTGAGCTTCAGAGAGGTTAATTAACTTACCTAGGGTCACAGAGCATGGAAGCAGTGGGTTAGGATTTAAATTCAGGGTGAGTCCTGAATTTGCGATCTTAATCACATTTTATTGCTGTGTGAATATGAATGTGACAGCTCTATTGTAATGTGAGCATGTCAAGAGCATGTTGAGGCACTCTTTCCTTGTGATCAAGTCTTTCTACTCACACCTGATCTCCTCAGACCATATCTCTCAAAGCAGATGATGACTCCAAAGCTATCAACCACTATGGGATTTTGAAGATATGGAGAAATAGAGGGGAAAACAAGATCAAGGAAGAGAAGAAACAGCTAGAAGAAGGATGTGGGAAGAGAACTAAGAAGATTGTTTGTGATCCTTAAGGAGAAAGAGTGTGGAAAGAGAAGAGGCACAGTGCTTCACCATTTGGAAATACTCATCTACTCATTTTTTTTTCATTTTCAACAAATGTTTATTGAATGTCATCTTTGTCTCTTCCCTCTCACTTGCCCCACGTATCCAATCAATTGCCAGGTCAGTCACTGCAAATCCTTTTTGGGATGAAATTAGGTATAAATAAATTATAAAACAAACACAAATCACAGCAAATGACCAAGTACTGATGAATTATCCTTTCCAACTATTCTGGTCCTTCCTTTTCAATTCCTATCTCATTATTCCATGTGCTGCTTTTAAAAAGTAATTGTGAAGAAATTATTACAGTTCTGAGAATATCCTTACTTACATAGTTCTTGGTAAGTTCCTCAGTATTTTCTTCTCACCACATTGACCTTTTCCCTGTGATGATTCCTTCTTATCTCCATGGGCAAAATCCAGTTTAACTTGTGAAGTTGCATTAAGACTTCACTGTTTCCATGAACCTTTCCTCAATTTCCCCAGGTCAGGTAATTTTTCATTAAGTAAATAGCATTTTATCTCTACTTCTATTATGATAGTTTTATTTTTCTACTTGTAATGCTTTATGCTCTTGTCTTACTATTTTTATTTATTTATTTTAAACTTTCTGTGTTTTTTTTTTATTTTGATTTTTTAATGTTTATTAGAGAAGTTGTGAGCTTACAAAGCAATCATGCATAGCGTGCAAAGTTCCTGTACAACACCCTACTACCAACACCTTGCGTTGTTGTGGAACATTTGTTACAAATGTTGAAAGAATATCGTCAAAACATTACTACTAACTGTAGTGGTGTATTTTTTCCATAAACCACCCAAATATTAACACTGTATATTAGTATTATATTTGTCATAGGTCATGAAAGAACACTCTCATATTTGTATTGTTAGCTACAGTCCATCTTCCACTACATGAGTCACTGTGTTATACAGGCCCATGCCTTGTAAAATCCATCCAAAGTGTACACCCAGTGGCTTTCAATTTTATCACAGAGTTGTGCCCTAATTGCCTCAGTCAAGTTTAGAACATTCTTCTTACTCCAAAAGAAAAAATCCCATATACCTCTATTATTGACCCTTAGCATTGATGTAGTATCTTCTTTGCCATTGATGTACAAATATCACAATAGTGCTATTAATTATAGTCCATAAGTTACATTAATTGCATTTTTCTATGTATCACCATATTCTTAACACCTTGTAATAGTGATGTACATTTGTTTTTTAGTTTATAGAAGAACATCCTTGTATTTGTACTATTAACCACAGTCCTCATTTACCTCCAGGTTAATATGTTATTCCCTAGATTTATTCTCTAGCTTTCTTCAGTTGACATTTATGTCCCTAGACTGCCCCTTTCAGCCACAATCACATTTATAAATCAGCTGGGTTAGTTATATTGACTATAATGTGTTACCATCAACTCTATCCATTTCTACACATTTACAGTGAACCTAATTAAAAATTCTACATACATTAAGCATCAGAACCCCTTCCATCTACTCATTTTTAGCATCTTCTTTCTCTGCAGGAGCCCCACAGATGGTAACAGTAGGCACCGAGGAGAAAAACTGAGGAGAAAGGCTCTTCTGGATAGGGGAAGATGTTTCCCATGATGCTGTGCTCAAGGACTTATCCCCACTGAAGAGTAAAAGAAGCAGAGTCTGGCCTCTCAGGGAGGAATCAAGAATCAGAGGACTCAGAGTTCGTCTTTCCTCTCCAAACAAGACCATTGGGATGTGACGTCATGGTGGGACTCTGTCAAGGAGAAAATCTTTGAATGGGAATATCTGGAATGCTAATTGGATAGTACAATAAAATAATCATAAGGTGACTAAATGGTGATCTGGGCATAAGTCCCCTTCCCTTAAGATCCATACAGTACAAGTTATGGTAGGTGAGTCCCCCATATGAAGCCCCTACCTGCACACACACACACACACACTCACACACACACACACAAACACACACACACTCCCCAACCCTCTTGCATGCTTTCCCCCCTTAGTCCTTGTTACCACTTAGCACACTATATATTTTATTTATTTAGGTTATTTAATATTTTGCTTCTTCCTCTCTAGTGGAACTTCTCCAATATTTACTAATACTCTTGAAGTATTGGTTATGATCTCATTAGAAATCTTCCATAATTCTCTAGAGTCTTACAAAGGAGATTACAAAAACCATGGTGGAAGATAAGCAGCCATTTTAACTTCAAAGAAGAGAGATATTCTGATCTGATTTGTTTTAATATATTAGTTATTTGGTATATGTGTGTATATGGTATATATAAAAATATATAAAGATATATCAGAGTATGTATATATGCATATACATATATATTCAAATGCTACATGAATATATTATGTCTAATCCATACAGAGTTCCATCAATATTTCTTCTTTATTCTCTTTTATGCCAGCAGCTTTCTTTATGCATTTCCATTTTCCACATTTTTCAGAGTGATTGGATTAGCTTGCATACACTTCTCCTGAAATATTAAGTGCATGCATTCCACATCCACATGTATTGGGCCTATAGTTATGATCTATCATTTCAAAAATCCACATGTTACAAAAAGAGCAGAACAGGCCTTGAGTGCTATGAAGTATTAGGCCCAAAGAACCCCCTACCATTCATCTTGTCAGTAGTGCGGGGACTAACAGGACCCCAGAGTTTCTATCTCATTGGCAGATCCTTTGTCCTAAAACCATTAAACCACACACACAAACACACACATAGGCACACTCACACTTATATGCTTGTGTGCACTCTGTATATCTAAAGGAATGTATCCATTTCATAATGAGTAAGTTGCAGAATAGAAAACTAGGAGAAGCGTACCTAACTACTATGCCATTCCTGAAATCTTTAGGGGAGATGTAGTATCAGCATAAGTATTGAATTCTGTCACCAGGACTATTTGGGGGCAAACTAGGTACACACATGATTGTAAAGGACATCATGTTTAACTTTTAATTGCATCCACCTGATATTGTCTTGCCCTCCATACTGTTTCTCCCTTATGATCTTGATCATCAAGTAGTCTCAGCTTGTAAAGGTACAACAGCTGGGTCTTACCCCTTGATTTTTGCCCCTCACACCCTGGATATATGATAAGGTAGATTTTCTTCTGTGGCTTACGGAAATCTGTCTCACTACTTTAGAGTCATGCCATGTTTGTAGCAGTGTAGTTTCCTGGCTGGTGGTATCTTGCTGTGCTAACTTCCCGGACACCTCCGTGCCTGCACTGGGTGCACAAATCTTTTATTTTGTCCTTTTATCCTAGTTGATTCCTACTATGATAAGGGCTCACATCTCTAAGCATGCAGGCTCTTTAGTTCTGTCTTCCCTTGCAGTCCATTGCTCGAAATTTCCGAGCCCCTGTCTTTTGCTTAGTAAGAGTTAATTATTGGTTTAAGGTTGACTCTAAGTAGAATAAAACTACTGACCCCTTCAATATGTTTTTAGATCAGTTCATGAAAAAAATCAATTTGATTGAATTAATTAGTCTGTTTGTTCCAAATGGAAAAATCTTTTGTCCTGTGTAGACCTGGCTTTATTCACTGGGTACTTCAATTACTAGTTATTTATGCCTTGAAAGTCTACAAAGCCCTAATGCCCAGATTTGGTCGGTCATCTTTGTCTCTACAATTCTCCAAATATGGATACTTTTACATATCCACATATCCTGATGGTTAACATCATGGACAAAACAACCTGATTATTTCATGAATTTTTCACGTTTCAGCTGGATGTTTTGGCTTTGTGTAGACACAGATTACAAAGTGCTTCTTAGTATGTGTCCCTTTGAATCTGCTTTATTGATGTAGAACAAAGTTTCATTTGCTCACAGATTTTAATTTAAAAAAGAAAAGCTAATGAATGTTGGAACGCATTCTTCAGTGAAGGTAATAAGCCTCCTGTGTGTATATAAAAAGCTACCACCCTCTGATTGTCAAAGTTTACTTCTTTCTTTTCAGATTCTTCTTTGTATTGTTTTACAATCTAGGTATATCTGTTTAACATGAAATGCAGAAAATGACAGGGCTCAGACAGCTACTGCATCCAGTGACAAAGATTACTGTCATCCTGGCTCATCAGTTAATTCATCATTGGCAATGGTCCATTCCATTTCCTGGTAGCCTAGCAACAGCCAATGATGGGGAGGGCTGTTTGCCATGTGACAATGGTATGTGGTACTTTCCAGAATGCTTTTACATAAAAATAGGATGATAATTTATAAATTTACATTTTTATTTTAATAAATGGGAATATTTGGTTTTAGGGGTTGACATTCAAAAGGGAGACAATTTTATTTTGCAGACCATGACTTTAAAGTGCTGGACTAGTGACTTGATAACAGAAATGGAGCTATCAATTTCACACACAAACAGGGTTTAAAGTTGAGCCTGAGAATGTCTTACTTTACCTTAGTATGAGTGATTTTTCCTCACCGGGTAACTATACAGAAATCATATTATTAAATGAGAGCTGTTCTTATATCAGGTTGCATACACACACATACACACACACAACATAGGATTTTGAGCCTGAACTTTGGGTCCTAATTTTCTTTTATCACTGGGTTAAAAAAAAAAAAAAAAAGACAAATAAATCCATGAGCAGCAACAATTATTGTTGTCCTCAAAATTAAAAAAAAAAAAAATCCTCAATTTCTCCTAATCCCCTAACCCTCTATTGATGATTCATGGTTCAGCAACTCATTTGGAAATCTGCTCATTTGTTTTCACTGATTGAATTCCCTGACTGTTGGTGTGTATAAATGTGTTACCTACTTTTGAAGTATCCCCTGTTAAAGAATTGATAGAAAATCCTATTTAAATGTCATAATGCTTTTTCACTTGTTATGACAGTATCATTGAGTAAATAGTTTTATTTCAGTGCTATAGTTAAGAAAATCTATGATCACCTCCTCATAAATCTTTTTTTAAAAATCTATATTTAGTCCCATCTGCAGAGACAGGAGCAGAAAATAGGCGACTACCTAAGACATGAATTCTGTTAAATATTAAAGAGATCTCATCAATGATTTTATTAGTCTCTAAGCTCAGTAAAGGCCTCACTGACATCTAAAACCTAATGATTTTTTTAAATATATTTAAAGCCTGGCACTGCACCTTTAAATATTGAACAATATTGAAAAATATTGAAGCCCTTTTTTTGTATATTAGCTTGAGGCAGAACTGTTGTATGATTTCCACTCCTTTCATGACATTGTAATGATGTTACCACATACAACTTTATCTTGCATGAAAAGGTGAAGTCATGAGTGATTTCTCCAATTTAAAAGCACTCAACCCTCACAGTGCTAGAAATGAATATTTTGCATATATTCATGCAACAATGATTCAATTTAAGATTTCTATTTTCAAACATTGCTTGAAACCTTCACTATGTTAGTAGTAAAATTGCCAAAATGTGTAATAAGATTTATTATAGATGAGTAGCATTTTATTTAGTATTTCATGTTAACACGCTCTTAGGGTTACCTGGTTTAGCAGGAGAATTCATCTTTCTTTTCTAATCAGAGATAACATTTTATTGTATTTTTAAAACTACTCTTCCTGTACACATATATATTGTGGCACAAACTGAATTTTCTCTTGCTGGCAACACAAACCCAAACATTGCTCATGTCAGAGCTCAGTGTACCCTTGCACAAAGTTGCTCTGATTTTAAAAAGGAGAGAAAAGAGTTCCAGATCTCCTTTGTAATCCCTCTCCCTTCTCTCCAAACGCACTGTACTTTGCTATGCATCTTTAAAATGGGCTCAGAATTTTGCTTTAAAAGGGGTTGCTACATGTTAAACCTTTGTGTATGTTGTGTACTTGCTTGATGCTGTATGAGCACAACAAATGCACATGTTACAAGTTTCCTAGAAGTCACACTGAGGCATATGTTCCAGGCACAAGGCGTATATGTTGGTGGGAAGCTTTTCGCTGAGGGGCTGTGTATCTGAAAGAGACTTGCACAGATGGAGGGAGATGTATCTAAGCATGGTTACCTACAGGCTTATATTTAAGAGATGGGAAAGTATCTAACCATATCTTAACCGCCTCTGTGATTCTCACAGGGGAGGCAGACAAAGACATAAACTCTTACTATTTCTGTGTTTATTTTGGATCTTTAGGCCCTTCTGTCTTCTTTCCATTCTGGGTTTTCATCATTTCAGCAATGAAAGAGGGATCCTTCCATAGCCCTGATTCACAGTCATTGAAGAAATGTTCTTTTTCCCTAAGTGTATTTAAAAAACACACACAAACACACACACAGTCACATGAATACACACTTGTTCTCAAAACAAAGCTTTGTGTATGTAGGCAAGCTTGTACCACGTACCCAAAGCATACATACGCCCTCCAGATTTGAAATATTAACTGTATTTTCATTTAGAGGAGCCCAACAGTTGCCAGCAGCCAACCTCACCTGTCTGTGCAAAGCCACTGACAGATGACACATTTGTACTAATGTGATTTCCTTTGGTTAGCTTTAGTTTTATAGCAAAAAAAAAAAAAAAAAAAAAGATTATTGGAAACTGGAGATGCGGCATGCCAGTTAGTGACTTGTTCTGCATTTTGGGGAAGGAAAGTGAGTGGCGATCTTATTAGGCCCCTGGGTAGGCCAAATTTTCCTAATTAAATGGACGTCAGAGGCAGCCCCTAGACTCTGGTACCTTAACTGAATGGAGTAAACACTCCCCACTGTCACTAATGTTTTATAAATCAAGTTAAAGAGAAGCATAATTAACATTTTTGATCAAATCAAGATTTGAAGCCCTGAGGTACTCAAGTAAATAAAGCCACATTTCAGTGTTAGCAGTAAATAGATTCTCCAAAGAAGAAGGTTTAGGATGGCTCTGCACCTTTCCCCTAACACCCTCCACCCCCGGTCTTTGGACAGAAGACAAAGGGAGTTTGGCTGAGGAAATCCTCAGAAACATACCACACTCAGTTTCACAACTCTAAGCTCATCGTGGGGCAAAGGATGTAGAGTAATATACAGTGAGGGGAAAGCAACCCCGCATCTGAGAAGAATGAGCTACTTTTTTTTTTTTTTTCATCTGATGAAAGTTTATCCTTTATATGCATGACCAAATTAGTGCCGCTTACTTTTCAAACCATTTAAAGAGGACATTGCTCCTGGTTAAAGGATAGGTAGTTTTGCACAGATCTTTTCCATCTTTGTTTTTTATGTATCTTGAGAAAATATCCATCCAATTGCCAAAGGCCAATTTGAACTCAGACTCATCTGGAAGTGGGTGCCCCAGTAGAATGGTTTAAAATCTATCTAGAAGGTTTCTAGCCCCCAGAAAAACACCCACATAGAACTCTGGAACGTCTGTTATAAGAAGACAGCTTTTTTTCTGTTTGGTGACAGAAGAGACTCTAATTGCAAATTTCCTAAGAAGAAATTACTTGTAAACTTGCTTTCACACCATGGTATAAGCAACTGATAGCAAAGCCTTGGGGAAGGGATAAACAAATAAAGGATAGAGAGAAAAGGCGGTCCTGGATGCCCAAGTAGGCCAGTGGAAGGAAGGAAAAAGGCTAAATAGGGGAGGTTAGGCATAACATGGGCATAACATGCAATCCTCTTCTTAAATATCACAGTTTTGATTCAGGTTTGGCTCTGGCTCTGAGAAGGGCCCCATAAACACCAACAAAAACAGAGGTGGTTAATGGAAATCCTGTCTCCCACCTCCCTCAGAGATCCCGCGTGGCTGGTGAAAGGCCTTTGCGTTCAGTCCCTCCTTGGTACCCAGAGAGGAATGTGCTTGGCTGCAGGGGATGGGGCTCAGGGCCTGTGGCTCCTCCTGGTTTCCTGCCGGCTCCTACCCGCAGCACAGTGTGTGGAATTTGTCTGCTCCTTGGGAGTGTTGGGCCAAGGGAAAAACCCAGGTGGCCAAAGGGATGCGTTCTCAGGCCCTATCCCAATTTCCCATGATCAGTGCGGGCCTCTTCCCTTCCGCATTAGGTCTGAGCGGAAGTGATCCCTATCACTTTTTGTTTCCGCTGCTGCCGCCCAGGCATGTGTCTGGAGAAAGGACCTGAGAGTTCTAATTTAAAGAAATGAAATATTAAGAGTCCAGGAGCTATGTGTGTACCAGAAAAGAAGTACCTTTTCTCCCAGGGTAATATTGATTAAGTTAGCTTCTGAGGTATATGGGTATTGGTATAATAGGTTCTGGGTTTGGGGTCTGTTCTGATAACATAGTTTCAAATGTTATATTCAGTGATATAGATGTATATTTCTGGTGAAGTATATATTTTTATTTATGTAACTATATATTTTTTTCAGAAAGGACTTTTTAAAACTAGTAATAACTAAGGGTGTTTTACATTTTATACTTTTGAAAGGCTTTTTATATAAATGGATTCACAAATCAGAAAAATAATTGTTAGGTCATGAGCTCTAAATTATGACTCAGGAACCTAGGTGCTCTAGATACACTGACTGCCTATCTTTTTTCCTGGGTCTAAATGCCTGGAAAGCAAATGGCCTAAAAAGTGAAATCCAGTCAAGTTGGTTATTTGGCTGCTTAGAAAAACCAGATCCTCTCCTCTCTTCCTCGCTACCCCACACAAAGGGAGCTCACCACATTTTTGTTCTTTTCTTTTTGCTTTACTTGGCTGAATTCAAACAAATATGAGAAACTTTATTCTGAGGAAAAAAGTGTTTATTTCCTCTTTGTAATGATTCTCTAGACTTGAATATCACGAGAGTAGCAGTCCATGCAAATCTTTCTTGGAATCCCTTCTATGACTTCCAAGGTTGTGCTTTCAAGAGGTCACTGGTTCAATTTGAACATCTCTGGCCAAAAAGAGTAAAAGAAAAATTCATTCAAATGGATAACTTGACTAAGTGTTTATCTAAATAGTCCTGAGCTCTTTACTCACCATCCTATTTAAAATCACTTAACTCCCAGCCCACTTACTTCCTGTTTTCTTTTCTGTGCTTTGTCTCCAAGTACTCACTACCATCTGAGATACTATATATTTCAATTATTTCTTTGTGTCTTTCCTTCTTCTACTGACTTAAAAAAAAAAAGATTTATATATTTATTTACTTTTATCCATTTTTTTACCCCCCTCCTACTGACTTTGCACGGCCCCTCCCCCCGCCACCCCAGTATAAACTCTACAAGGGCAACAATTTTTGTCTATTTTGTTTACTGCTGAATTCCCAGGGCCTAGAATAGTGCCTAGTACATAGTAGGCCTTCAAGGAATATTTGTTGAATAAAAAAATGGATTGGATTTATCAAATTGACTTGACATTTTAGTAGTATGCAATATAAAGTTAAACTTAAGTTTATTTTTCTTTTTTTCTTTCTTTATCATCCTCTTTGTTTTCTCTATCTTCCTCTTTATCTTTCTGGTCATTCTCTTTACTATGTCTTATTCCCTTGACAATTTTATGTGACACCAAAATGTGGGGAAAGAAACAAAAGTTCCCTTATTGAAGTTATTTTACCTTATGCGGACTGAGAAAACTGATTGCATCAGCAAAATTTTCACCTTCCAACTTGTTGTTTTGACACTTTGAGGGCACCACTTCTGTTTTATGCACTGTCATTTAGTCTTCATAGTTTCAGAGCACAAGAATGTGATCTTAGTACACTCGACACATTCCTCAAAGTAAGAGAACTTGGCTGGGTAGCTTGAGGCTGCCATAATGAAGTGTTAAAGCCTGAAGTCTGAAAGTGTCAACTTCTACATAGCTTTTCCATCCCTACTGACCATCAACAGTCATTAAAAACCTAACTACCATATCTTATCCTTCTTTTATTTCTGGATAGATAATATATATATGTTATATGTGTATATATGTACATGTGCATATAGGCATACATGTGTATATATGTACATACATAAATATATCCAGAAATAGTATATACGTATGTGTATATATGTGGAATGAAAGAAGAAGAATCAGTGTAACCCAGCATAGTTATTCTGCTTTTTGCTTGAGCCTTCTTTTACCCTGAATGAAGAATCTATACCTCTTTCCTTTCTTCCCCTCTTTGGCTTTCTTCCAGATGAGGTGCATGCCTTACACCTGCTGGTGTGTTTCTGTGAGATGTTTGGGATTTTCTGGGGCCTTCCCCTGAGGGGACTGCATTTCAGTGGTGAGTGAATAATGCAAAACAGTGTACAGGCTGTGTGCACTGAATAATCACTGGGAATTCTTCAAAACAATCTCAGGTTGGTAAAAATTTCCATGGAAAATAATAATAGTAACAATAGCATCAACAGTAACAATAAACAAGATATGCCCTGTATGCTTCCACCCAATTATTAGCTAATAATGCATAATTATGATTAATTCCATGCTTTAAATGCAGGGTCTAAATAGGAATAACCATTTATTTTATGTTTTCACATATTTTCCTACTTGCACTTTATGTCAATTATGTGTTTTCAGGCACATCTGATTGTGTTCTACTGTGGTTTCGATAGTTTGGTAATTGTACATTACAAAAAATATAACAACACATGTTTACTATAAAAATTAATTACTTTAAGCATTGCTACTCATTTTGCCAGGCAAAAGCCGGTGTCCCACAAATTTTCGGCATCAAGTGGGTGGCCAGCCTACTCTTGGGCTTTGTGATCTGTGGGTAGGCTTTGTGAGCGAGCACTGTCAAGGCATTTTTCTCAAAGCTGGAGAGGGAATGCAGCGGACGGCAGCCTGCCCCTGCTCTGTTCCTTGCGTTCCCTTAAAATGTGTCTCTGGCCTCTGTCTAATCAACCACTTCCCAATTACAATGATAATAACAGCGCCGAAAATATCATTTTGAAATGTCGCTGCAATCCAAATTGACAGAGCTTCTGCCAGCAAGCTGGACGGTCAGGGATGTAGCGTCCTTCTTTTGGTTCGGTCCTATTCATAGGAGGTTGATCCCTGGTCATAATAAAGGAAAACATTAGATATGCTTTAAAAATCTATCTGGAAAATCCATGGGAACCGTGGTGCAGGGGACAAGGCCAGAGTGGAGGTGGGTGGGAGGGACAGAACCAGGAGAAATCAGCTGAAAAAATACCTGCTGAATATTGCAACCTTTAGGGAATATTTTCTTGTGATGCATTAAACATATCTGATTCTTAAAAAGAATTTTCTGCTCCTGTAACTCAAAATAGTGTTCATTAAGGGGGAGGGAAAATGTAGCAATTGGTTGGCTTTATTTCTGATATTTTATTACTTTGATTCTTTTTGATTTAATCAGCCACGAACACAGCTATCAGCAGACGGTGACTTTTCCCCAAAATGTGCTTCCTGCCCAGAACAGTGGTTTGTGATTGTAGGTTGATGTTAATGAAACATGAAAAGGCAGACCCTTGTTAGGAAAATTCGTTATTAACAAATAAAGGCTTGGTAACATTTAGAATCACGCCAGGAATCACTCCATTGAAAATATGGCCGGAGCAGCTTCTGAGCCAGCCCACCATGCCCAAGTGATAAATTTGTTTACATCTTTTAAAAGTTCTAACTCCGTGACATCCTACTTTTCACATTCATGTTCAATTCACAAACATAAAGAGACTCTGAGCCATTAGAGAAGCTTTCATTTTGGCTGGGGAAGGATGAAATGATAGTGATAGTGGCTTTCATAGCAGAAAATAATTGTATACTTTTCTTATTATTATTTTTGGCAAGGAGCGCACATTTCGGCTTTCTGGTGTATTACATCATTACCTTGTATAATGCATCATAATGATAGAGGAATAGAGATGAAGAAATGCCAGCGTCGGCTGCAAGTTTAAAGAGAGACGTTGCCTGCATTTTCAGCTGGGGAGGCTGCTGTTCAGCAAAGTATTCTCTGAGATGAAACAAAGCTGCCTTCCCACTTGGCATTCACATTAATTGTTCATTTGCCAACCGGCCAGTTTTCACTGGTGTATAAATTAGTGGAGGATAATTTCACTTGTCTCAAAAACTAGGATATCTGAGGAATGCTTCCTGAGATGGTGACTGACTTGTTTTTCTGTGGTTTGTACTCAGCTCCCAGGAAACCTCCAGGATCTGCTAAACACACAAAGAAGGCTTATGTCCTACTCGGCGTACCTTTTTGAGAGGTAATAGCTGTCATTAGAACAAACCGAAGTTTTATTGTTTTCCGCAGCATATTTTTTAGATGTGTTAAAAATAAATCATTTTTCAAATCCTCATTACTGAAACAGGAAAATCCATTGGTGTCTCCTGAGAGGACATTTAAACATGCTGATTGTTGATATTAATAATACTAGGAAAGGCTAATTGAGAGTCAATGATGGCCTAGGAGCCACAATTCAGGATGTGTCAATGGGATATTGAGCTAACCATTACAAAGGAAAAGAAAAACTTTAGTCAGTTCATTTATTTGTCATGTTTGTTGGTCATCGTGTTCTGAAATAAATGATTTTTCAGTGATGAAATATTTTTTCTATAACCCAAATTTAGCCAAACTTATTTGCTGTAATCTCATAAGCTGTCCTGTATTTTTCAGTTCTAAAACAGACAATTACAGTGAATATAAGTTTATGGTCCTGGGCTTTCAATGTCCCTTTAACCTTTTGCAATTAAAATTAACTGAATCTTAAACATTCACTCTTTCATCCCATAATTGTGAGCTTATTGTATTAGAACCAGGAATAGAAAATAATGATGAACAAAACAGACATAGACCCAAATCTTCTTGGAGTTTATGGTCTAGAGATCTAGACTTCATGATACCAAAACCACTTGACAAACTGGCCCTACCAGGGTTTTCACACTTGCATCAGAGTCACTTTTAGTTGGAACAATCAGCCTTGAACTTACTGAGAAAGGTCAGGTGGGTCTTAATATTTATTCTGTAGTCTTAACAGAGAAGAGAAAAAGATGTTAAACCAGTTAGTTGGAGACAAAGTACGTGGATGTTTCCACTGTTGCCTGTTTGGGCAACAAGAAGCTTCAGATTTTCTGTCTTTTAGAAAATAAAGTATTTTGGATTTTCTCCACTCATGCAATGCAAGATTTACACAACCAAATAAAATGGAGGTGTACTGAATAAAAATGGGATTTCTTAGTTGGTTAATCAGTCAGTTAAGTTAGTTAGCTAACTAACTAGTTAGCTAGTGCATCAGTCAGTTGTTTGGGTGTTTGACTTTCTTTGCCTGTTTCCACATACCAAATTTGCCAAATGCTTTATAACTGACACTTGATTTTTGAATACAGTAGCTCACTTGCTTAATGGTTAAGACCATGGGCTTTGGAGTCTTACAGATGAACAGGCCTGAGTTCAAACAGCAGCCCTTCTATACATTGAGCAAGTGACCTCTGTTTCCTCCTTGTAAAAGAAGGATAATAGCTATTTCGCAGGGTTAGTATGAGGTTAGATGAGATAATGCCTTGAAATAGCTTATAGGAAACATGCAGTGGATGAAAGCTAATTGTTTTGTTTTGTTTTTAATCATTTCTACCCATTATCGCAACATTATGAAGCAACTTACTCATGATCCCCTGAAGTCCTCTTGTTTAAGCTCTAGATGAGGACACAGGCAGACTCTCTTCCCTGGAATTCCTGCTTCCCTCTTCTTTACTCACATATTTTCTACCCATCCTTTAGCGCTCAGATAAAGTTCTCTTTCCTGCCTTAAGCACTTCAGTTCAATCTATTGTTTCACAAATACTTATTTATCCTCCTTGTAATCAAGTCACTGTGTTAAGTGCTGGAAATAGAGTGATAACGGGGAGAGACAATGGACCTTGCCACCATGGAGCTTACATTCTATCAGGGGAAGCAGAAGTTCAACAAAGAGTAGGAAGATAAGATTGACTTAGAGTTGGCTGAAGTGCTTAGAAGGTGAAGTGCAGGGTAATAAGGGAACATACCCTTGAGGACTGAGGACTGAGGTCTGGGGTTGGAAAGATTGCCTTGAGGAGGAGGTGTTGGGTTGGGATCTGAAAGATGATGATTAACTTAAGGGAAGCTGGTTGGACCAGTAGGGGTGTGGGGAGTTCACCATGTTTCCTCCCTGAAAAACCCTGAGGATCACATGCCCTGCTTTCTAGGAGCTTCTCATTTAGGAGATGCCTTCCCTGAAAACGGTAGTGAAATGGTTACTATCTGGATTACTTATTTGATACTTTTTCAAATATGCCTTGTTCATCCATTCATTTATTTATTCAAGAAATATTTATAGAACATCTGTGGAGATCCAAAGTAAAGGAGACTTCATGCTCTACATGTAATTTATCGAACCAAATATATCTAAGATATATTTTTATAACTCTTTGTCTGGTCTTATTTACTACATTACAAACCTGATGGTGGGAGACCTGTCCTTCATCACTTGCTGTCTTGCACATAGTAGGCACTCACTAGATGCCAGTGACCTTGAGTGACCTCTGTGCTGATCTCTCACTTGGCCATTATCTGCTGCAATTTTTAAAATCTCTGGCAACATCCTGCCATGTTGAATGTTTCTAGCCTAACAAAAAACATAATTAGGAAGGTAAATCTGCTGAAGCTGAAACAAGTCATTTAATTCATTCTACAAGCCAAATGGAAAACGATTTTGAGATTATCCACCGTATTGGGTTATCTGCTCTACTGCTCTGTACCATTAGCTCAGGCAGTTGGGAATTGCTTGCAATTCACAAAGAAGCAGATTGTGTTTGGTTTGCGTTGGCTGTGTATCCTCCTCCGAAGTGGCTGAAAGTCCTCTCCAATTCAGCGAAGGCAGCCAGTCAGGGTGGCCGATAAGCCAAGTAGGTTTCTCTGACGTTGGTGCTTCTGCACAGTGTGGAGATGGTGTGCCAACGTGTATCTCCACCACCACCTTCGAGTCCCCAGCAGCTGAAGGTGGTGCCTGGTAGATACTTACTCATCTGTATTTTCAGGTGGCTTTTGGCTTCCTGTTAACCTTTCAGTTTTCTTAAGGCTAAAAGTGCCCTAATATGGCTCATTCAGAGTCATTTTCCTTATGTAAGAGGTGGATGCTGCCTGTTTGGAAGAAGTTCTGGGAAAGACAATCCAATCATGCTTAAGCTCCCTTGCCCACTGTAGAGGTTGGGGTACTGAGCATTTTAGCAGTTGAATTCATTAGGCTACTTTAACCTAACTCATGCTGCTCTGAGAGCTCTGCCTGCTTCCCGGGCTTTTGGGACACCACACGTCTAATATGGCAGAGTCGGGTAATGCCGTCATGAGTGACTTCCCACACGCTTGTTGGAACCTACCCTTAGACCACCTTGCCTTATTCAAAGACAGCATTGAAAGAGAACAGGTGATGAAAACTATGCTTGTGAAAGGTGTGCACGGTTCTAAGCTAATGGGCCCAATGCTGCAGTTGTAAAGAGGGTTTAGATGTTTGCCCACAAAACCAACAAGTGAGCCCGTCTGCAATTGTTCAACAGTGTAGATGAGGAGCACATAGATGGGTGGACAGATAGGTAGGTAGATAGATGATCATTAGATGGATAAAACATCGGTTTTCCTTTAGGGACTTGCTCCCAGGATGGCTAGAAAGCTAGCTACTTAGATAGTCTTAAAAGGCTTTCTTCATCATCTTTGCTCAATGAATCTGGGGGCCCTTCCCCTCTTTTGGGACCATGAAGAATGGCAGTGGCTGCTGGTGCTTTGCAGGCTTGGCTGGTACTGAAGGGCCAACACAGGCCATTCTGGTAAGACTCCTCTCTCAGGCCAGGAGGGGCAGACCCTGGCATTGTCAGGTGTCACACTTTATCAGGAAGCCTGCTATGGGCTTGGCTGCATGCTCTTGGAATGTAGGAAGGCTGAAGTCTGGGAGGAGAGTAATAAAAACAAAACACCTGACTCAAAGCAGGTTGTTTAACTCGATTAGGCAATTTGCTAATATTACAGTGCTAATCATGCTTTCTTATACTAATCCAGATAGAATAACAGACAACTGCAAGTGTCTCATTGAAAAGTGCTATGACTTTTTTTTATCAAAAACATTGTTGTTACTAAAAGTAGGACAGTCCCATCTATATTAGCATCTTTCTGCTAAAGCAGAGAAAGGTCCTGACCCTATGCCTGTAACATGATGTGGGCTGGTAACCTGCTTCGGAGCCTACTGCCTGGACTTTTTGCTCAGGGAGAATGCCTAAGCTATTAAAAAAAGAAGAAGAAGAAGAAGAAAAAAAGCTAGATTTTCTTAATCTCCAAAAGCACTGAAAAATTTTAGCTACCTTTTTAGCTACATTAATTGTGGTAGTTGGTCACCCTGGATCTCCCTTACATGTATTTTCATATTCCCCACCCCTCTAGATAAAAATTGCCTAAAAAGATAAATCAAGACATGGTTCTTAAAACAGCCAGTAAGAATTCAGGACTCTTAGCCATACAGCCGCTTACACTAGGGCTCAAGCTGGACAAACAGCCCTGGGTCGATCCTGATCGCAGCCTTGTGAGACTCTGAACAGAGAACCAGCTAAGCTGCCCCAGACCTCGGACCCACAGAAACTCTGAGACAGTTGATGTGTGCTGTTTCAAGTAGCTAAATCTGTGTTAATTTGTTACCGCCAATAGAAAAGGAATACAATTATCCTCTTTATAAAATCTTGCCTTCTAAATAGCAAAGCCAGTGGATACACTTATAGGAGTCAGTGTATAAAATTGCAGTTTACACACAATTTCTGGCCCCTAAGAGTTACACTATAAAGCAAGATGCCCCCATACTTCTGCTGCCCCTACCTGCCTCCACCTCAGAGGGAGGAGTTTCAGTGGGAACCACAGTCACCATACCTGTGAAACACCTGGCCTGTCCCGTGGTGCCCCTGCTGCTGCAGGCCTCTTTTTCAGTTGTCTTCACAAAGACACATTTGGTCCAAGTAGGGATTATTAGTCCTGAGGGACCTGGCGGACCACTGATAGTGACAACTCTCTTCCCTCTACCGGCAGCCCTAACCCTCCTGGAATTTCAAGGAAAGGTGCATGTTGAGAACCTACAGGGTTAGCCAGACAGACATTCATGCTGGTCCTTTCCTGTTTTGTCCCAGGGAGAATCTGGCCAACTATATATTCATTGCTATTTTCCCCATTATTTATTACCTAGATAGAATAGCGTGATTAATTATTGATCATAGACCAGTAACTGATTAAAGTGCAGTTCTGATCAGCAGTCAAAAGTCATTTGTTTCCAGACATTCGTTGTTCCTGCATAGCGAGCGGCAGAACAATCCTCTCTCTTTTCAGTGCATAAAATATGACACCTGTAGACCGGCTGTAGTTACAAGCCAGCAATGGAGCCCTTGAATCGTACTTTGTCTTAATAAATGTGAAATAATGATTTGCCGAAAGAGAGAAACTGTTTGGAAGATTTACATGTAGAGAATACGATGTGAAATATAATAGGAGGATTCTAATTAGAATTGTTTCTCATGGACTAAATTCTTTGCTGAAGAGAAACTCTCTAGGAATAGCTCTTTACCATCTGGGAAGCACATCAAATTCCGTCTCATTCTTCCTTTATTTTGGTGTTTATTGTCTCTCTTCACCTTTTTTTTTCCATTCCTCCTTCTCTCTTTCCTTCTTCCCTCCCTCCATTTCTCCCTTCCTTCCAGTTTTCATTGGCTAGCCTATATCAGGGGTCAGCAAACAATGGCCTGCCTGTCAGATCTGGCCTGTCACCTGTTTCTGTAAGTAAAGTTTTGGAACACAACCAGGCTCATTATTTTCACATTGTCTATAGCTGCTTTTGCATTACAATGGCAGTTGAGGAGTTTCAGCAGAAACTATTATCATCCACACTGCCTCAAATACTCTCTGACCCTTTACAGAAAAAAGATTGCTGACCCTTGCTTGTCCCATCTTCCGGGCACTTGGGACATAGGCAGAAGTTTTCAATGATATCAAAGATATACAAATATCTAATTATTTTCTGATTTGGAGGGTAGAATGATGGACATCTGAATGAAGTATGACAGGGATTGGAAGAAGTGGGATTATAAACTGTTATCTCACAAAGGTAATCTTTAAATTAGATGTTTCCTTGCAGTTTGGAAGTGGAGAAGAAGGATCAGAACTTGAAGCCTGTAGTTTAAATAGCTTCTTCTAGCCCCCACAAAACACCCAATCAAATTTAAAATTCTTTCTGTGGAAAGTATAAGCTTTTTTTCTGGCCAGTACAAAATTATTACTGAGTCTTATGCTTAGAAACCTCTCTGGACTGGGGTGGCTTTGTGGAAATGCATTTCCCTCTTGTATGTTGGAATCTACTAAAATTGGTGAGGTCTTAGAACCCATGGAATGAAGATTCTGATGGTGAAGAGTGGCAGGGGGATGTTGCCAAACTCACAGCCCCAGGGAAAATTAGAGAGCTACGCCTTTCCCTTGAAAAATACAAGAGTGTGTCTTCATTGCTCTCATAATTTGAAATGGGAATTGGCCCATACTAGATAAGGAGGAGAACTCTACATGCCTATAGACAGAGGAGGCTTTAAGATTTTGTTTATTTGTTGTTTTAGAGAGGTTGTAGGTCTACAGAAAAATCGTGCAGAAAATACAGAGTTCCCATATACTCACCTCACACATGACAGCATTCCCTATTATTAACACTTTGTTTGCATTAGAGTGGTGCTTGGTTGCAATTGATGAAACATTATTATAATTATAATATTAACTATAGCTCATAGTTTACATTAGAGTTCACTGCTTGTGTTTTACTTTTTTAAAAGTTTTTGTTCTAGTTACATATATACAACTTAAACTTTCCCCTTTTAACCACATTCAAATATATGTTACAGTAGTGTTAATTTATATTCACAATGTAGTACTATCATCACCACTATTCATTAACAAAACTTTTCCTTCACTCCAAACCAAAACTTGGTATCACGCAAGCATTCCATCCTCATTTCCTACCCCAACTCTGGTCCCTGATAAACTGTATTCTAGTTTTTGACTGTATAGATTTGCTTATTCTAATTATTTCATATCAGTAAGATCACACAATATGTGTCCTTTTGTGTCTGACTTACTTCATTCTACATGATGTCTTCAAGGGTCATCCATGTTGTCACTGTATCAGAACTTCTTTTCTTTTTACAGTTGAATAATATTCCACTGCAAATGAATACCATATTTTGTTTAGCCATTCATGGGTTGATGGACACTTGGATTGTTTCCACCTTCTGGCCATTGTGAATGATGCCGCAATGAATATTCATGTGCAAATGTCCCTTCGAGTCTCTGCTTTCAATTCTTTTGCATATAGATCTAGAAGTAGGATTGCCAGGTCACAAGGTAATTTTATACTTAACTTAATGAAAAAACACCAGAATATTTTCGATGGCAGCTGCACCATTTTACATTCTCACCAAAAATGAATGGTGTTCTTATTTCTCTATATCCTCTCCAACACTTATTATTTCCCATTTTTTAATAGAAACCATTAAAAACTATTTTTTAATAGAAACCATTCTAGTGGATATGATGTGCATTTCCTTAATGGATAATAACCTTGAGGATCTTTCATGTGCTTATCAGCCATTTGTATATCTTCTTTGGAGATTTAAGCCATTTGCTCATTTTTAAATTAGCTTGTCATTTTGTTGTTGACTTATAGGATTTCTTTATATATTCTGGATATTAAACTCTTATTGGATATGTGACTTCCAAATATTTTCTCCTATTATTTAAGTGCCTTTTTACTTTTATGATGAAGTCCTTGGATGCATAAAAGTTTCAAATTTTGATGAGTCCCATTTATCTATTTTTCTCTCTTCTTGCTCCTGCTTTTGGTATAAAATTTAAGAAAACTTTGCCTAGCATAAGGATCAGAAGATGGTTCCCTATGTTTTCTTATATTAAGGTCTTTGATCTATTTTGAGGTAATATTTGTATATGGTGTGAGGTAGGGCTCCACTTTCATTCTTTGGCATATGGATTCAAGTTTTCTCAGCACCATTTGTGGAAGAGACTATTCTTTTCCTATTGAGTGGACTTGGCACCCTCCTCAAATATTAATTGGCCATAGTTGTAGAGGTTTTGCTCTGAACTCTTATTCAATTCCATTGGCCTATATATCTGTTCTTGTGCCAAGACCATGCTGTTTTGATTACTGTAACATTGTCATAAGTTTTAAAATCAGAAAGTGTGAGTCCTCCAATCTCATTCTTGTTTTTCAAGATATTTTTGGCTCTTTGGGACTCCTTAACATTCCATATAAATTTGATAATATGCTTTACCATTTCTGCAAAGAAGGCTGTTGGAATTTTTACTGGGATTGCATTGAATCTTCAAATCACTCTGGGTAGAATTGACATCTTAACAATATTTAGTCTTTTAATCCATGAACATGGGTGTCCTTCCATTTATTTAGGTCTTCTTTGATTTTTTTTTAGCCATGTTTTATACTTTTGTGTTTATAAGTCTGTTACATCCTTGGTTAAATTAATTCCTAAATATTTGATTCTTTTAGTCACTATTGTAAATGGAATTTTTAAAAATTGCCTCTTAAGTTTGTTCATTACTAGTATATAGAAACGATACTGATTTTTGTATGTTGATCTTATATCCTGCAACTTTGCTGAATTCTTTTAACTCTAGTAGCTTGGTTGTGCATTTTTCAGGATTTTCTCTCTATATAAGTTCATATCATCTGCAAATAGGGAATGTTTTACTTCTTCCTTTCCAATTTGGATGGCTTTTATTTTTTGCTAATTGCTCTAATTAGGATTTCCAGTAAAATGTTGAATACCAGTGGTGATAGTGGGCATCCTTATCTTGTCCCTGATGTTAGAAGAAAAGTTTTCTGTCTTTTACTATTGAGGAGTTTCCTAGCTCAGTCTTTCAGGCTGCCACCAGATAGATTGGCACTGGCATACAGGTACCTCAGTATGCACATAGGGGTACCTCTGCTCCCTCCAGAACAGGGCCAGCACCCCACAATGGGAAGGAAGGTTGGCCCCACACTGCTCTGGGGAGGGAGTGGGATCTGGATCATCAAGGGCACCACAACCTCCTCCTATCATTTTTTAAAGCTGTGTATTCTTGATTCAGCACTCACTCAGCTACTGTGACCCTTTAACTCTTATCTGGACTTCTGAGGAAGATGACTCTGCCAGTTTTCGCTAGTTGTTCTCTGGGGGAAAGAGTATCCTGTAGCATCTTAAGCCACCATCTTGGGTGACCAGAAAGAGCCTTAGTGTTTGAGCAGTATTTTCTGCAAGAGAGCGGTGTCCCTGCAGTACTGGCAGCTAGCCTCTTTCCACTGCTGCCCATCTGAACTTGGCTGGAAGCTGAGTCCATTCCAGAAACAAGTAAACATTGTTGTTGTTTTTTCCTTCCCTCTCCTAAAAAATTCTCATACCCTAAGTGGACAGTTCACATCAAGAACTTAGTGTCATTCCACCTAGGATACTTTTCAGGCCAAGCAAAACCAAAATCTAATTCTGAAAACCGAGTAAAGAAGACCAGAAACCAACTGTGCCAGATTTCTCTTTCCATCAGGACAGAATGTGAAAGTGGTACCAGTTTTCTCTCTAGGAAAAGGGGAATAGTAGAAGAATCCTGAAAATGATAATGAGTTTTTTGTTTGTTTTTTGTGTTTTAAATTGGTCAGCTAGCCTTTGCCAAAAAGGGAAAGAAAATCTATCAGAACAGGTCAAATCAGACTTCACCTCACATTTATCAAGATATCAAGCCCCATGTCAGAGGATTTTCATACAAAATTTCTAAAGCAAAAACAGCCTCCTTTTAGTGAATGGGGAGTGACACATGGTTGAATGAGCTGGCTCATTTTGACTTTTAGACTGACACTTCAAAGTCTGGAATCTGCTCTCTGGAATTGTTAGCTTTTGTAATCCAGAATCTTTGGCAGCTTCTGGCCCACCCAGAAAAGATGGTAGTACCAGGTTACAAACCCAGGATTTGAGCCAACCCATGCTTGTGTTTGAATCCCAGGACTCCATTCATTAGTCTGTGGCCTTGATAAGTCACCTAACTTCTCTCAACCTTGTTTTCTTCATCTCTAGTGGGGATATTAATAGTGGCACCATGTGGCAGTTGTATGATTTTCTTGAAATAATATATATGAAGCAATTAGGACCATGCTCAACACATAGCAGGTGATGAATCAATCTTAGATATTCTTAGTTTTAGGTCAATGTTACAGTAATTTGATGTTGTAGAAGGGTTGGTGCAGTTAGAGAATGACTTCGCTTTAAAGCTCACACCTTTGCCCACATGCATTGAGAATGTACTCACTGAGTCAGTCCAAGTCAGGATGGTACTTACTGAGCAATTTATCAGTGCAAATTTCTGAATGTCTGCTTAAAGAATGGATAGCAGAAAAGACAGTGTCATCTTTAGTAGATAAGTCTATTTACTCAACATCTATTGAATACGAATTATGTGTTAGGCACTGGGCAATGGCGAGGGAGAGAAAAAGATAAATAAAATATTGTTCTTGGCTCAAAATTTTATACTAGTTACTCCATGGACAAGTTAACAGAAGATTACAGTTCTATGTGGAAAGTGCCACAGTGGAGTCCATGGGATTGAGATAGCAGCAAAGGGACAAGAAGAGCCTCATGGAAGAAGTAACTTTTGAGCTAAATTCAGAGAAAGAGCAGGTGTTTTTCCAGCAGGCAAGTGAAAGGAGGACATGCCAGGCAGAAGGAACCATGCAGGAAGACACCAAGGCATGAAATGCTACATTTAAAAACGCTACATTCTTTACAGTTTTAAAAAATTATAGTACATTGTTCTAACACTAATGGAATACTAAGCACATGCAGGACAAGGTAGAGGGAGATGCAGCTGGACCGGTTGGCAGAGCCCTGTAAGTCACACAAGGTATTCAGTTTTAATCCCGTAGATGAGAGGAAACCATTGAGAAATTTTGAGCAGAGAAGTCACATGATCTGGTGAGCTTGTTGGTAAAATTTCCTGGTTGGCATTATGCACGAATAATTGGAGACAGGGAGGTAGGGAGACCAGTTATGATGCTATTGCAAGTACCCAGACAAGAGATGATGACATTTAAAAAAATTTATTTATTTTACCGGGAGGTCCTGGGGATCAAACCCAGGTCCCTCCATATGGGAGACAGATGCCCAACCATTTGAGCCACATCTGCCCCTGAGATGATGACATTTTGAACCAGGGTTATGGCAGTGACGATGAAGCAGAAGGAAAGCATGTAAACGATGCCGAGGAGGTAGGAATTGATATGAATTTATTGGAGTTGATTACTATTTGAGTGCAGATCACTCACAGGAGAGAAAAAGATCTGATGTTTGGATGTAAAAAATCCAGAGCTGAGGTGGGATGTAGAGCATTCTTGCTGGTTTCATCTGGGAGACCAGTCAGACTCTTGGCCACCCATATTAGTTCCTTAAAGCTCTAAACGGGCAGACACTCAGTCCTCCAAGCTCAATCCTTGTCAATTAACTTACGGTCCCATCACTTACAGTGCGTCAGCCTAAGTGAAGGGGACAGAGTGCCTTAACGGAGTTGGTCCTCAAAAAGAAAAGGCCCATCAACAAAAACGGGCAATATACACATTCCCTACAAATTCTGGTTTCTTGGAAACTCTAAATAGAAACTCCAGTCTCTCAGAGGTCTTATTTAAATATCATACCATTCACAATTATCCATCCATTCATCTATCCATCTGTCCATCCATCCATCATCAATCGTCTTTGACTAGCTTCACAAATGACAATTGGTTTTAAATTTGAATTCTGTGAGTTTTAACAGGTAATATGAATTGGTTTACCAACCATTGCTATCAGGAAAGATCAGGAAAATCCAAGATGTAGATTTGGAAACATCTTTTGTCAATTCTAAAATCCACAATGTCTGTTTGTTTACTTGCTCTCATAATGCAAATCTTATGTTTGTTAATATCCAGTATGAATTTTGTAAACATGATATGAGCATTTTGCACATAAAAGATTTTTTTTTTTTGGTGAATAGAATGTGTCTTTGTAGAAGGGTACTTCCTAAAGAAGAAATTAGTAAGAGCATATATTTTCTTTTTACATATATATATATGCATACATATTTTTATTCATATGTATATGTATATTCAATCTATTTTTAACATATGTTAATCTTCATTGCACATGTAATATTAAAAGAAAATTTGGTAATATTTTAAATGTCCTATCATTGTGAATTCATTTTATATTCATTGTAATAGCATTGATCAAAATGAATTCATTTGGTATTCATGTAGATGTCACATGTACTTCCATAGGTGTTTCATTGTAAATTAGCATTTCTCAGAGGACACTTAAAATAAGTGTTACTGAAAGTCCTCATTACACATATTGCTGAGATTAGTACATTAAGGATCATGTACTTACATAGCACTAATGCATTTCTGCCACTTAAAATACTACATTACCCATTTCTGATATCTAGCAAATATCTAAGGCAATTTTGAGAATTACTGACGTCCTAAAGGAAGTGGTACTTTTATGATTAAGCGGGTTGCCTATTTTAGCTCTGAATTTTTTTACACTAAAGTTCTGTTAGATGAAAAAAGAGGATTGAAAGTGAAATTTACATGACAACAAGGGTATTTAAATGACCTTCATATAGTCAAGTGCCCAATGAAAGTAGAACCTTATCTAATTTCATTTTGACCAATCACTTACTTTGTTAAAAAATAAAGCAAGGGGAAAGAAGAATTTGTGGGACAGACTCTAGATTCCCCAAAAGAACACTGAATTCCTGTTTGTTACAAACTTACTGATCCCTGTATATACCGTTTTTAAGTTTGAGCAAACAAATAAACACATGAACAAAGGGCCGTCCATCTCTGCTATTTATGCCCTCCTTCTAACTTGCCT
This sequence comes from Tolypeutes matacus, assembly GCA_026826555.1. Classification (NCBI taxonomy): domain Eukaryota; kingdom Metazoa; phylum Chordata; class Mammalia; order Cingulata; family Chlamyphoridae; genus Tolypeutes; species Tolypeutes matacus. The sequence continues at coordinate 27,696,672 of JAKSZT010054030.1, forward strand.
ATTACAATCTGGGGCAGAATTTTTCTTTCGATTATCATGGATGTGGAGAGAGAAAGGCAGTGGTTCATTTGGGCAGATCTCCTCTGCAGGGGACTTCATGAGTAAGTCAACAGACTGTCAGCTCTTCTCAACTAACAGGGGATTCTGACCGACAAAAGGGGACGGAGATAGCCACAGGTCTGCAGTTGAATCAGGGGAAACTGTGTTCTTAGTGCTGACTGGGATATTCGTCCTAAATTTATAGCCACACTTAAAAAATATACAAAATATGCTTTGAAGAGTGGGGTTTCTCGATTCAAAAGCTATGCACTAAAAGATGAAGGGCCACACCTAAGAAAGCCCGTGCTGCTTCCAGGACACACCACCTAGTCATCAGCTGCAGGACTGCCGTTCTTTTACTTTGTAGATTCATTTGCTTTTACCTTCTCTGCACGGATGGTCTCTGCTGCTTGTCTTTGTACCTGTTACCACACTGAAGGCTGTCCCTGAGATAGACTTTTTCCCCTCCAACCGTACAGTCAGGAGGCAACACCTTATTTGGTGCTGACTCAGTGGGAGCCAAGTTTCCAGCAAGCTACCAACTCACACCTGCAGAATCTGCAGGCATATCCGTTTTGCAAACACACAAAATGGGTAATTGGGCACACAAATGCCTATTTGCATTGCAATTTGGCATTTGTATACACAGTGATGGATTTTTTTCATGTGCAAATGCGGGGGATGCAAGTGCAAAATGGATGTCCTCAAGTAGGAAGGGTGCCTTTAAAAACATATATATCTTTTCAGAACCTGCTAGAAATTTGAGAAGTGCCAGTAAAAGAGGTAGGTACATGGATAGATTTCGCTTTTTCTTTCCCGTTCAGTGAAAGCCCTGATAGAACTCAGTTCATTTGTTATTTTTTGAAGGACTACTTTTCCCAAATAGGCAGAGGGACATTTAGAGCTTTTTCACACTGACAAAGGACTTATTGAAGGGATCATGAAGTCAGCTAATAAATATTAATACTTTAGCTCTCATGAAATATGAGAAGTGTTTACATTTCTAGAGTATTTGCTATTTTATAATGAGTCCTATCCACTGGTTTTGAGGTGCATTGTTTTGTTTAGTGTCAAAATTGCACATAAATATTTGGGCCATAGATTTTTGTAACTATTTGGACTGATGCAGAAAACAATACTAATGTTGGCCCTTGTACAGGGAATGGATGCAGTATTTTGAGGTGCACCCCATGTTCCAGCTCATTCTCTTTTTTCTTTGTCCCTTCTCTCTGCCCTTGTTCCTTTAAGCCTCAGCGCTGCTCCCTCTAATCTCATCAGGTCCAGAGCGTCTATGGTGTCCCAGGACTTGGCCCTCATTTGCTGGAGATTCACTTTGCTTCCTGACTCCGGCCCCCGGCTCCATACATTACAGTCCTCATTGTCCCCTGATCTCTTCTGTTGTTGGCAACTGGCAGCACCTCCTCTTGGCTTCTTCAGATGCAGGCTTTCCTGTTTGGTTGTGGTTCCACTTCCTTCATTTGTTTTGGCAGTGCCTGTGATGCTCTGTGGAACCTATTTCTAGGACATCTTGACTTCCATTATCACCTCTAGCCTGACCGCCATCACCAAGCTCTGTTTGCATAGTTTTATCGTGTTGACATCATCTCTAATTTAACATGCCTACAACCAGATGTATAGTCCACTGTTTTTCCCTCTGGTTTTCTCTTCTTAGCTTTTTCATCCTAACATTGGACTTGCAGTTCCAGTCTTTCCTGCTCCACTCCCCAGCTTTTCCATCCTCTTCAATGTCTTTCTTTTCTCTTCCGCCCTCCACTCAAGGGGCCATCAAGTCTTGCTGGAACTTTTAAAATAACTTTTTATTTTTAAATAATTTCAAACTTACAGAAGAGTTGTAAAAATAATACAAATCCCATACAGAGAACTCCAACATACCCCCACCCCCCACATACCTAGATCCGTCAATTTTAGCATTTTGCCACCTTTGTGGTACCATTCTATCTATCTATCTATCATCTATCTATCTATCTATCTATCTATCTATCTATCTATCTATCTATCTATC
>JAKSZT010054030.1:27698743-27861564 GCA_026826555.1 Tolypeutes matacus
ATCTATCTATCTATCTATCTATCTATCTATCTATCTATCTATCTATCATCTATCTATCTATCTATCATCTTTCGGTTTCTGAACATTTGAGAGCAGGTTGCACACATTATACTCTTTGAACATGTGATATTATCACGTACGTTTTCTAAGGGTAAGGATTTTTCGCTATGTGATTACATTAAGTGCAGTTATCAAGTTCAAGAAATTTAACATTGGTATAAAACTTGCATTCTATAAAACAATTTTTTCTTATGTCACAATCATGTCCTTTAGACCCTTTTTCCCTCCATTCTTTTTTTTTTTTTTAAGGTATTAGGGCCAGGGATTGAACACAGGACCTCATATGTGAGAAGCTGGTGCTCAATCCCTGAGCTACATCTGCTCATTTCTCTTCATTCTTAAATCCCATGCAATCTCATGTATTGCATTTAATTGTCATTATCTCTTTAGTTTCTTTTTTTAAATTGTGGGAAAAAAATATACACATACACACACATGCACACAACATAAATCTTCCCATCCTAACTCCTCTCAAGCATACAATTCAGTGTGATTAATCATATTCACAATGTTGCAGTAGTCTCACTATCATCCATTACTATCATTTTCCCCAAACAGGAAACTTACACTAATTTTGCATTAACTTCCCATTGCCCATCTCCTTTTAGCATTTTCTTGTAGGGCCAGTCTAGTGGCGATGAAGGCCCTCAGCTTTAGTTTATCTGGGAATGTCTTCATCTCTTCCTCATTTTAAAAGACAACTTTGTTGGATACAGAATTCTTAGTTGGCTTTTTTTTTTTTTTTTTTTTTTTTTTGCTTTTGGCACGGTAAGCATGCTCCTTAGCAAACTATTCTTAATCGTCTCCTAGTATGGTTCACAACTGGGGGACTTCTTGCCTCCATGGTTTCCAGTGAGAAATCATCAATTAATCTTATTGAGGCTCCTTTGTATGTGACATTGTTTCTTTCTTGTGGATTTCAGAATTCTCTTTATCTTTGGCAATCAACAATTTGATTAAAATTTGCCATGGCATGGATCTATTTGGGTTTATCCTGTTTCGAGTTTGTTGAGCATCTTGGATGTGTATATTCATGTCTTCCATTAAATTTGATAAAATTTTAGCCAGTATTTCTATTAATATTCTCTCTTTCCCTTTCTCTCTTCCTTCTCCTTCAGAGAATCCCACAAAATCAGTATGCTTGATGATGTCCCACAGATTCCTCAGGTTCTATTCACTTTTCTTCATTCTTTCTTCTTCTGCTTCTCAGACTAGATGATCTCAGTTGCCTTATGTGAAGTTCCCTGATTCTTTTGCCAGCTCCAACCTGCTGTTAAACCTCTCAAGGAAAGTTTTAATCTCTGTTACTATAGTCTTCAGCTCTACTTATTTCCTTTTCATAATTTCCATCTCTCTGTTGATATTCTCTTAGTGTTCATCTATCATTTTCCTGATTTCCTTTAGTAATTTGTCCATGCTTTCCTTTAGCTCTTTTAGCCTATTTAGGACCATTTTTAAAAGTCATAGTCTGAAACGTCCCAGGTCAGATCTTCCTCACTGATGATTTCTAATGCTTTAATCTTCTCCTCTGCCTAGGCCATCAGCTCCTGTTTCTTTGTATATTTTGTAATTTTTTTGTTGAAACTTGGACATTGTGATATTTTAGTATGGTATTGCTGAAATTTAGACTCTGAGGTGTCTGTTCCTTAAGCTTGTGTACAGCTAGTGTTATTTCCTTGAATGCCAGAAGTTAATGAAGAAGGGAAAAAAAGAAAACACCTCTCCAAGTCTTTGAAGATTGACCTGTTAGAGTGATCCCTTTCAGAGCTTACCCACATATGAGTTTGGAGAATAGTTCTAGGCCAAAGTGTAGAGGCCTCCTTGATGCATTCTGCACATGCCTCTTGTCTTGGGCATGTATGTGTGGCCCTAGGAATTCCTCCATTTACATAACTAGGAATGCTTTCTCTTTCCTAGGAAATAGTTTCCTCATGGTCCTGGTCACTGCACTATATGTCCTACAGCCAGCCATCCCTTGCCCCAAGCAGCACAATTTGACTGCTCTCCTGCAGTGTTCTGTAGAGGTGCCTGGTGAGCTGTGTCCTACATGCAGGGCAAGTTCTGGGATAGCAAATCCCTCAGGTCACCACCAGACAAATTGGGCCAAAATACATGTATCCAGTATGTGCACAAGGGTTACTCTGCTCCCTCCTGAACTGGGACCAGGGATCCACACTGGGAGTGTGGGCCAGTTCTGTACCAAGCTGGTGAAGAGAGGAGAGGCCAGCCATCCAGGATACCTTGTGACCCTACCTCTTTCAAGTGACCTTATTCTTGATTCAGCACTTGCCCTGTACTGTAATCCTTTCCTTTATCCACAGCTTTTAGAAAGATGTTTCTGCCAGTTCTTGCTGGTTGTTTAAAGCTTCTGTAGGGGGATGGAGACCTGAAACATCTCACTCTGCCATCTTGATCAGGCTGAGACTTTTTAAATGTCTCTTAGGTTCTGAGTCTTCCCCTTTATTGCAGAAACAACATCCAGTGCCTTATGGATGAATGATGGTATTTGCTGTCTGAGGGGTCTCTTTGCTGTAATATTGTTTAATTATAGTCCCTGTTTATCAAGACATTCATCTGCTTGGATCTTAGAGAGATTTCGTATTATCAGGTCAAGTTCCACCTCTTCATTGTGGCTTTCAAGGCACATATTAAATATTATTTCCCACTGTTGTTTAACAAATTTTTTACTCCAGGTAGACTTTTCTCTTCATTTGTCCTCATGTGCCCTTCTCCTATATGCTCCTATGACGTTTCCTCTGAAGACTTCCAGTTTGGCATGTTTTTCCCTCCTCACTGTTTATCTAAACCCCTAGTCAACCCTCAAGGCCCCCACAAAACCCTAGCTCTGTTAAGAAACTATCTTAAATTATCCCAGGTCAGCACAAACCTGCTGATTCTGAATTTTACAGCACTGAAAGCACTGCTCCACCAGCTGCTCTGCATGGGTCAAGCATCTCCTTGAATTGTTTTCTCAGGTCTCACACTGGACAGGCATTTCCTCAAAGATGGTCACTATGTTTGTAATTTTATATCCTTTGCAACACTTAGCACAGTGCTAGTCGTATAGAAAATGCTTGATGAATACTTCTTGACTTTGTCTTAACGTCTTGGAGGACCAGAGTTTAGAGGGGGAAGGCTGCAGAGTTAGTAGGTTGGGGAAAATCACAGAGCTCTATTAAATATTCTCTATTTACAATGCTGCCAGCACACTGGGTTATTATTATTGTTTTATATTTAAACTCTGGTTCCTCCCCTTTCCTCCTCCTCCTGTGCAACAAGGGCCTAATAGGCTTCATGTATAAGTGCCTATTTTTATTAAAGACAAGCGTAATCTTTTGTAGACTGAATGTCCCTATCATAAATGCTAACAGAGAATAATATTAGGACTCATTTATTTATGGACCTGTTAATAATGAGGTGCAGTTAAGAAAAAAGGCTTCCTCAGCAAAAGCTCCTGAACAAATAATGCACACTGGGGAAAAAGGAGCTAGTTAGTCCTCTTGACTTAGATAAAGCTATGGAGAAATGACAAGTGCCAGTAATTAGCACAGCCTCTTCAACAAGATAACCCTATACATCTCTGTCTATTTCAATCACCAAAGACTCCGATTCGGTGTAAAATTAAACCTTGGATGCCATCAATTTCTGTTAACCTCTTTATATTGTTCTGTGTTCATGCTTATGTGATAGATAGATTTTGTCATTTTATTAAATGGTGACACCTCTACAGACACGTGACCTAAAAATCTGTTTGCTCCTTAGCAAACTATTCTTAATCGTCTCCTAGTATGGTTCACAACTGGGGGACTAGATTTATTCCCGCATCCCATTGGTGAACTCCTAGTCTTTAAGAGTTTGTTTGAGCTCCCCTGAACTTGACTGCCCCCCACCCCCGAACCTGCACGCCCCCCGAATAATCTGGTTAGAACACTAGTCGAGGTCTAGATTCTAGATCAGGTTGTTTATTATATTCCCATGACCGTCAAAACAACTCTGTGACTTGAAGCGTCTTTTCCCTTCTGTATTTATTTCCTTCCTCCCACCCAGTACCACCCTTCTACCTTTTTTAAAGGCTCCTGATTACCCATGGCTTCAGCTACTAGTTTTAATCTGGGCTCTTTTGAAATTTTACTGCTGAATATTCTTTGCTGCCAATAAGCTTTTATTAATTTATTCTTTCATTATTGCAAGGAATAACAATAAAGTTCATCATCCAAATTGGAAATAGTTGGCAATGACAAGAAATCACAGTTTAACCATGGGGTCCAGGTTTATCTATAGTAAATCTTGTGCACATTTGTGCTGAAAGCCAGCAGAACCAATAAGCACTGTGTATTTCAAACTCTCCTGGCTGGGTTGGTGTATTGCTAATGTATGGGCAAGCCTTGCTTAAAGCATGGGAAAATGTAACTTAGCTCAGAAGAAAAGTGTGCAGAGCCCTTTCTACCTTAACATGCTCTAAATCCTCAATTCCCGTTGCTAACTTCTTTCCAAATTCTATTTCATTAAAATGTTTCCTATCATTTAATTTTGCCCAAGTCTGTATGCCCTCTTGTCCTCTTCAAGGAACCTCACTTTCCTGGATGAGTAATATTTTGTTTTAATATGCTTCTCTTCCCTCCCCCCCAAACTTATCTTAACTATGTTATGCTCAATATATGTATTTTTAATTCAGGAGGTAATATAACATGTTTTAGTCCTTTATGGGGCACAAGGTGCCAAAATTCTGCTTCTGTCAACTTCTCACTGACCTTCTCTTCACTTTGAGTCCTGGTTGCACTGAGTCCCTGGGAAATATTATAGACTATCATGTAAATATGTATTTATGCAATATTTTAAGACACACATTATCCAGCCAATAGAGCAAAACAACTCACAAGGCAGTGGAACAAAGTGCATTTAAACATTGTTTGAAAACACGGGTTTCCTTTGTGGTGAGTGACGACAGGGCCTCTGAGGTAGGTGTTGTTCATCAGGGGTAGCTCTGGTGCCTTCTGCCTTGTTGCTGTGATGGTCTCTCACAACCCAGGGCTTCACCCTATGGGTTCCATAGAAAGGACCATTGAGTAAAAGTCCCTATGATCTACAAGTCTGTAAAGTTTTCAGTAGTTGAAGAAAGAAGGAGTGATGGAGGGGGAGGAAAGAGAGAAAGAACATCTTAAAACAAAGCAAGAAAGGAAGATGAGAAGAAGCGAAAATTCATATTAGGGGGGATAACTCGGAAACCCACCTAGACAGCTAATCTGGGTTAAAAAGAGGTCCACATCTCTGTGGGAAAGACATGCAAAACTGAGCCCTTTGCTTGTCATGGCTATGACTGGGGATATTTGGATTATTAGCCAATACCCCCTGTAAGCCATGCTCACCAGAATCACAAGAGGAAACCCAGAATCAGATCAGAGTTTCATCTTATTTTGAAAGTCCAATCAAACCAAGAAACAAAAAACTACAACAAAAAGAGCGATTTTTTTTAGACAGAGCAGAAGTCAAGAACACATGCCTAGATATTGAAAAGATTACATTTCTCAGTGCTCCCATTCATATTCAAGTTTCCCCCCTGTCGGTGCTGGCTCTCTTCACTTCTCTGCTTGGTTCCTCTCTACAAGCCTCAGTGCTGACCTTCTTTGAAGACCCAGCCTCCTGCCTTTAGGTTTCCTCCCTACCTTCCCCCATGCATGGCCTGAGCTTTAACTTCCTTCCCCAGACCCTTCCCAGTTTTTCAGGTGTGTTATGAGTGCCTCCTTCCCTATTTTTCTTTTTCTTTTTTTTAAAGCTCATTTGGTTTAATTTTCATTATTTTTAGGTGTTACATTTTAGATTAGCACACTATGTCTTAAACCACTGTATTAGAATGCTGCTTGACTCACTTCCAAATTGAAGACCTTTTAAAAAAAATTGAAGCAGTCCAATAATTTTAAATCACTCTGCACTGTGCATTGCAATTTAAAATTATTGGAGTGCTTCAAATTTTTATAAGCCCTTGAATTTGGAAGTGATCAAGGTTCTAGCCATACTCAGTGTAGAGCAATTTAAAATTATAAGAGCTGTCAAATTTTTATATAAGCACTTCAGTTAGAAAAGGGATTTGGGTTCTGGGCATGTGCAGAGAAGAGCCATTTAAATTATTAAAAGTACTTCAGTTTTTTTTCCCCAAGCACCTGATTTTGGAAGAGTTTTGGTTTGTGCAGCCTAAAGTGACAACTTCCTCTGAGAGAGTCTATGTAAAGAGACTTTCAGTCCTTCAAATAGGGTCAGCACTGTGGGGCTACAACGCAGGCAGCGGGCTTGAAGGTATGATCTGGAGGACACCAGGAGATTGTGTTCTCCGCAAGCATCTCCTCAATGGCTTGGCGTCTTGTCACTATTACAGTTCCCTTTTTGGGTAAAGGCATTTCCAGAAGGCCCCTGTTAAAATGCTAATTTCTTATATTAAATCACTTATACATTAATGGCATTAATTTTTCAGTGAAGGGTATGGCCCTGGGGACTGAAGACATAAATATTTTGGTAGTGAGGAGGTAGAGACAGGTTTCTGACACAAGCCATGTCTCCTGGGGACAATGGGTGTGGGCCTGGACAGGCAACATGGGGCTCTTGACTCCTGAAGCTGGGCCTGAGAGTATCCAGGGGGCACCAGAGTAAAAAGTGGTCAAAAGCATAAAACTCACTTTATCTGTGTCAAATGTTGCTTAGTGGTGACCCCTCCTCCACTAAAACTAATCATTAAAAAAGGTGGATTCTCTGATATCTTTAATTCTTTAATTCATTAATGTCTTGCCCAGGATATCAATTTTCTCTTTTCTGAGAAGTGAAATATTATTCATCTGAAGCATTTTAAGGGGAAAATTGAAAGGGAGGTAGAATCGATAGTTCAGCTTTAAGGTTGATTTTCCTTATTTCATCTTTTGGTTAGGAGTTTCAGTGATGTGAAAGAAAAAGAAAAGGATGAATCTAACAAAATGAAAATAATGTGTCCCTTTCAAAGGTCTATTTACAACAAAGTGAAAGGGAAGACAAATGATGTAAAATGTAGGTGGTTTACAACTGTAATTTGTATTAATTTTTCTCTTCAGTGAGACTTAGATGCCTGTTTCAAATATTTGTTTATAAGAAATATGCCAACCATATTGTCATATGTGACCTTGCCATTTGAAAAACTTTATGGGTCCTTGCATTTCTTAAGGGGCGAATGGTATCAAACCTGGAAACTTGAACATTAAAAAGCAATTCACTGATCTGAATTTTTTCAGAGGGATGTTGATTTTTCTTTGGAAGTCGAAACCATCATTGTTGCTGAGTGTGAAGCATTCCATTTATCCAATGTCTTTGTAAAGGCACAGGGTAAAACTTCCCCAAGGGCTCCATTTATTGGTCATTTTTCTCTATCAGGCATACATGGCCAAGGAAGTGGGGCTGCATATTCCTTACACAGAAACCCAGCCGCTTTGGGCTTCTGTGTCTGCAAATGAAGGGTAACCCCCTCTCTTTGCCTTTCTGTTGGAGGTGTGGGGCTGAGCTTTTGGGAAAAGGAGTCCGTTTAAGTTGATACACTGTGTGTACTTCCTTAAAGAGTAACTAGTGGTTAGATTAGATCCATGCCTTTGTCTAAATCAGCTAACCTGCCTGGGGCTCTCCCCTGTCCAGGCCTTGGGCCCAGGTCAACCCTTGTTCTTCTGGTGATGGGATGAAGCACTATTCTAGAGTCAGAAATGCAAAGGCAACTTCCTGTTTCTTTCTAGACAGATGAGTTTGATTTTGCCCAGGCCCACATGCTAACTTACTAATCCATAAGTTAACAAATTAACAAACATATTAATTCATTTTCACCATCTGTTTATTGAATGTAAGTCATTGGGTTAGATACTAAGATATAAAGATAAATGAGAAATAGTTATGCTCAAGGAATAGCAGTAGAAAGACCTGTGCGCAAGTAGCTAGACTTTATTATAATATATTATGTGTCATAAATCATTATAAAGTATATATATATTCTCTATTACTATTACTTTTTACTTGGGGCCTAAATCCTTGTAGTATCCCCACAGATAGCACGCTTGTTTTACACAGTATAGTTGCTTGATAAATAAATACTAATTAAATGTGAAAAGTAGCAAGGAAACCAAATATTTGAACTTCTCAAACTTGGGCCATCTGAGACTGGGTTCCTGGGGAGATCTTAAAAAAACTATTGATTCCTCAGGGCCCCATCCCCAGGAATTCTGCTTTAGTTCGGCAAGGACTAGAATTTTTCAAAACTCTGCAGGTTTGAGAAGCACTGTTCTAGGGTTTCTCAGAGGAGGGAGCTGGCCTGCAGCTGAGGAGCAAGCAGAGGCTGCTCAACAGAGGGAATGCTTGAGTCTGGAGGATGGATATGGTTTAGACAGGTTTTGGTGGAGGTTGAGAGTGGAGAAAAAGGGACATTCTCAGTGGAGGGAACAACACAGGCAAGGGCAGAGGCAGGAAAGGAAAGTGCCTAGGATGCTCCAAAAGAGTTGAAAGCCTCGGGCATCCCTACTGTCTGCTGCGTGAGAAAGTGGAGTAGAAAAATAGAAGGTCCTGAAATGACAGCTTGAGGTCAGATTGTGGAGGGACTAGGGCACTTCTCCAAAAAGTTTGAATTTATTCTACACATCCTGGGGAACCACTGGAGGTTTGGAAGTCAAGAAGTGGCAAGAGTAGACCTTTGTTTTAGGAGAACACTGCTGGGTAGTGGGGAATGAATTGGAGATAGGGAAAACTGGAGGAAAGAAAACCAATTCGAAGCTATTGCTTCTAATAGCTTAGGTGAGGGGGGATGCAAATGTGAGCTAGAACCATTTTGACAGGGATGTAAAAGGGAGAGTGGGTTTGGGAGGCATTTCTGAGACAGCGTTGAATAGATCTGTTGACCGGTTGGATATTGAGTCTGGTTGAAGACCTGAAGAGCGGGATGCAGTCAGTGAACACTCTGAGAGGATGTTAGAGGAGAAGCAGGTAGGGAAAAAGGTAACAGTGCAGGCAAGACTTCCACAGAGAGGTCGAATGGACTTTTGTTAATGCTGGTTCGGAACTTAGGTGTGAGATTGAGATAAAAACGTACAAATCATGACCCAGAATCCCCTTTCTCTCCTGGCTTAGGCCTTGGTTTTTGGTTTTCTTTTGATTCGCATCCCGTGAAACAATGCATTTTCTTTGACAGAATGCGTCAAATGCCAGTTCTGTAGTTTTGACCGCCAGAGTTGCTGTCTTCTTCCTTGAAGAAGGCCATTTGCAGCTCTTACACCTCCCTCCAAATGAAAGTTTTGAATAAAAGCCAGTCATAGAATTAAGTCAGGGCAAAGTGGTGTCAAGGGTGAAATTCAAAAGACAATACGTAATAATTGGTTTTAGAACAGGAGCCAGATGAATCATGAGGTCAGACCTGAAAGGAAGAAAGCTTTCTCAAGAAGACTTTGGGGCTAAGGCTGCAAGGTGCTGTTAGGAAACAAAGTGGCAACGATTGAGGCCGCGTCTCCAAATGGGACTTGCTCTGGGGAAACTGCTCACCATTTCCAATATGTCTGAAAACACTTGGTAAGAGGAAATAGATCTGTCTCTTCCAACTTTTTATAGCTTCCACAGAAACCCAATTCCACTAAGTCTATAATCATTGCTTTTTCTCCTCCAGAGAATCCATCAGACAGGGAGAAGGAAGAAAGGGCCTTGGGGAGTCAGAACACCAATGTGTCTGCCGAAAACCATTGGTCGCCTAGGGAAGTAGCTGGAGAAAGCAACTCGTGAAGTCTTAGAAAGAGGCACAGATAGTTGGAGATGAGAGGGAGATTAGTTATTGTCTAACATCCCAACTTCATAGTTATGGGGACAGGTCAGAAAGTGAAGAGACTTGCTCAGAATCGGGTTTCAGAAGCAGCAGTGTCAGGAGTAAAGCCAAGACCTGCCTTCCAGGCCAGTGCTGGGCCACCTCCCCAGCTGCCCCTGTGCCTGCCCACTGCATGAGAGAGTAACTGCAGAGTGCAGAACAGGCTGAGTCCTACCCATTCCAAAGCCTTCTTTGTTCTTTCACTCTTTTGTTGGACTCCCTGCTAGCTTTCCACTTTCTTTAATACCCTAACCTGCAAATTTCAGATGGATTCCTGGAGTCAGTATGCAAGAGGCCAAAATGTGATTTTCCCACAAGGAACACATGGACAATCATTGCCTAGTTGGGGTATTCCTCTAGTCCCATGACTTCTCAAAATTTCTGTATACATGGAACCCCTTCTGTAACATTGGTGGAATCTATCTATGTTCTGAAGGATTTGGGTTAGCAAGGTGTTGGCATAAACAGTTTATATCTCTCAGGACTCCTTTCAGTTCATGCGTTCTCTGAGCACTAACTACCCCCTCCTACCCACAGACGGGGTACACATTGCATACATACCCACTATTTGACCACCCCTGGTCCTACCATGGTTAATGGAATCAGGGATAGACCCCTGATCCCAAGCAGGCCCACTGAATTCCCCCTCATGGAAATTTGGAGTCAGGACCCAGGGGTTCCCATTACCTGGATCTGGAAGGTGGTCACGCAAACTGGTGGGTTTGGGGCAGTGTAGGTTAGAGCAGAGCCTCGGCGGCTAGTCTTTCAGAGCTCATGTGCTGGCTCCATCACCCCCTAGCTCCGCAATCTTGGGAAAGTCACCTCTGCATTTCAACTTCCACATTTGTGAAATGGAGAAAATAAGAAAAATATTACCCCATAAGTTTGTTGTGTTCAATAGGTTAAAATCTTTTAAGTACGCAAAACAGTGCTGGTGGCTGTTCGAGGACTTGCTATTGTGATTATTAGTTGTAAGAGTGGAACCATCATTATGGTGCCTTCATGTGGGGTTGTGAGCAAATTTAACAAAGGAAGCAGGTTTGCAGAGAGAGGGAGGGAGGGAAAAACAGATTTCAAGAAAGAATCACTGTCAAAACATTGTGTGTTACCTGAGTAAGAAAAATATGGAGAGAATAAGGGTTTGGGGAGGGCTGTCTCTTCGGGTCACAGTTCTATAATCTCTTGAGGCCCATATATATTTCTTACTCTTGCGTCTTCTGAGCTTCCCCTATAATAAAACTTCTCCCTTGAGTTTCTTTGAGTGAGGGTTTGTTCTATGTGACCAAAGGATTCCTAAATAAGAACACAGTTAAATCGTTCAGGGATGAAAGGAGACCGAAGTCTCCTCTGCCTCTTTTGCCTTCCCAAGGGAGGTGTCCTAGCTCAGCTCACACTCGATGCTCAGATGGATCTCTGGCTAAACATCATTTTGGCTAATTCAACGTAAGTCAGCAAGAACCCATCCCACAGCAACAGCCCTGCCCTGGCCATTGCGATGAAGACCGTGAGTTTTAAGATAGGGCAGCAGGAAGCTTGAAAACAAAACTAACTTCACCAGAGAGGGCATATCTTGTATTCCCATGCCCTAGGACAGTGCTTGGCACATAGTGGGGCTCTCTGTATATTTACTGTGGATAGAACAGAGGAAGCAGTGCATGACTGTGGCAAAATGGCCTAGCTGGGAGGACACAGGGAGTCTGAGGAGGAAGGGAGCTATCCTAGGGCTGGGGATTTGGGGCTGGATTCTCGAGCATTAATGTCTTGTGGGACACAAATTCTGGATCCCAGATTTGGTCCATTTTTACCCCCATTCTTAGGCCTTCTTCACTCTCCCAATCATTTGCTATCTCAAAATAATCCCAAAATATCAAAATAGGAAAAACAGGTAGTATGTTTGAACTTACTTTAGTCAATGGACTGGTTGCATTCTGAATTTCACAGAGGGTCAGGATTTTACTATCATCTTCATAGTCCTGGGGGTTCTTTTTAGTCTCATTCCCTTTCCACCCTGCTGAGGAGGAAGGGCAGAGATGGGGAGAAGCCCTACCTCCACATTGGCCTTCATCTCTCTGGGCTTTCCAAAGGGGTGGAGCTTAAAGTGCTTAGTGACCATACCCCACAGGCCTCAACAACTGAGGGAGATGCCGCCCCTGGTCGGGAGGGGGCTGGTGGTAAACAGCGGGCCCAGCTGCGTAGGTACGCTGCTCCTGCTGAACTCCAGCCTTGCTATCTCTGGATCTGGTTTCCAAGAATTTGGAAGGAGTTTACTTTCTTTTAGAAACCCGTAGATCATCATCCTGGGCTTCTAATCATGAAATATTTAAAACCTGCCTGCATGCAAGGGTCATTGCAAACAAAGCCCATTCCCATAATTGAATATAACCCCTGGTGTTACTTCGCATTTCTTCCAGTCAGGAAAATGGAGACAATTTTCAACACCTGCCTTCATTTCATTAGTTAGACAAAAAATGTTGCCAAGTGTAGAGGGGGAGAGGTAGTGAAGGGGGAATGGAGCAAAGTTTTTTTTGTGACATGGCTCTCGGGCCCTGGCCTTCTGAGTCTTCCTCCATCCCCCTTAGAATAGTGGCCCCCCACCTAATGCAGAGATATCCAGAGACTCAGGGAGGGAGCAAGACCTTCCCAGAGTCCGTTTCTAGCATGAAGAATTCAAGTGGCCTGACACTCGTCCACACCTCTGGTGACACACTTCACACAGAGACATATGCACTCGGCAGCCAGCTTTTTTTCCCCTTTAGCTGAACTTCCCTCGCTGATGATTTGACTTCAGACACTGCTTTCCCTAAACCCTCTCCTTGACTAGAATCACGCTAATGTTGACAGTTCTTCCCCCCACCCCCCCCCCTTTGTTACATTGCACAACCCAGAGAGAATGTGAGGTGAGCTTGTCGGAGGAGATGAAAGATGGCAAGAAATGGGTGTTTGGGGACCAGTTCTTTGGTGACATGGACTCTGCAGTCCTTTTTTCACTCTCAGTGCCTCACTCCCTCTCTCGTCTTCTCCCTCTCCTTTGCTCCCCCTTCCCTCTCTCCCTCTCATTCTCTCTGAAATGGTGTATGCCTCCAGTAATTTACATAATACTCTTCTGACACCTTTACTTTAGTCATCAATCACCGTACCTTCTCTCAGTCTATCTTTTGTCTGAGCATGTCTCTTCTTTATCAGGCCATGCACAAAAGATTAATTTCACAGTTTTTCTCCCTTCTTTCTTTCCTTGCAAGATACAAAGCTCATGAAATGACAGAAGCAAGATAATGAAAACAACAATGCAAGCAATTTTTTTTTGTTCTTGCAGGTTGGATCTCAAGATACTTTTTCTAACCTCATTGTGTGCCATCTGTCTTAGAAAAGGTCTGTTCTGTATTTTTTTTAATACCTTTCTGATGCTGCTCAGTAGACTACCTGAGGAGGGGGAGGAGAATTACATATTTAAATCAGGTCAGAGGATTTGGTTTTCAAAATCTTTGGAACAATTAAAGCAAGGGACCCATTTCTAATGGTGGCGTGGACTACTGCACAATGCCCACGCCCCAATTAATATTAATGAGATCTTATGCATAGCCAATTTATGACATTTGATTGACTCACCCAACCACCCTTCAACCTGTCTTATAAAGTGAAATATATGGTGAAGAGGGTCTTATTTGCATATGCATATGTTCTTAATATTAATTAGGCTAATGGATCTAAGGACTTGGAGATAATTTGGGCATAGGCAAAGTAAGAAAAAAAATCCACCGCTTACAAAACAGAAAAGTGTTCTGTGTCCTGTCCCTGTACTTGAACAAAAGATGTTAAAGTGGAAGATAAAAATAACAGGTGCCAATATTTCTCTCTTCTTTTTTTTGTATTCCAAAGGATTCGAAATTTTTAAAAATAAAAATACTTATCACAGGCATTAGTTTATTTATATATATATTTTTTTCATTTAAAATTGGGAAGTGCTAAATAGATAAAGATAATAGCCTAGTTCAACTGGCTGTCTGTGGCCATAGGTCGGCCTTCCCCCATCAGCTGTAGAGATGCTGCAGTTTCAGGAGGACACAAGCACTCAAAGGGATACATGTTGGATACAGGACAAGGATTCTGTTCTGTCAGGAGGAAATACTCCCAGGAACCTCTGCTTTAGCAGGGTCACTAACGGAATTTATTCCCACAGTGGAGTGGCTGGGAAGAGCCCTTGTCATGTAGCCTAATTAAGCCTGAAGAAGAGGGTTTTGTGGGTTTTTTTGTTGTTGGAGTTGGGGGCAGCACATACCCTGATTTTTGCCCCAAGTTGTCCTTTGAAGCCCAGCTGTGATGGTCTTTGGCTTCAAACATATGAGGGAAAACATTTCTATATCCTTTTACCCTTTACTTGTTAATTGAACATGAAAACCAACTAACTAGTAGTCCTTGGACTACAGAATAGAATATGGTTTTATGATCTTACTTCATGGCACCATAAATAATAAACTTATATACCAAACATTACAAGAAGCACATTCCGTATTCTATCTCATGCCATCTCTGTAAAGTATGGATTTAGGTCTCCAGAAATCCCTACTCCAATGGGTTGAATCACAGAGGGATTATGAGACATGCCTAAGGTCCCACAGCTGGGATTGATGAGACCGAGTCTCACACCCAGGGGAGCTGCGACTCCAAGATCAGGACCATCAAGGGCAAAGTACACTGCAAGCAGTTCAGCTTATAGTCGGTAAAAATAGCAACAGGCCCTATAATAAGGGGGTACACTGTTTTGCCTTTGAAGACAGCCAATGGCATGACTGTGGTATGCAAGTAACAGTCACTTGAGACAGTAGAAGTGCTTATTTGTTGCCACACAGCTAAAAGAGAGTGGGATAATGGGAAAAACAAAATATTTATTTGTATTTAACATTTATGAGTGAAAACTTTTTATAGTATAGTCTTATTAAACAAAAACCTTCTAGAGCTTGCTAGAATGGTCACACATAAAGAATGTAGAGTTAGATAAATAGATGGTAACTGATTGAGGCATCTTCTCTCCAATGAGGTAAGGTAAGAGATAGGTGAGGAACAGAGGCCTCCAGGGCCGGGGATGGCCCTATCGACTCTTCGTATTTCACCTTCTCATCCCGTCTCTGAAATCCAGTGACTGGGCACTGCTGGGAATTTTACCTTCTAACAACATTCATAGTGAGTTCTATGAGCTGCCATGCCCCTTGCCCGGCTTTCTAGTCTAAACCAAGGTGTGTGTGGCCATGTGTGCTCTGTGTGCCTCATGTGAACAGGCATTTTTTGGGGACGGCGGTAGAGGTGGGAAAGAGTGGAAAGACTCTTGCAAGGGGCAAAGGAGGAGACACCCTCCTTCCCAGAGTTTCCAAGCTTGAGCAGCTCTCCCAGGACCGGTGGGGCCCAGTATGGTGAGTCTGTGTCGATAACCATTTATTCTGCCCAAATTGCTTACAATTGTTTTTTAAACTAAAACCTCTGCTGCTGAGACTGCTTTGACTACATTGTAAAGATGTGACAGGTAGTGAAAGAGTGTGTATGAAGCAATCATGGAACTGGTACGCTTTCTTCTTTTCTCACCTTAAATACATGCTCATTAAATAAATACTCATTTGTGGAGAGAGTGTGGGAGAAGGAAGTGAAAAAGGGGAGAAGGCTGAAGTGTGCCTGATGCCTCTTATTCTCAGCCACATCTAACTCAGCCAGAGTCAGCCTAGCAGAATGGTTAAGTGTGTAAATTGTTAAGTGCTTTGGATTGTTGTGAAACTTAAATGAATTTACAAGGCGTGATACATGAAGTGTCCAATACATATTAGCTCTCATTGTTATTACTACCAAAGTTTCTCTACCCAGTTGATTCATGAAACCACCTACATTCTCCACCAAGGATCCTTAGAATTCATCCTAGAATATTCTCTTTAAAAAAATATGCATTACTGTATGCCAAACACTTTGCTGGTAGGGCACACGTGGTTGCTGCCCTCACAGGAGCTTATGGTCTAATCCAGCAGAAAGGTATTTAACAACTAAACACAATAGATTATGATGGGGGTTAAAAGTGAAGATTCTGAGGAGTCACAGGAGGTGTTAGCCCAGGGGACTACCCAAGTTCAGATGTCAGAGAAGGTGTCCCTGAGAATGTACAGTGAGCTGGGATCTGAAAGATAGGTCGGACAGAGCAACCAGGAGAAGGTAGGGGAGGTGGGAGTGGGGTGGAAGTAGGGAGGGTGGCAAGAAGTGTAAGCATCCAGAATTGGGAAGAGATATGACAGAGGGTCAAGGGAGTAAAAGAAGACCACAATGGATGGACCTCAAAAAATGCAAGCAGGAAAATGGCAGGGGCAAAGTGGGAGAGGCAGGCAGAGCTCAGTCCACGTGAGGCTTTGTTAGTCACCCAAGGAAGTGGGATTTATATCACGAGTAATGGGGAACCACTGGGGATGAGCAAGCTCAAGGGGGGAAAGGCCATGGCTATAGCATTTGTTGCTTGGAGACTAACAGGGCCCATTTGAAGCCAGTCCAAGGAGGGCCAGTGGTGGGCTCCAGTGTAGAAGGGACCTTCCTAAACTGAAGATCTACCTTGTGAACTCCAGGAGCCAACCACAAAGGAATTTTTGCTTAAATTCTTCAGTTCTAGGTTCCTATCCCCACCTGCCAAAAGGAAAATGTGTCATGAGCACTGAAGGTACAAACACACCAACAATCTCTCTCCCTTACCTTCTCTGTTTCTGCCTCTCCTGGCAGTGAAGAGACTGAGCTGTGGAATCTTTGACAGCAGGAGAAGGCATAAACGTGGAGCTTTCTTTCTCCGTCCAATCTGCCGAACTCAGGGCTAGACACACAGTTGGTGCTCACTCAGGTCACACTGACCCAGTCCCAATAATCACCATTTTCCCTCCTTCTGAAGAGGGGCCGGATTCTGGGGACAATGACACATTCACGGTTGCTGAATTATCTTTTTCAATCCGCTCAGCATTTATTGAAGTAATAGCAGTTGGGCTTCTCTGGAGGTGAGGACTTTGTAGGAAGAAGCTTTGGCTGGCTGGCCCAAGGGGCTCGGCCACAGCCGGAGGACAAAAGTGTAAAGTTTGTTTCCAAGCCTGTCATTCAGCTCAACTGCCTTTCAGGCCTCTGAGGTCTCCTGGCCTGAGGACTGCCATTTGGACCAACATTTGGGAAGCAGGATGCTTATGGAATCCATTTTGGGTTTGGCAAGGAGAACAAAGAATCTTGGCTGGAATGGAGCAAAGTGGTATAGACATAGTCCAGAGTTGGGGACAATTTGGTGTCTTATCGCTGACCTGAACGCGGCGTGCCAGGGGGTGGCATGGTTTGGGGGAGGGTATGTGGAAGGGGATCATTTAAACTCCCACAAGCCAAAAGAGGGGGAGCTAAATTGCAAATGAGCTCTCAGGCTGCTGCTTCCCAGAGATGAGCAAACCCAACCCTTGTCTGTTCATCTGTAGGTCAAAATGGTTTCCTTTTTTTCTTTTCTTTGTGCCGTACAGTTATGCCATGTGTACGGTGAGATGGGCATCTTGTATATCAATGGGAGTCAGCACAATCCCCTGAGCCCTTGCTAATAGAAAGTACCACTTCCTGGGAGGGCTAAAGCAAGCTGGGCTACTTATGGCACCTGTAACCTCACATCCTAAAGAATGTGGGCACGTGCAGGCAAATCTCTGGGTACCATCTTCGTTGTCCCCCCCCCAACAATCCAGTGAGCCCTGTTCTGCTTGGGAACACTCTAAAATATTCTCCCGTCCTTCATGGGGTGGGGGGGTAGAAGGAAAGGGGGGCCCTTTAGGCATTAGTTACTGCAGTAATTACTATATAATGGAGTAAATACTATACTATAATAATTAACTTTTAAGCCTTGAAATAACATTTACTGTAATTTAGACCAAATATGAACTGTGAGTAATGAAGCTCGATCCAACATGAAATCATTTGCAAGGCGCTTTAAACATATGTCTGGGAAAGAGAACACAGCAGCTTCACGTCGTTACCAAAATGGGTCCAAATGATGCCCTCACATGCTTTAAGTGCATGCAGCTGCCATTATTTTGAAATATCTTGTTAGCATTTTTTTTTTTTTCCTTTTTAATAAATTGCTTCCCTCTCTCCTTTTCCAAAACTGTCCTTTCAGGCTGTCAGAGGAGGTTGTGTTTTGTTTTGAATTTAGTTTTCACCCAAATGACTGCAAATGTTCTATGCAAAGGTAACATTTAAAGCCTGGGCACGTATCTTGGAATAAGGGAGAGGGCAAGAAAGTTCTTGGGTTCCCTACATCAGCAAAAAACTGGATGTTTCTGGAAAGTTGTTTCTGACCACAGTGGTGCCAGGGTCCTGGGACATCTAGGAAGTAACAGTGCCCTTTGTTTACTCAGTTCAGGTCATTCTTTCCAAACCCCTTTTTATAGGCTTGTCCCTCTGAGCAACTCTGGGGACACCATGCAGAGGGCCCTTCCCACCCCACCCCCCATTAAAGATAAGGAAGAGGCTTGTATTAGGTTGAACCAAATGAAATGGCTGCTTTTCTAGGTCAAAAGCAATAGTATATCAGCAACACCATGTGGTCCACCCAATACAAAGCACACAGTAAGCGCCTTCTGAAGTCAGATCCCAGTGTCTTCCTTTAATTACTGCTCAGACTCCAGATTAGGTTTAAAAGGTACTTCATAGGTTTCCTATAACCCAGCTGCCAGCCCTCCCTCCTCAGATTCATGCTTTTGGGAAGTCTCGGGGGCCTTTGCTTACCTTTCCAGCTCTTTCTCTCACTGGTCCACTAATCTTCCACACTAGTCAGACTGAACCACATACTGTTTTTTAGTTCAACTTTTCCAACTCTGATATTGGGTGCTTTCAGGTCTCCTCTCTCCCGGAATCCCCCTTTGACTGACTTGAATTCTGCCCATCCTCTGAAACAGACAATTCAGCTCTACCTTTTCTCTAATACCTTTCTTAAACAAACAATATTGGAATTGGAAATAAGAGCTGACATTCTTTGAGCACTTATGAAGTGCCGAACATCTAAGGACATTATAAGGATTATTTTATTTAATCCCCATAAATAAAGATAAACAATATTCTTTGCCCTGTTTTGGAGATGAGGAAACTCATCTTAGGCTTAGGACTGTGTCCCACTAGCTTGCCAAAGGATTTCTTTTTGGTGGGCATTGTCTGGAGCTGACAACCATATCCTTCAGAGCTGTCTCCAGGCATTTGAAGGACTGAATGAAAAAAAGGGATGAGGAGTTTACACATATTGCAGAGAGGTCCAAGACCACTTAGAGGTGTCGATTTTTTCTCAATGTCCAAATCATTCTATTTGAAAATGGAATGGACTGGCCTGCCCAATGTGCTTGAGTGAGATGCCCATCACTGGACATGTTCAAGCAGAGACAATGCATATATGTCAGAAATGTAAGAGGATTCATATAGAGATGCCCTCCAAGGCAGTACATCTTGGTGGCTAAGGGCATGGGTTCCAGAGTAAACCGGGTAGATTCAAGATCTCAGCTCCACTTCGGGCACATACAGTTTGCACCTCAAATCTTTTTCCAGCACACACAAGCCCACATACACATCCCAGTTTTAGTTTATTGAATCCATGGATACTACTTATGCTTCTCAAACTTTAATAAACATATGGATCACCTTCACCTGGGGACCTTGTTAAATTCAGATTCTGATACTGTAGGGCTGGAGCAGGACAGGAGAGTATGAATTTCTAACAAGCTCCCAGGTGATGCTGAGATGCTGCTGGTACAAGATCATACCTTGAGCACCAGGGTTTTATGTCAAATGTCCAAATCCCTCCTCCCAAAAAGCTGTATTATAAATTATTTCCTCTATTGGATTTTAGGTAAATACTTGTTGATTGATTGATTAGACATACTCTCTAATCCAAGAAGGCCAAGCAAGATCCTTCAAGTGCCCACCTCCGATGGAGTTCATCCGTATTACTATATTACTTTGTCTTCATCTCAGCCTATACATTGTAAAAATTCTGTGTGATTTCCTTTTTTTACTCTTTTATGGAAATTTCTATGACATTTCTCATAGAGTTTGCCAGCAGAGATTTTAATTGGGGCAAGGATAAGGTTTTGTGCAAATAGCAAATAGTGGAAATTTGGATCAGTTAGGCCAGTCGTTTAGTTGATGGCATCTCTGCAGAGAAAAATGATTTTATAGGAAAACATATTCAAATCTGTCAAGTTATTCCAATACATTTACCAGTTTTTATTTTCAAAAATCTCTTTTGCTTTATGTTTTTAGAGTCAGTGACCATTGCACTTACGCTTCTTGCACGACTCGAAAGTGTTAATGCTCCTCTTTCTGTCTATTGTAAGTTGCTGGCATCACAGATGGATGTTTGTTCCACGCTGGATCCCAGAGTCTTCTGTGTGTGCATCCTGATATTTAACACAATGGATTGAAATCATATTTATTGTTTTCTTTTTCAGAGCAGGATCAGAGATGGGGGAGTTGAAAGCTTTTAAGCAGATTTTCAGGAAACAAAAGGCTACATTTTTGAAATGCCAGCTATTACCCGTCACAGTTCAGACTGTAGGAAGACTCCTTAGCACTCGCAGGGATCCCTCCCTCCTGGAAACAGTGCAGGAATTACACCCTGAGATGTGACCGTGGAAAACGGACTCAAAGTCAATGTGCATAATTACTTACCACAACAGTGGTTAATGTGCCCTGAAAGATTCCCAGCTCCCCTTGGCCTGGGGCTTGAGGGTTGATATTCAGATTTTCTTGATAAATGCCTTGGACTCTTTGCTTACACCTTTTCCCAAAATGCTCTGGATTATAATGCATGTGCTTTCCCCCTCCCTCTAGGCCGGATGGAGGAAGGAAAGCTGTAGCATAATACTGTCACATTTCAGCTGTGATGAGAAATAGCTAATGTCCTAGAACGATAGAGTTAAAAAGGACCATAGCAATCATCCTCCTCTAGTTCAACTCACTCATTTTATAAATGAGGAAATGGAGGTCCAGAGAGGTAGTGACTTGCCTAAGGTCACACAGCTAATTAGTGGCTGAGTCCAAATGAAAGCCCAATTCCCCTTAATTGCAGTCCCATGTGGTTTCTTCATCAAAGTGGACTGCTTCTTGAATATGCCCCCATTTCAGGGAGAGGGACTGATATCTTGTCTGGAGACTTCAGAAGGCTGGATTCTCCTAGCATCTCAACTCTTCTGCCTTGGGGAGGAGATTTCCCACATCAGGATTCATTTGTTTTGCGCTCTTGGAAACTCTGAGAGCTCTGAGATCTGACACTACCCTGCATGCTCTAAGGCCTTCCGGTGTGGTAATGACCCACAGCTGCCCACGGAGGCTGAGTTCTATGTCCTATAATTGTTTACTGCTGTCTTCTATATCAAGAGTTATCTCTCCTCTGTCTCTTTCCCTCCAGGCGTGCTCTCTGTTATGATTCTAGTGACAATGGATGACTGAGTATGCTGTGACCCAACCTGGGGAGTGGACTTGGCATTCAGCAGTGCCTCCAGCAGCAGCCCAGAGGAGTGACCATTCTGTTGGGGTTGGATGCCCCATGGACAGAGGTGGACATGGCGGGGGCGGGGCAGGATTGGGGTGGTGACATACAGATTACATTAGACGGTCTTCAAACATCCTGACATTTCCCTCTGTGTACCACTGTTCCGCAACATTCATCCAGGGAGTACTGGCTTCCTCCAGGAACTCCAGGCTCAGCAAGGATGTGAATGTGGAAAGAAACCAAAAAAAAAAAAAAAAAAAAAAAACCAAACCCCAAAACACAAACCACGCCAATCCTGACTTTAAGAAGCTCATGGAAGAACAGGTCAAAGTGAAGACACACTAAATAACAGCCCAGCATAGTGTTGTGAGACCACAGAAGGAGGGGCTGGGTCTCCCAAGGGCATCAGGGCAAGCTCAGCGCAGAGGTGTTGGTTGAATTAAGTCTTGGGTGATAATGATGATCCTGCTGGGGTATTGGAGGTGCTGAGGAAGGGCTGGGTGGGTTCAAAGCCAGGAGTATTGCAAGTGAGGAGACAGCAGGAACAGAGCCAGGGGGCAAGAAGGCACGCAACTGCATGGTCATGAGACAGAAGGCCCCAGTGTTCTCAGCTCCAAGGGACTCTTGCCAACGTGTTGAAGCAATATGCTGGTAAAGTGGGCCTTAACATGGAGGGGCCAGAAGGCAAGCCCATGCTTCCTGGTCCAGCGCTTAAGGTCTGCCTGCAGGAGATGCAGCCCTCCTCACACCTGGACTCTCCACAGGCCTGCCTTCCCCAACCAGCCCCAGGGGCTGCGCTTGGACTCGGCTCAGACCTTGTGCTTCCTGTTCTCATGGATAACCCCCACTCTTGCATCTGCCTGGACGCTCTCTTTCCTTCCTTCTACCTATTTAGCCCCGTCCCTTTCTTCAAGCACCCAAGTTCTCTCCTCCTCTCGGAAGTCTTCTCTGAACACTTTATGATGGGTAGGAGACTCACACCACAAGCTCAAGTCTGCCCAAATTTCCCATATCATGGATTTCTTTAAATCAAATAAAATCTGACTCCAAGCCCCTGTATCCCCAGAATCATGGTAACCTCAATCGCAGCAATTGTAAGTGTCCCCTCCTCTTTCCTGGGGTCACAGTTTCCCTGCATTGGCAAATGGAAGCAAGACCTCTAGTTTTCAGTCCATCCTGGTTGCCTCAGATCTCCTCTCTGCCCATGCCCACGTCCTTCTAGAAGGTGGGTGACTCTGCCTTTCTCAGGCTTTGCAGAACACGCAGGATGGTGACCTAGGCTGGGGGCTTATTGCGCAGAGTCAAACCTTTTTGGGGACAACACAGGGCAGTTCCCATCTGAGGGGAGGGGACACAGGTCTCTGCCTTTCTGGGGCCTGTTAGTCTCCTTCCGTGTCCCAGTCTTGGGACTCTCTCTTCTCTCTGCCTCTCTCAAAGTTACTCATGACTTTCTGTGTCCCTGGGCTTTGGGCATAACTTCTTAAGTGAATTTAGGCTTTTGTGGAAGACAGGAAGAGAGGGGACTTCAGAATCTTTGGCTTCCACCTTGCCACCCAAACTTCCCCAAGTCAAGGGAACCCTAACTTGGAAGGGGAGGTAGGATTTCCAGTGAGAGGGAGGAGAGTAGAACAGAATGAAACTCAAACTCCAATTAATATGTCAATAAATTATCCTAATCCCAGTCCCATCCAGCCTTTGAAGTCTAGATTTAGCCAAGTTACCTGCCTAGACTAATTATCCCTGCCCAAGTTTCCTCATCTGTAAAATAGCGATAATAATAACAATAGCAATTACTTCCCAGGGTGGTTGTGAGAATTACATGACTTAATAATGGCAAGTTATACAGAACAATACCTGGATCATAGTCAAGCACTTAAAATTGTGAGCTGCTTCATTAGTCATTACCCATTTGACCGCTACCTTGCCATAGAGGACTGTTAATAATTTTATTATGCGTTTGTTGGTAAGCGTACACATGGGGTAAAACTCTTTGCTGATTGCAGTGCTCAGTGCGTTCTTAGTGATTCTGACTTGACAGAAGGAGCAAGATTTGTCCCACGGATACCAAAGGAGAGTCCGCGCCCTGAATAACTATTCCAGCTATTGCTCACCATATGTCCTCAACCAAAAAAATAACTTTGGAGGGCAGGAAATGAGCACACATGTGCACGTCTGCAGAGTCGCCTGCTGAAATCAATACGTCAGACATATTCACCAGCCAGGCAAATGCCTGCATGCGTTTGTAAGTGGCTATTTCTGAACATCCAAAAGGAGAGAAGAGAGAAGCCAAATTCAAATGGCATCATGTGTTTGTTATTTTGCAACAAGGTTATGTGAAAGAAGAGCTTCCTCTATGCCTGGAAAACTTTGAGGGGGAGAAATAAGTATTTAAGGGTATTTTAATGATCATGAAAGGTACTGGCTTAATAGGGCAGGAAATGGCGGTTCTCGTTTTAGTCCCAGAAGGAAAATAACGAGGCTGTAGCTTAGCCTTCCCTGAAGAGTCATAAACTGGACTGCAGAGAGGCAGCCCCTTGAGATCCCCTCTCTGGATCTCTGTGGCCCCTTAACAGGGGGTCTGTCTGCCTAGGATTCCAATGTACTTATTAATTAATGATCCCAGCACTGTGTTTAGGTAGCAGCAACCTGCACAGGGTTCTGGAAGAAGCCGTTGCCTTCCAGCTTGCAGGGTTAGACACCTTCCTGAACAAGCCAGCCTATTTATTCCAGTCTTTTCTGCTGGCTTCCCAGCCCTCCATGGTCAGATTCCCCCATTTACCTTTCCAACTCTCTCTTCTTCTCTTTCCTTACTCAAACACATAGGTACCCATTGCTATTCTCTACTTCCATCGCCAACAGCACATCATGTTTTTGTCTTGGTTCTTTACACTCAAATCCTGGTACAGAAGTTCTTCCCCTCTCCTCTAGCTATGCATACTTTACGCATCCTTTAGGACACCTCTGCAGTCCCTCTCCTCTGTGAAGCAGCTCCTTCAGCAATCTTTTTTTGTTATCAGACCTCTTTATCTCTTCTGCCAGTCAAGCCTGGCATCTATAATCACTGCCCATTGTCTTCTCATTGCTGCTTTAGTATAAATCTTATCTGCTTGCCCTGAAGACAAGGTTAATATTCTCTTGATTATTTGTTTGCTTATTCCCCAAGGCACTGGAGACTTGAAGAACACTTAGTAAATAGGGCTACCATTGGAAGGGCATGTGTGCCCATTTGGAGCTGCTACTTCACAGCCCTCAAGTTGGGTGTAGTCAGGCAGTGGAGACAACCCAGTCTATTTTGCCTTCTTTTAAGTTGGTCATCTGGTTTCTCTATGCTGTCTTTTTTGCTAAATAATAATAATTCCACTTGTTTTGCAGTTAGACAAAACAGTGGGTTCTTAAAGAAACTAGGGAACTTGCTTGGCTTTAGTTATCAGGCCAGCAAGAAAGCTGAATATGGTCACTCCATGTCTGGCTTGATGAGTTCCCTGTTTGTGTGACAGGGTTATATTGGATGGTGGTTGAGTTCTGTGCCCAGTGGATGGCAGATGACTGTGGAAAGCTGGCAGAATAGCCATGCTTGGGTTATGATGGAAGAGATGCCTTAGAGAGTGAAGGCCCTGAGGCCTTCTCCTTCTGCTGTAATCTCTGTTCCAGCTTGTCCCCTCAGTTGTGAGTCCAGAAGCTTTCCTGTCTGGGGCCCTGGGAGTTCCAGACTTCCTCTGAGTACTTTTTCTCTCATCCCAACCTCCATATTTGTGTTGCAGATCCCAGCTGGATAATCTAACTCCGAACTGGCATTGGCCTTTGTTTGATGTGGCCACTAGCCCCCTCTCTCTTCTGTCTACCGCAGAGAACCCCGTCCATCATTTGCCTTCATTGAAAGGTTGCAAGCCCTTCCTTTTGACATCTCCTGCTCTGGAGTTGAAATCATTCTTAGAAAGTGCTAAGAGTGTGTTTTTCATCTCCCCAATTCCTTTCATCTCCAGAACAGCCTGGCTCTCTCCATTAAACAGAAACACTCGTTGGAACTGTGGTGGGGCCCCCAGGCCAGCACATCAAGGACACGTGTTGCGGACACATCATGTGGAGGTCATCAGCAGGCTGCCAGCCTGGCTCTCGTCAGCCTTCCCTTACTGACAGCTCCTCCAGTGTCCATTCCATAGAAGACATTTTGAGAGCAAGGAAGAGAGTGCAATTCCAAATAAGATGACATAATCGTGGAATGCTAATGTGGGTTTATAGAAGACTTGGCATCTCAAAGAAACCAGGACTGGAAATATAATCAGGAAGGCATTTAGCGATGACCTGAAGGCTATAAATACGATTATGTTTTAACTGCCATCACCTTTGCAGGCAACATTTTGTCTCCAGGTTCTTAAAAATTATTACACTGGAGTTCACTGGTGGCTTCTCCAGGAGAAATCTTGGTGCATTTACGAATTCTTCCGCTCTTGCTTCTTGAGTTAAACTCCATTTGTGTTTTAGTTGGTGAATCTTGGGCTGGCTTTTTGCTCTATCTTCCTTTACCCCAGCCTCATCATCTTACTTTTTGGTACCCCCTCTTCCATTCCACTCCCCCCTCCCCATGCACACAGGGACATAAACATAAATCAGATTAAAACTCAAAGCCAATTTCCTCCGAAGGTGTGAGGAATCAGTTATTTGCAGTGGCCTTGGGTAATGCTTTCTTTGAGGGAATATTTGTGAATGCACATGCTCTGTTCTTATGTTTGAGAGGAAATACCAAGAGAGAGGGTTTGGTTGTAGCTCAGAAACAAAAACAAAAAACAAAAAATAACTCCTTGTAAGATTGACACCATCCTCACAGAAAAGTCTGAAAGATTTGCTTGTAAATATCCCCAGAGAAGGAATTTGGGGGGCAGAGTTTTTTTCTGTCATTGGACAAACAGAAAAATGAAAGTTCAGGGAGCCCAGTGACTTCTCAGACTGACAAAGAAAAACAGAATAAGGAGTAGGATACAAGGCTTGTGTCTCTAAACTAGGCCTGAGCAGACATCTTAGCCTGCCTGTTGCACTGTGCCATTGACGAACTTTGTGCCTTGATGAACTTTATTTGCTCTCTGCCAAACCCTGACAACTAACCCTGCTCTGAGCAGAGAAGTCCCTCACATATTTCCTCTTTAGGTGATTGCTAGGCCCCATCATTCCATGACAGGGAATGCCCTTCTTCCCAGTGCCAAGGTACCCAGATCATTGCAGAAATGATGACAACTCAGTAACTGGGCCTCAGCCCATGCTGTGACTTTTGGGAAGTCGGCCTTAATGCATTTGCATCGGAGTGTGTGTATCTTTTTAAGATATTCTATCATAAATACAGTTTCATGCTGTAGGAAAGTTTTTCTCTGACAAAATGTTTGCCTCATCCCATTTCCCCCTGACCTCTGTTTTCTTAATTTTACACTGAAGGATCAATGTACCCGTTATACATCCATCTTTCTCCTCCTCTCTCTTTGGCTCTTCTCAAAGGCAACGAGGGCTCCCTCCTTCCTGCAGGGGCGGTGGGAAAGGGAAGAAGTATACAAACTGATTTATTTCAGCCTGTCAGCTGTTTTAAGGACATCAAAGACGGAGGGTGCCCGCTCCTCCTCAGTCATCGGCAAGCTCTGAGGAAGTGCTCTGCCCTTCATTAAAAGCACAGGCAGTGCCCCTTGAGAATGACTGTCATGCTTATTCTCTGATTTCTCACACAGCCCTCGGTCTGTTCTGGAGCCGCTGCTTCCAGGAAGCCTCCTAGCAGGGCTGAGTAGAGAGTACAGCTGAGAGCAAAGCCATCTCCTCTGGAAAGGTATTTGATGGAATTGGTGCCATGCTGGAGAGTTTCATTTTGGGTTTAAATGAGAGGCAAGCATTGCTAGTGACAGTTATAGCAAATCAGAGTACAGTGGATGGTTCCAACCTTTATTCATATTATATTTCATAATAAACATCTATTTAGGAAAGACAGTATGTGTAAAGTCAGATGGAATATGCCAGGCTGCAGAAAGGAGTTGGAGGAATCATCATTGTAAAATCAGAGGATGAGTTCACACCTCCAACTGGATCTCTCAAGTTCTCTCCCTCCATCCTTCTAGGAAGCATGCTACACAGGGTGATATGACAAAGTTAAGAAAGATGGAGTTGCATAGTGATTGCAGCTTTGGAACACAGCAGGATGGGGGAAGGTATTGCCAAGCTTTGACTTGGTTTTTAAGCATGTCTAGGATAAGGAGCTCAGGGTTATGGGGTAGAGTCTCCTAATGACTTTAAGGCAACCAGAAAGCTGGTCACATGCTATATTTTAGCTTTGAGAAAGCCAAACATAGGAACTTTTCAGGCTCTCAGACAAGTGACCAGCCTCAGGTGAGGCAAGAATGGACAACAGAAGAGCCCAAGTTACTAAGGTGTGGGAAGCTTCATAACAAAGAAGGAGCTGATCTAGACGGTCTCCAGGACCCCTTGGAGCTCCCTGAGTCCTTGATCTATGAGAGCAAAACGAAAATTAAACACATGCTCCATATGGGTAAGGAATATCTTCATTTTGCAAGATCTAGAATAATGACGGTTTCAGCTAAAAGCTTCTTGCATGTATTAACTCATGTATCCTCACGACAACCTTCTGAAGTAAGCAGTAGGTTGACTGCATTTTACAGCTGACGGAATAGGGAGGTAGGGAACTTTCTCAGGTTTGCTCCACTAGGAAAGGGATAGAAGTTCCCTTTCATGTGATTGGAAGAGCTGTTGGCATGAAAAGGGAATTTGCACAGGTCTTGGTCAGGTTCTCCAAGGGAAGCCAACTGCCGCCTCTGCCTCTGCAGTGCCAGGCTGGGCACACATTCCCACACTCAGCCCCAACCTTTTCTGATGAGAGGATGTGCCTTTCAAGAGCACACAACTCCTCTTTCTCTCAGCTTCCCATTCATGGCTGCATCCCTGGTGGCTTGGCCTGCCAGGTCCTTGCAGCCCAAATCATCTATCAAGAACACACTCCAGCTGATTGTCAGAGTCCCTGCCTTGGACCTGCCATGAGAAAGCTGGAGCCTAGCTCACATGCCTGTGGTCACAGCTGTGGCTTAGACAGAAGGAAGGCTTTTATTTCCTTCCTACTACTGCAGCATAATAGGACATCTCTCTGATACTGTCTCCATTTTGTATTTTTTTTCTTTTCAGAACCCATAAGGAGATGGCAATGGATGGAAGTTTAGAAGAAGACATCACGGACATGTGCTTAATGGGCAGCATGGGTGTAATGAGGAGGGAGGAGTGCTACCCCTCGCCAGGTGGGTGATGTTGGTAAGTAGATTTACCTCTCTGAGCCTCAATCTCCATCTCAGTAAAAGTGAAAGTAAGGATCATAAGACCTACTCTATACTTATATGTGAAGATTAAATGAGCTCATGCAGGTGAAAAATGTTTGGCATATTAAGACTTAGCACAGTACATGATTGCTGTTTATTATAGCGATTCAGAGAACTTGAGGTTACTATAGGCTGGAGAGGTAAGCGTGTGGATTTGTGGGTTTTTATATCTATAGAGGTGGAGAACAGGCAAAGCACAGATGGGGAAGGGGGCTTGGGAAGGGAGGCAACATGGAGGGGATGGAGGTCCCTGTAGTGACTTGCACATTAGGGCAGCAGGGGCAGGTGTGATGGGAAGAGTAAATTGGAGATACAGTTTGGGTTTTTATCAGGTAAGTAATTGGGAATATTCAAAAAGTTTCTGAACAGAATGGTAGTATAAAAATGTCATTAAATAGTATTGGAGAAAGATTAATCAGAAAGTGGTGTGCAGAAAAGATTTGTGACAGAGATAGACATAAGTTGACCAAAGCCACTTTGCTTTTCCTCCTAAGTATACAATTAGACCACATTTCCCAACCTCTCTTGCAGCAAGGTGAGTCCTTGTGACTGAGCCCGGGCTAATCAAATGTCCGCAGGACAGCTATGTGCCACCTTCAGGCCTGGCCCATAAGATGTGGTCCTCCACATTCCCTTCCCCATCTTCTGGGTGGACGCAGAGGCTCTGGCAGAGAACTTACAATCCTGGGGGATGCTGGAGCCACAAGCTGCAAGGAGCCTGGGTCACTGACTGACTGGGTGGTTCCGAGCCTTCTTCCCTTGCCACCTGTTGGACTTTTTGTAAGAAATAAACGTGGACTGTGTTAAGTGACTGAATGTTGGGGTTGTTTGTTCCAGCAGCTATCCTATTCTAACTAATGCAGGTAGGAATGGAGAGAGACCAGAGGGAAGAACAGGAGGCTGTTGCAATGATTCAGGTATGAAATGAAAAACTCTGACCAGTTTGGTAGAGGTTGAAGTAAAAATAAGTGAAAGATATTCTTTGGGCAAATTCGCTTGAAATCGTGACTAACAGTGTGTGTGTGGATGGGGACAGGGTGAAAGAGAAAAATGAGCCCCAAATGCCTATTATTTCCTAGTCTATTGATTAAGAAAATTGACATAAATTAAGATATCAGAAGGTGGGACAGGTTTGGGGAAAAAGATGATAAAATGTATGATATTTGTGGTGAGGTTATGGCACAAGAAGAAGTGTGTAGATAAGGGTTTCTCAACCTCAGCACTGTTGCTATTTGAGCCAGATACTTCTTTGTTGGAGGGGAGTTGCCCTATGCATGCAGGGCCTCCATCCACTAGAGGCCAGTAGCGCCCCCACCAAAAATGTCTCTAGATATTGCCAAATGACCCTCCAGGGTGGGGGGTTCTCACCCTTGGTTGAGAACCACTGATGTAAGAGAATTGGAGAAGCACAGAAGCCTAAACTCACTGGGTTTTGTGAAGAGCCCTATGCAATCGTATAATCAGGGCACTTTAATTCTGCAAGGCTCAGATGTCTGCCCTTTGCCAAAAGGTCAGCAGCTCAGTAAGGGCCCCATTGGGAAGTGTCCGAGAATCTCAGGCCTCATGTCAACAAACCCTTCTGGACTCTGCGTTGTGGGTCTCAGAGACAATGAATGGAAGAGAACTGGGGAACACACGACTGGGCAGAGGGGCCCAGGAGAGTCACAGTGAGGACCCCAAATGGCTTTCTTCCACTTTTCCAAGCAGGACCAGGTGGCCTCTCTCAAGCTCAAGGAAGGCCCAGGATCTCCAAGGCATATGTGTTGCTTCAACATATTATCAGCTGAGCTTGTAGCAAAGCTTTCCAAATGGCATAAGCAATTCTCTCGGACAGCAACCGGCAGCCTGGTTTGGGAGGATTCCCTTTTCATTTCCTATGCTTTATGAAATTTTTTTTTTTTTTTTCTGCTTTTCAAAGAGCATTTTTACCAGCTAGTTTTCTATATTGCTCTGCCTGTACTCTGAGAAAAGATAAATATTTTCAATGTGTTTTCTGAGGCATATACTCTTATTGAGAAAATGTATCCCTCACGGATGTAGCAATTTTGACCTCATTAGCTGAGTAGATCAGAGGGAATTTGACAAACAGGCCCCTGAATGCCCAGGGAGCCTGTGTTAGTTTCCCAGGGAGCTGGGGGGTTGGCACCAAGGGGGGGCGCACCTTTGGGTTTCCCAGAGGGCTGCAGCAGGAAGCCAAAGAGAGCCTGGAACAGGCCCATCAATGCAAGAGGCTTGGAGGCGTGACCTTGTCCCTGGTTCTCAACTCCAGGATCCCACTTAGCGGGAGTAGTGAGGAGAGCCTGGAGAGCTGGAGAATTCTACAGAGGCTGCGCACTGCCCCAGGGAAGCACACACGGAATGCGAAGCCTCCAGCAGGTAACTCAGGCTGCTGCTTTTTCCCTTTTCAGAAAGAGGAAGTAGGGTGGACCGACCTACAGTTTCAGTTTTAGCACTGGAAGTCCTGAGTCCTGGGAAACTCCTCAGGTCCCGGCAAAAAGGGATGGTTAGTCACTCTAAAAAGATGAAATGGGCCCAGGTGGCCGTGGCTTGTACCCTGAGGGGACTGGGAAGGGCTACGGTTCCCAGTCTCCTTCACAGCTATCCAAACATTCAGCTTCGTGGGTTTTTTTGTAATCCTGCATTATATTCTGGATTTAGAATCCCAGTTTCTAAATCCCATACTTGCTAGCTGGGTGACTTCAGATAAGTCCCTCACCCTCTCAATGCCTAAGTTTTCTCATCTGTGATTTTGGGTAATTATCCCTACCTCCACCCTTGTTGCCTGGGCCAAATTAGATTAGTGCAAATAAAATACTTGGCAAATAAGGGCTGTCACAGTGTAGATAATAAATGATAGTTATCATTACCATATTTAATATCTGGTCCCCAAGATCCTTCATTAACAGGCAAACACCATGGAGGAGCATGATCTTTTAAGCCAACATCAGCTAACAAGCCAGGTCAGTTTCAGTCCTCATCTTACTGGAACTACCAGCAGTGTGTCCACAGTTGATCACTCTGTCCTTCATGAAACTTTCTCTACTTGACTCTTGAGGCACCACTGTCTTTTGTCTTCCTCTTTCTTGGGCTCCTTTGCTATATAAGATCCTTCTTACATTCCCAACCTCTAAAAGTTGGGGTCCCCCAGGATTCTAACCTTGGAATTTCTGGTTTCTGGAGAACCTCATTCCTTAGGTGAGCTCCACTTAGCTTTAAATTTGTCCATACACTGAAACTTAACTTCCGAATTTACATCTTTATCACCAAACTCTACCCTTAAGTGTACTCAATTTACATCCTCAGATAGGAGAGGCCTCTTTCTTTCACATCTTTGGACAAAATTGATATTGTCAGACTTAACCAAAAAAAATTTTTCACTCTGATGAAGGTGAATGCTACTGCACTGCTTATGCCCAATGTTCTGACCATGGTTCTTTTGTCTAACCCTAGTTCAGGTCCTCAAAAGCCCTCTCACCTCAAGCCTCCTTCTAGAAGACTAGATTATGTATCTCTGGCCCTTGGAGGAGAACCTTTGCAGATTTACCTTCAAGCATGAAGGACTGAGGCAAGAAGAAACCCACTGACGCCTGAACTGCAGCTTCCTTGTGTCTAGAAGTTGGGTCTTGATCCGCT
Source organism: Tolypeutes matacus (assembly GCA_026826555.1). Taxonomy (NCBI): domain Eukaryota; kingdom Metazoa; phylum Chordata; class Mammalia; order Cingulata; family Chlamyphoridae; genus Tolypeutes; species Tolypeutes matacus. The sequence goes on from JAKSZT010054030.1 coordinate 27,731,133, forward strand.
ATGATGATTTCATCCCTGTCCAAGAGTATCCATATCCTTTTTTTTTTTTTTTTAAGATTTATTTATTTATTTATCTGCCCTCTTGCCCTGTTGTTTTTGTGCTTGCTGTCTGCTCTCTGTGTGTTCTTCTGTGTCTGCTTGTCTTCTTTTTGGGCAGCACTGGGAACTGATCCTGGGACCTTCCAGAGTGGGAGAGAGGCGCTCAATCTCTTGCGCCATTTCAGCTCCCTGGTCTGCTGCGTCTCTTATTGTCTCTCCTCTGTGTCTCTTTGTGTTGCATCATCTTGCTGTGCCAGCTGTCTATGCGGACCAGCTTGCCTTTCACCAGGAGGCGCTGGGAATCGAACCCTGGACCTCCTATATGGTAGACAGGATCCCAATTGCTTGAGCCACATCCGTTTCCCCATATCTTGCACTTTTACATTTTCAGAATTAAGATGTGATGATAAAGTAATGTAACTGATTTTTAAACCAATACATAAGAATTTACTCAAAATCATGTTGACTTGATTCAAAATTTTATCGGCATTATTTTTAAGTTCTTCTTTCACAATTGCCTTTTATGAGTATCTTAAGTGATTTATGGGCCAGGGTATAAATAATATATATATAAATAAAATTGTACTGAAACTTTTGACCTATTCTTTTGAATATCATTAGAAATGGTAAATATTGCTTCTTTGAGGGTGCGTTTGATATTTGGAAATAACTAAAAGGTGACAAATAATTATTGGTTTAACTGTCTGAACTTGGACAAATTACATAACCTCCTTGAACTTTTCTTTACAAAATCAAGGGGCCAGGCTTTCCAGTTATCCAAGGTCTTTCTAAAGTCTGTAAATTCTAGGGTTCTGGGGAGCTGCTAGGTAATCTGACAGTTCAGAGACTTATACTGATACCCGTGTTGTTATATGGGCATTTCTTTCTTTGGTGGCTGTACGTGTATATGGGGTCTGTGAGTGGTACTTGGGTGCAAATGCGTGTAATGGCCATGGGGGTGGGTTTAGGTTTGCAGAATCAGGGACTGAATATGGTTGTAAGGTATCATTTGCTCTAGTCCCTGTCTTTAGGCCAAAGCATATCCAAAATTATCTAAACAGATGAAGTACTAGCCTACTTTGAAATCTACAACAACTCTTGGAGTTTTTTGTTTATATTTTTTAGAAATTACTTCTGAAGGTTAGACTAAATCTCTTATGCAGCCCTCCAAAGATGTTCACCCTTGTTCTTCTTGGAGATGGGTAGACACACATTTTGAAATATGAAACTTAAAAATATGAATTTTCATCCAAAATATACCTCTTTAAGAAGAGACCAACAAGAGGGAATGATAAACATCTGGTAAATATGAGAACAGCAAAAACTTCCGCTTGCCAAAAAGAAAAAGTTTAATATTCTCTCTCTCTCATTCACTCTCTTCCTCTCTCCCTCCACCCCCCGCCCCCCCATCTGTCAGGTGTCTGTCTATGCATCTATCTTAACCTAAGGAACACACAGGTAGCATTCTCCTGTTATGTGTCTGCCCCATTGCTATGTGAGTGGCTCTGTCTTCAGAGACAAAGCAATGTCAGAGGCAGTCACCTGTACTAATACTAGGCAAGTGCCACCAACAAAAACTTACACAGCAGTGTGAATCTGAGGGCCATTTAACACTGCAAATTTGTCCCTTGTATAACAATCATGGAAACACACGTGCCAGCTGATGATGCAGTAGGATGTCGGGCGAATGTGCGCAGTGTTCAGCCACCCTCATAACTTCTCTTTGGGCACCTGGTGGTGAGCCTGTCCAGAGGAAGCCATGCCTAGCCCTTTTAAACAGTAATGTTTCCTTAAATGGAATATTGTCTAATCTTCCCCACAGGGCTACCCATACTGTTCAACCCAAAATCTAGCTCATGGTGCCTAGAATTTGAGTTTTAGAACTCCAGAGGCAAGTGACTTTGTTTCTTGGTGTGGGGGTTGGCTGCTATTTTATTTTGCTTTCCCCACTTAATAATGCCCACCTGGGGAAATTAAGGACTATTCTTTTACTCTGAATGGAGCATGTGGCCTTAAACTATTTGGCTCCCTAGCAATGCTGGGGTGGAGTACATTCTGTACAAAAAGCACACTTACCAGGGGCCTGAGTGGTATCCAACATGACAGATTTTTTTTTTTTTACCCTAAGTTCATCCTAGTTATACTCTCTAGGATGCCAATCCTTTCTGAAAATCAGTATGCTGCCTCTCTGGGGAATCCAAAGAGAGATAAGGCTAAATGCTGGTCACTGGAGGAGATCCCCTGGGTTTGAATCCTGGCTCTATCTCAACAGCCAGATGTATATCCTTGAAGAATATACTAAGTTGCTTTGAATATCGGTTTTTCCTCATCTGTAAAATGGGGATATTATTCGAGCTGCTGTGAGGGCATCATGAGATAATTCATGTAGAGCACTTTCCAAGGTGCCTAGCATATGCTAAGAGCTCATGAAGAAACACTTGGTGCTTTGCCAGGAATTAGGTTAGTGAAAGGAAGACTGGCTTTGGGTTCAGCCAGGCAGTGCTGAAATCCCAGTTTCAAAGAAGAGCTGGCATGTTATCTCATCTGACCCCCATCCACCTCAGCTGCTTGAGGCTGGCCTCCAAGTCTGGCCTCACTTCATGGCACAGAGGCCCACACTCCTCATTGCCTGGGTGGTTCTAACTGAGCCCCTTACGCATCGAGGACACCTGCTCTGCCTACATCATGTGGCTGGTCTGAGGATAAATGAGTGAAAACAGGAAATGTGCTTTGAAAGCCTCAAGTGTTAAATAAATATTATTCAAACTTTAAGCTAGGTATTGAATAGTGCACCTGATTTCCTGAAAGGTCTTTAGGGTGAGTGCAGGTTTTGTGGGGACCAGGAGGTGTGTGGTCGCAGTTGTGCACGAGGCTTTGAACTTGAGTGGCACACCCTTCAACAGGAAGAGAAGCGCTATTTCTCAGGTTGGCCATCGGAGCCCAGACTCTAGGCAGGTTCTTTACCTTTGCCCCAGAACTGCCCCCAAGAAAATAGCCTTTTGTTTTAAGGCCGATTTTATCCAGAAGATAAAAATAAGGAGAAAAAAATAAAGGTTGGGAATGTGAAGGAGAAGAGAAGGGAAAAGAAACACTAATTACTAGCGGTGTTTCCAATCGATTTTAGTTACTATTAAATAAAAATTACAACTAGATTCGCAGTGACATTTTCTTCCCCTTAAAATGCTTTGATACGCATGGTAAATACTTAATTTAGTCGATTTTGGAAATTCTCGATGATGCGCTGTTAGAAGGCATACCCTCACAGCTGTGTGCCCAGAGGGATGTGTAAGGTGCTGAGGCGTCTCTCTATGGCCTTTGGTGCATTCCCACCCGTGTTTTATTTCGTGCCATTGTTTATTTGTTTTGTTTGTATAATCTTTCAAATCCAGACACAGCCTGTTCTTTTTAACATCAATCTTGTTTACCTTCCACTCCTATCCACAATCCTCTTTTTTGCCCAATGAGGTCTCAGGGGGTGTAGAGAGCAGGGTATGGTAGGAAAAAAACTATTAGATTATAACATTTTATGGGTTGTCAAAGCTCTAATGACATTAGCCACCTAACTGCAAGGTAAAAACCTTTGTGATGTCATATAACAGGTTGCCAGGGGCTTGACAAAACTTTGTGAAATAAACAAGAAAAGAGAGCTGGAAATACCCACAACACAGATCTATTCCCACCCCCGAGTGCCTGTCGCCACCCGTGGACATTCCCTTTTTGCTTATTAGCCTTGAAGGACATTTTTAATATAAAAAAATATATAAAGTCTTCCCAAATCAGAAAGGTCTCCAAGTCTCCAATTTAATTGGAATGGAAAATGCTAACTAATTGGCATCAAAATTTGATTTGTGGGAGAAACCTCCTTTTTGTTGGAAACACAACAGTGTATCTGGGAACACAAGCCCAGTCCTTCAAAAATCATCCGTGAGCGCCGCTGAGGAATCAATTAAAGTTGATTTGGCATATCTGCTTTTGACAAATATAAAGAAATCTCTTGATTAGGCAGAGAAGAAAAGCAGCTTTCTCTTTCTTGCTCTCTCTTCCTCCCTCTTCCCTCTGCCTCTTCCTCTCTTCTCCTCATTTCCCTTTAAAGGCAGGAGGTGTCAGAAGGGGGTGGGTAGTGATATGCAAAACACGGCCTCCATAACCAAAGTAGCCTGCAAAATTAGGTGTCAGCATGCAAAGCTTATTGATGTATGAATGCGGAAAATGAAAGGCGGCAGTAGACAGCCGGGGCTAAAGGTGAGACAGCCACAGCGAGAGCAGCTGTAGATCCACGTCAAGGTGTTGCTATATGAGCCTGGGTTTTTTCTGGAGGGCCACAGCCTAACAAGGTAAGCCTGGCTATGAAATGATGGAACAATACAATATAGGCGCACACAGTGTGAATACCAAATAAATTGACATGGTGTTTCACTCCCCCGACACACCCCTCCTCCTCCGCCACTGCCACCCCTCCCTCAAAGTATGCCTGTGTATTCATTAATAAATTCATATTCTGAGTTTTCAATAAAAGAAGAAAATGCAGTGTAAACTGGAGTTACTTAGTGACACCCAGCTCATTGCTTTTTATTGTTGCTTGCAGCTACGAAGCCTTCACAGTGCACTAGTAGAATTTATTACTGTCTGTCTCTGTGGCAAGTTGGCGAAGTGCGCCTTTTGAAGAAAATTGACCCACACTTCATGAATATGATGAAAAATGCCAATAACACTACAAAGACGAAGCTCTTGACATTACTCTGCAAAGAGCTAAAAGACAGTAATGAAAGTATTGCAATTACAAATCATTACCTTCTATCCAACCAATCGCCAGCTTCCCTCCTCCCTCTTTTTTTTTTTTTTTTGGACCACTTTCAAACTCTCCTGGCTGCCCCAGGTGCTGTTTTGCACAGCATGGTGGGAAATAGAGGGTGTGTGAAGGCTCCCACTGGCTTCTCAAAGAAGGGAAAAGGAGACCAGAGGAAAAGAATGGAAGGGTAGGAGGGCATGTCATAAAAGTGCCCCTTCTATTATGCCTAGGAAAAAGAAGGTACCAATGAAAAGTTCTTAAAGCAAAGGTTCAAAAGGTCATGGCCTTGTTATGTGGCCTTTCTCATTTAAACACTTTCCCATGTGAGCTAAGAACACCCAATCTACTTCTTTGCTTAAACTGTTCCCTCTTGTCTGGGTCCATTTTTGTCTGGCTTAAGGGTGGGCACCTTTTATGTTCAAACTTTTTATTTGCTAGAAATCCAATTCAAACCTTGGCAAATGAATTATCTAGAATACATTAATGTGCTTTCACCATAAGGGGCTAGCCTATCTTCTCATCCTTAAAGGTGATACTGAAAAATTCAGGCAAAACAAAAAGAGTGGCACAGTATTCTAATGCTAGACTATAACCTTAGACTATACACATCTTTGTATGATGAAGGTCTTTGCTCCCTTATTGTTTCCACAGCCTTCTGAAATGTGTCCTCTGCTGCATGTACATACACTGTTGATCTTTAGAGTCTTAGTTGGCTTTGTTTTTAATTTACTTGGTCTGTGTATGCAGGGGACCTATGGATACACAGGTGCCGTGACTTTCTGACACCTCTTTACACGTAGCCCATGTGTTTAAAGGAGGATAGTGACCCCTCTTACCTAGAAAGACGGCAGAAGCAGAATTATCATCTCGGTCTGTTCTAACAGAGACTATTGAAAATCTAGGAACTTTACAGGGAGTGTAGGAGGTTAGAAATAGAAGCAGGGGAAGAAATTATGAAGAATCGAAAATAACTACTGGGAGCCTTCTTTGGGAAAGGAAGAAGAGACAAAGGACGACGTGCTAGCCAAGCTATTTGACTTTGCCCTCCCCACTTCCTGCTGAAAAGTTTGTCTTGCTCCGTAATGCTGCTGGAAAGTCTAATTGGAGAGTCGGTTGGGTTCCATAGTACTCTTAAAAATGCAAATTCCTCTGGGAAGGATAGGAGGCTCTAACTTATTTACACATTAGTATGAAATTGCTACATCAGATTTCCTTTCCGTCTAAAATCTAGCTGAACTTTTGGTTTGCCAGAGGGCATAGGATATTTTGCATCATGAAACAGTGAAGTAGGGAGAGCCGGGGAACTAAGTCTAAGTGGATCTGGAAAGTGTGAGGCTTAGAATACCCTGGAGGAATTGAGTTCTAGGGAGAAGAGCAGCAGATGGCAGAAGAGATATCTAGGAGAGAAGGTGAAAGTGGTGCTAAAATAACTTAGCCCATTTCAAAATGTTTCCCGAGACTGGGCCTTTGACCAAAAAAAATCAAGGGAAAAGACACTTTTTTTCCTTTCCTCTTTTTTAAAAATTTAAACTTTATTTATAGAGAAGGTTTAGATTGCATAAAAGTTACGTCAAAAATATAGGGGATTCCCATATACCCCACGCCACCCCCACATTTTCCCTTATTAATAATCACAATGTATATCATTGTGGTACATTTGTTACACTTGATGAACAAATATTGAAGCATTGATGCTAACCAAGGTCTATAGTATACATTATGGTTTACACTTTTCACTGTACAGTTTATAGGATTTGACAAAATGTATAATGGCCTGTATCCATCATTGCAATATCAACCTCTTTTCTCCTATATTAGTTGTCCCTATATGCTTTTCCTAGACCCAACATTTAAGGCCAATTGTAAAATTGCTGTGAATCAGTTGTGGGAACCAAAGCCTCCCAAAACCCCAAAAGTATCATATTTCAAAATGCATTCCAGATTCCAAGAACCCAATTTATTAATTGCATCTCACACTCCTAGGATGGGGTGGTATGATAGGGTGAATACCAGAATAAAACATATTATTAATCTTAATCCATTCCTGAGTGTGAACCCATTGTAAATAGGACATTTCAAAGATATTATTTTTAGCTAAATATGACCAAATGAAACAGAATTGGTCTTAATTCTGTTACTGGAAGCTTTATAGAGGAAGCTACAAGGAGAAAATCATCAGGCAGAGAAGCAGGAAACTGGAAGTCAGCCAAACCCAAAAGAGAAAGGAGAAGACATAGTCATATGCATTGCCATATGGTAGAAAAGCCAAGGACCAAGGATCATCAGGAGACAGCCCCCGAATGCCACAGTCTTTGAGGACAAAGCATCACTTTGTTGACACCTTGATTTTAGACTTCTCCTAGCCTCAAAACTATGAGCCAACAAATTCCTATTGTCAAGTTAACCCGTTGCATGGTATTTGTTTTAGTAGTTAGGAAACTAAGACGGATGAGTAGTATGAGCTGGGAGCCAGGTGGTTGTGAGTGGCTAATGGGTGGCCATGCCTGCCTGGATGCTCATGAAATTCAGGAATATCCGTGGTCATTTGCTCCATCATCCTTCCTTCAGACAAGCAAATGCTTACATTGCTACAACATAGCTCTGTAGCTTTTCTTCCATCTTTTCAATGATTTTTACATCTATTAACTCATTTACTTACCTGATGATCTCATAGCTGAGCACACACAGGTCCAAAAAGCTCTGCCTGTGGACCATGCTCTCACTCACTGCTGGAGGGACGATAATCCCTGGCGTGCATATCACCACACCTTTCTACAACATCCACAGTAGCCATTAATAATAGACAAAGCAGGATTCCCCCACTAAGCCTCAATATCCTTCTCCCTCTATGCTCCAGGGAAAACTACTATAAATCGATCAAATTTGGCATGCTAGAGTAAACCGATTTGTTATTCTTGGGCTTCGTCAGTTAAATCCATCTCAAGTCTCCTAGCAAAACACTCCCCTTAGCAGAAGCAATTGACCAATGCCTCTCCTAAAGTAGAAACCCAAATTTCTGAGCGGTCAGCCTAAGAATATAAGGTACCCATCTCTCATTCCTTCCTTCCTTCATTCCATATAAGCATGATTAGTTCCCATTATTTTCCAGGCACTCTTCTGGACAAGGTATCCACATCAGTGAACTTCTCTAAGGTTTAACCTTAGAACACACAGTGGCTAAGCTGCCTGATACACAGTTGAAATTGGCCTGCCAGAGACAGGGTCATCTGGAGGGAAGAGAGAATTGGAGGAACCACCTTTCTCTGCAGGACATCAGCACAGTGGAAGAAAGAGCAAACATAAGCTAGCACTGTGACTCCTGATTAGAACCTGGATTAGTACTTCATGAAAGCTTTATTTTACATGAAAAAAAAAAAAAAAGAGAGAGATTTACAGTAAATTATTAGCTATAAAAGGATAGAAATGAATATAAAAGTAGCATCCACTCAGCAACAGAGCCTGAGATGCATAAATAAATACAAATATGATACAAACTGTCTATCTACAAATATCTATGCCTTAAATTTGTCAACCATCTGAAGGGTCTGCATGTGTTCTTCTACCTTCTGTGTGAGTCAAAACGTGCCAAAGCCTCTCTTCCTTATAGAAAGAGTCCTATAATGAAGCTGGACATGGAAGCCCAGTGGGCTCCTTGTGGGAGGGGTTGTGTCTGCACCACAGGGTCTAGCATAGTGCCTGGCACATAAATGTTGCTTTGTAAATAGTGGTTGAGTCAGATCATTCACAGGGTCAGAGGAAACAGAAATGCCTTGGCAGGGTGATTTCAGGTCTAGTACATTTGTTCCCCAAAAGTCCAGCATAGAATGTAGGCATTCGATGGAAGTTTGATAAATGGAATTGAATTTGATGTAACACTAGGGAAATTGCAAGTACAGAGTAACTAAGTATTATAGTCTCAGATGCTCAGGAAATATTAGTGGCTATTCACTAAAGTTTTTCCCACCTTCTTTCATGTTCTATTGACCTGGTATATTAATTAGACTAACACCATGTTAGGTTGCTGATCAAAACCCTCCCTCCCCATATTTCAGTGGTTTCATGCGCTATAACTTTATTTCTCATCATTTAACAGTCCTATGTGGGTATTCCTGGTTGTCAGGCAGCTTTCCTTCCTGTGGGATCAGGCTTCTTCCATCTTATGGTTTTGCCATCCGTAGGGCCTTGGGGCCAGCAAAAAAAGGAAGAAAGTGCTTCCAAAGATGCAAAACGCTGAATGGTTCACATTCCATTGGGAGAACCAGTTCAGACCAAGAGGTAGCAAGGGGTTGCTGGGGAATATAGGCCCTGGCTGGGCCCCAAACACTGGTCAATAGTGGCAGCTTCACGTGTAATGAGGTGCATCTACTCAGACCTCCCCTACCCACAGCCACAAATACAAGCTCACCATTAGCCCTTCAGCTTATTCTTTACATAGAGCCTCACTCAAAATTCAAAAATGTGAAAAAGCAATAACAAGTTGAGGTAGTGCACATTATGGAGGAAATTCAGAAAATCTTGTCCCCTTAGTTGCATCAGGGAAAAGAATAAATCATGAGGGGCAGATTTCAGAGTCTTTCTGGGGTTGTTCTCAATGCCCAGGCTACTGAGGAATAAAAGTGAAAATGACCACTGTCCAGTATGTCCTCAGGATGCTGGATGGAGCTATACATGAGAAGGCATTCCTCCCAGAGTTGGGCCTGTTAGGTGGGTGCTATTCATAGGGCAATAGAAAACCTGTAATGGTACAGCCTGTCCCCCCTGTAGCTCCCAGTTAGGTAAACATCACATGTCCTTCTCAAGGTATGTTTGGCCTGGGAGCAGCAATTGTTTTCCCACCTGCCTGCATCATTTGCCCTAGCACTATCTTCCCCCTACTCTGGACATTTAGAGGTTGTTTTCATAGGGAACCAGCAGATCAATCTGATGTGAGAAGAGCACTTGGTGCTCATTTTGGCCTAAAATGATCATCTCCATCCTCATATATTTTTTTGCCAGTTCAATTAGTGTCAAAACTGTCATATGAAAGCTACAGAGTTTTATAGGTTTAGCTCTTATATTTATGTTCTTGATTCATTTTGAATTAATTTTTGTATATAGTGTGAGGTAGGGGTCTACATTCATTCTTTCACATGTGGATATCCCAATACCATTTATTAAATAAACTGTTTCACCCCTGAATACACTTAGCACCCTTGTTGAAAATCAATTGGCTGATGATGAATGGGTCTATTTCTGAATTTTCAATTCAGTTCTATTAGTGTATATGTCTATCTTTATGCCAATACTACACTGTTTGTATTACTGTAGCTTTGTAGTACAATTTGAAATCAGGAAGTGTGAATACTCTAACTTGCTTCTTTTTTTTCAAAACATTTTTGGCTATCCAGGGCCCCTTGCAGTCCCATATAAATTGATGATTGACTTTTCCATTTTTGCAAAAATGACTGCTGGAATTTGAGAGGCATTGCATTGAATTTGTATTTTGCTTTGGGTAATAGTGACATTTTAACAATATTAAGTTTTCCAATCCATGAACATGGGATTTCTTGTCATTTATTTAGGTCTTCTTTAAATTATTTCATAGCTAAAAGTACTAAATTCCTTGAAGATTACATAGGGGCAAATCTTCATGACTTGAGGTTTAGTAATGGATCTTTACATATGACACCAAAAGCATGAGCAATGAAAGAAAAAAATAGATATATTCAACTTCATCAAAATCAAAACCTTTTATGCATCAAAGGACATTATCAAGAAAGTGATGACAACCTACAGAATGGGATAAAATAGTTGTAAACCATGTATCAGATAAAGGCTTAATATACAGAATATATAAAGAACTTTTACAATGCAACAACGAAAAGACTCACAAACCAATTAAAGAATGGTTAAAGAACGTGAATAGACTTTTCCCTTAGAAGATATAGAAAACCCAAGAAGCATATAAAATATGCTCAACATCTTTAACTACTAGAGGAATGCAAATCAGAACCACAATGAGATACCACTTCATGCCTACAAGGATGGCTATTATTTAAAAAAAAAAAAAAGGAAAAATCATTTTTGGAGAGAATCAGAATTCTGGCCCATTGCTGGTGCAGCCAATGTGGAAAGCAATATGGCCCTCAAAAAGTTAAATATAGAATTACGATTTGACCCCACAATCCCACTTCTAGGTATCTACCCAAAGAAAGTGAAAACAGGGTCTCAAACAGATACTTGTACTCCAATGTTCATAGCAGCATTATTCACAATAGCCTATAGGCAGGTGGAAACCACCCAAATGTCCATCAACAAATGAATGGAGTGATGAAATGTTGTACATACACACAATGGAATATTATTTGACCATAAGAAAGAATGAAGTTCTGAGCAATGTTGCAAGATGGAAGAACCTTTAAAACATTATGCACAGTGAAATAAGCAAGGCAAGTAAGGACACAATGACGTCATAAAATATGTCTAGAAGAAATTCACAGAGACATAAAGCAGATTAGGGGTTGCCAGAGGATGGGAGGGGGGGCAAGAAGGGACAATATATGTTTGGTGGATATGGAGTATTTGTAAATAAAATTCATTTTAAAAAAGCACCTATAGAAACAGTCTAATTCTAGCTTTAGGACACTTTCATGGGTTAGATTTACATTCTTTTTGAACTTAAATTAGCTGTAAATGTTCTGATTGGCTTCCACTGAGGCCTGCAAGCTTTTCATGAGTGGGCAAGGTGGGTTATCTGCTTTCTGAGGGGAAGAGGTGGGTGTAGAGCTCAGGAGGGTGCCTGTTTCTTTGTGCCACAAGCACCATGCTTCTGGGTGGAAATAAACACCCAGATTATTGAAGAAATGTAGAGATTTGTTGGCAGTTCTGGGTCAAGGTAAGTCAGTGGTTATATATTTTTTCTATTTAGAATTACACTGGGGAGAGGCTGGCCTCAGGTGCTCAGGAAACTGGATACACCTCCTTGTTACTTGGCCACAGAAATTTGAATCAGTTTGTATACATGGCTTCTAATATTCCAGACCATTGACTTGCTTTGTAAGTAATGCAACTCCCCCTCAATTTTGCATTTGTTCTAAACTAGATGGCCACGATGCTTTGGCTAATGCCTTTTAATATCTAAGCCTTGTACATCTAGTGCTTGGTTAATAACAGGGAAAAAGCTCCAGTGACTCACCTTGACCTCTAAAGGGAAAAAACATCCTTTTAATAATCTGGGAGTTTATTTGGATCGAAGGCATACTGCATGTTACACAATCTTCTTGTAGAGCTGCCCGGGTCACGAAGTGGCACCCTTGTTTTTTATGAAGTCAGCAGAGATGTATAGGGGCCAGGCTCGCTGCTTCCCTGAGAGCCTTCAACTTCATCTTTAATATGTAACCCACTAGCAGAGCAGAAACCCTCACTCAGTTTAATGGGCTTTTTCTCTGAGAACTTTTCTAAATGTATAACCTTTGTTGCAATTAAAGGCACATTTTCTAAATGTCCTCAGAGAGGGGTGCATGCCCATTTTTTAAAAAAAAACTCAGTCCACAATCTCTCAAGTCTTATTTTAAATTTTGTCTTCAACACTACACTGGGAACTACTTGAGGGCAGGGACAAGTGCCTCCATCAGTGCTTGACACATATTGGTGCTTAATATATACACGAGTCAGATTTGTCGAATAAATGACTGGATGAAGGCTTACGGTATCATACCGAAACTTACCAGTGGTTCTCGACCAGGAGTTATTTTGGTCCCTCTTCCCACCCCCCTGGGTACATTTGACAATGTCTAGGGACATTTTTGGTTGTCACAACTGGTTGGGGGAAAGACAACTGGCATCTAGTTGGCAGAGAGCAGGCATGCTGCTAAACATCCTGCAGTGTACAAAACAGCCTCCAGAACAAGGAGTTATCCAACCCCAAATGTCACTAGCGTGGAGGTGGAGAAACCCTGCTAACCACAGTGGATAAGAAGCATTCACATCCCACAGTACCACATGCCTCCAAAATGCCCAGAAGTCTTTGGAAGATTCATTCAGCAAGTATTTATTGAATATTTTTGATATTGAAGTTCAGCCGAAGCATCCACCCAGAAAATGTGACATTTTCTTTTTCCCTTTCCTAATTCTCCTCTGCTTGTCCTCTCCCTCTACCGTTTTCTAATATCCATGGGAAAATATGAAAATATCCTGCAGTAGGGAATGTCTGTAGTCTAAAGCACTGCTCTTCCTGGTTACTAATTTAACAGTAGCCATGTCTCTTCTGGACATTTCCTTCCGAAGATAACTTTGTTTATGCTGCTCTTGCACAGCTTGGCAAACCCTTTGGAGACAGGCATTGAGGGTAAAGAAACCCATTCAGAGGATGTTTACTCTAATGATGCTCTCAAATGCATTTGGGATTTTTCAACATATGCTTCCAGCATCTCTATCTCCACATTGCTGCTAAATTGTGGCAAAGCTGTAAATAGAAATAATGCACTTGGTTTATTTTTAATTAGAAGGCTGCCACTTATAGCTGAAATCGTGAGACTATTAAGCATGTCTTCTTTTCATTTGGAAGGAGAGAATGGAAGGGTCCTAGGGTTTTGAACTTGAGCCAGTTTCCCTGAGTATCTTGGTCTTGGAGCCGCTGTAAAGAAATCCGATGCCTTTCGGTGACATATGGCCATAAGATGATCTCTGCATTATTTAGTAATGGCTTTCGGTGTGCCAAGTAATGCTATTGTTACCAAGCTAGAAATAAGAAACACTTTAAGGTGCTGTGTCACTTGTTTTTTGTTTTTCTTTCTTCATAGGAGCATATTTAATCTTAACATTTATCCCTTCAGTAAAACTTGTAGGGTCATTTTTAAATTTATTTATTTTTTCAGGACAGGCTGTGTTAATTTTTTCAGGCATGTGGGTGGAATTACTGTTGTCCTTTTGCTCACTAACTTCTAAATAAACTTTATTCTGGGAATGTAGTATATACCCAGGAAGACCTGGTAGTCTCCCAAATGTTGTTATTTATGAAACAAATGCTTGCTTTGAAGGAGATACTTTTCTCTTCTTCCTTGATATTAGAATTTTTCTCACTGGCGTAACATTTCCTATTTTGCGATGGGATGCCAAGCTTCAAGAATATTGCTCCTTGGAAATAAAATTTACTGTTTTGCACTCATAGGGAGAGTGTCTAAGAAGAGAATTTGATGCAATAAGATTGAGAACTAGAATGTTTAGTGATACCCAATTAGGTTTAAATCGATACTTTGTGATGGAAATGGGGCATGTTAAGAGAAAGGGATATGCTAAGAAATGGGATATGTTAAGAAAAGGGGATATGTTAAGAGTTGATTTAAAAGTGTGCTAAAATGGTAGCCACTAGCCACATGTGGCTATTGAGCCCTTGAGGTATGGCTAGTCAGAATTGAAATGCAATGTAAGCATAAAATACTCACCTGATTTCGAAGACTTAGTATATTATGAGAAAAGAGTATACAATTATTCATTAATTTTTTAAAAAAATTTTATGCTCACCTCCCTCCCCACTAGCTCTGGTAATGGCAAACTTTTCAATCTTCCTTGCAAGAGTGTGTCAAAGGTCAGGAATTCTAGAGAATTTGATTCATCTCTGTTCTCCTGATTGTAGCTAGCACAGGCCTTGGGGCATAGAAGATTCTTCTTTTTCACCTCTTACCAAAAAAAATACCCACCCACACCCTTCTCCTTCCCTCATCCTCTGGTAGCCTCTAATCTACTTTCTATCTCTGTGACTTTGCTATGTCTAGACATTTTTTATGACATCATACAATATTTTCCTTATGTGCCTTGCTTATTTCACTAGGCATAATGTTTTCAAGCTTCTTTCACGTTGCAGCATATTTCAGAACTTCATTTTTTCTTATAGCCTTATAATATTCTGTTGTATGTATGTACCACATTTTATCTACTCACTTGCCCATGGACACTTGGGTGTTTCCACCTTTTGGCTATTTTGAATAATGCTGCTATAAACAATGGTGCACAAGTATCTGTCTGAAACCCTGTTTTCACTTTCTTCGGGTATGTACCTAGAAGTAGAATTGGCGGATCATATGGTAATTATACATTTAACTTTTTGAGGGACCACCACATTGCTCTACACAGTGGCTGCACCATTTTACATTCCCACCAACAATACTCTAGAGTTACAATTTTTCCATATCCTTTCAAAAAATTTTTAATTGATTATATATTGAAGAGATTAAAATTTCAGTATATTAAATTAGGTAAGTACATTACTAAAACTAATTTCACCTGTTTATTTTTACTTTTTAATGTGACTACTAGATAATGTAAAATTTCATTGGTGGCCCACATTCTTGGCTTGAATTATATTTCTATTGGACAGCAGTGCTTTAGAATGCTCTTCAGAAAAGGACTTTCCATGTCCGAAAAGTGAAAATTTTAAATTTACTCTAATTTGGTTTAACCCAAACTGTACTGTAGTTTCCAGTCCTATGAGCAGTAAATTCCAATATTACAGAAAGGTCCCTGAGTGGGGCTTCAGACCCTTGGGTACCTGAGCCTTTATAGGGTCTGTGGTTGGATTTCATTTTACCTCAGAAAACCCTAAGATTTTTTTTTTTAACTTTATTTTGTACATTTAATAATTGAAAATATAAACAATTAAAAACTAAAAAGTAAACACAGATGAATAAATATATACATTTCTCAATTAAATGTACTGGATACATATAAAATTTTTTGAATCAAACAATATATTACACAATATATTTGGTTCATAGTAACACATTCATACAGTATTTGTCCTTTTAGAAAACCCTAAGATTTGATGCAAAGTTTTGTATGTGAATTACACTGAAGAGAAATTTCTTGACTTTTTCAGACTCTCTGCCTTAGTCAAGGTTCTCCAAATAAACAGAACCAACAGGATACAAATATTAAGAGATTTATTATGGGAATTGGCTCACACAATCAGGGGGATTGGCAAGGCAGAATTCCATAGGACAAGCCATAAGCTGGAAACCTTGCAAAAGTTGATTCTGAAATGTGGCACACCCAAACTCTGTAGGGCAGGCTGCAAGCTAGAAACTCTGATGAAGGTGAAGTTGTATTCCCCAAGAGAAACTGGCTGCAGAAGAGACAAAAATCCTTCTTCCTGACTTCAGAAATACACAATTGTGCTTTTAGACCTTCAACTGATTTGATGAGGAGATTTCCCTCATTACTTAGGGCAACCTCTTTTGTTGATTGTAGATGCAACCAGTTGCTGATGCAACCAACTGACTTTAGATGTTAGTCCATCTACAAAATACCCTCACAGTACAAATAAGGCCAGTGGTTGCTTGACCAAACAACTGGACACTATAACCTAGCCAGGTTGACACACGAAATTAACCATCACACTATCCAAAGGATTCCTGACCAAAATCACATGGTACAACTCCAGGGGACCACTATGCCTGCAGAACTGTATGGCAGCTGGTGTCCCCTGGGTTTGGGCAACATGGTGGTATTGTCTTCATCTCAAAAAATTTAAAATCTCTGACCTAGAGCAAGGACTGTCAATGTAGTCCTGTCCCTCTTCTGTTCTTTAGTCCTTGGTGGTTGGCCAATACATTCAGAATTAAGTGCACATTTCCTAGGATAGGTATTTAAGGACCATTACATGTGGATACTCTTCTAGGTTCATATCCGCAGATGTTCCAGGCACACAATTCTGCTCTGTGTTCTCAGTGTCCAATCTCTATTTAAAATCAATGTGTCTTTGCAGGTTCTGTTCCCTCTTCTTGAAATCTCTTCCTCACCAAAATTTCACCCATTTAAATTTTATTCCACATTAAACTAAGTTATAAGACAAAAGATGGGGAGAAAATGTTTGCTTATTTCTTACAGGATTAATATAGAAAATATGCAAGGACCCCCATAAATCAGTAAGCAAAAGAAATAAAATAGTTTAGTTTCCATCAATTTTTACAGTAATATGGGTATGAAATATAGGCAAAGGATAAGAAAATGAAATTCAAGGAAAAGCCAATAATGAACAGTAAACATAGAACGAGATTCCATCAGTAAGAAAATGATATTTAAATTTTGATGTGCCATATACTGTTCTAAACCTTTCCCTAAGGCTAATCATTTAGTCTCAGTATTCATTCTCACTAATAATTTAAAAAATGCAATAAAAATTATTAAAAAATGCCATTCTTGTTGATGGCAGGGTAAATGGACACTCTATTCTAGAATTGGTGGGATTGTAAATTGTATGTAACCTTTTTGAAAGCTTGTTTGTTACTATATGATCAGAATTTAAAATGTACATATCCCATGACCTAGAAATTCCACTTACAGGAATATGTCCTACTGAAATATTAGGATGAATGCATAAATGTATGGGTAGAAGTCTTTCATTGTGATAATCTGAATTTATTAAATAAATTCTGGAACAATCCAGCAATGCAGTCATTGAAAAAGAATTAAGTTGATCATAATGGGGACTAATCTGGGGGAAAGTTGCATAAGTTTGGAAACACACACTGTAAATATTTATCTTGACTTTTTAAAACAGCATATACCTGTATATTTATATGTACTATTACTACTAGTACTACTACTTCTACTACTACTACTACTACTAAAACTTTTACTGAGTACTTACTATGTGCCAGGAACTGTTTACACTCATTTTCTTATTTAATTCTTAAAAAAGACCTAGAATATATACTTTTATTGACTCCATGTTATATTGGAGGAACATAAGTCACAGAGAGAGTCACACAGCTGGTTGGTGGTTGAGCCGAGACTTGAAGGCAGTTGGTTAGACTCCAGAGCTTGTTGTCTTAACTTCTGAGTGTGCTGGGTGAGCAGATGCAGAGGCACATTTATATAGGCATAAGTTAAAAGTCAGACAGCATATATATGGCGCTGTTAACCCATTGGAATCTGGGATTAGAAGAAGGAAGGAAGGAACTTACACTTTTTGTTTTATGCACTTTAGCAGAAGAAGGAACAGAGGTTGAATTATGGGTGATTTTTATGTTTTATGCTTTTATATATTTTCAAAAATTGTCTATATTGAACATGTGGTGCTTTTGTAAAGCGTAATCAATAAATGCTGTTTGACGTTTTAAGACTCTACTAATTCCTTTGTGAAGCCTTTCCCAGTCTTCTCAGTAAGAATCAACAGTTCCTTGACCTGTATTAACTTAAGGAACTTTTCTCCGTCATGCATTATATTGCTTTAGTATCGATTGTATCTTCTCTTAGTCTAGAAAGGAAGTCACTGAAGGCAGAGATGGCACATAATAAGCATTCATTTGGATTTTGCTGACTGGATGATAGATGGATGGATGGATGGATGGATGGATGGATGGATGGATGGATGGAGTAAGAAAGACATGAATGCCAATGAGGGAATTCCTACCTCAAGCTTCAGCTTTATTGTTGTGTTGTGATCTCAATATTCTAACAGGTAGGATGGCTGGTGCTTCTCTGAATCATGTGTTGTATCTAGCTTAATGACAGTTTGAAACAAGGCCAACAATGACAAGTTTTATGTGATTTTCTTGGCACTACTTTGGGCTTAATAATAGGAAGAAATGATGAGAAATGGCCTAATCATAGCAGAAAAATGAAACTCAGGAGCAGCCTTAAAAGGCCAACTCTTCCAATCTTGGCTTCCTGTGAAGATGAAACAATCCAAAGATTAAATGAGTAAATGTGTCCAGAGCAGTTACCTGGCATTTAGCAGGCATTCAGAAATGGTACCTGTGTGCATATATATCAAAGGAATACATTTCCCATAAATTTTTATAGTAATCTGGGTTAGGAAAAAAAAAAGCTCAAAGAATAATTTATTGTTTTATACAGTTTGAAAATTTACTCGAATAAACAGCTATACTCTATAAGAAAGCAAAAAAAAAAAAAAAAAAAAAAAAAAAAAAAAAAAAGAAGTGGAATCTACTTGATTATTGATCTGCTCAGGCATTCTCTCTCTATCTATGCCCTTAAAGATAAGGGATTGGTTGGTTAACTGGGGAGGCTATCACACTTCAGAATTACGTTTGTTGCCACTGTAAATTTGGGGATTATTTCTTTAAAAATGATTGTGCAGGTGCTGAGTTAACAGTACAAGCTGAGTCTAAAGCCTTCAGCAGCAGGTATGACTGGGGGTAGCCACGGGCTGGGCTGATCTCCCTGGTCTGCTGATCCTGGCTTAAACCCCTGAATGCCCAGCTGGGTTTTGGTAGATATGCAAAGGGGTGATGCTTGCATTGCTTTTCATTGAAGGTATGCTTTGTGGGATCACTCAATTAATTATAATGGCCCTGCCTTTAAGAATGGCTCCTGGTAGACTAGAGGGTGTGGCCCTCCAAGGGCTTTAGTTCAAACCTTATTTTATGGAGGGCAAGTCAATTAATCAACCCTCTTCCTCAATATTTAATCAGGCTCAGGAGCTTCCTGTCACAAGATCTCACTTTTTAGCTGGAGAAGCACCGAGCTTTTGTGGTCTCCTTCAGAAAGAAGAGCAGGCTGTGCTTGCAGGTCAAGAACAAGCAGTGTTGATATTTCCCCTGCTGTCAAACATCTGTCCCTGCTCCAGCAAGGGCCAGGGTATTTCTCAGGGTTATTTTGAATGGGCTAATTGCTCAAACCCAGGAGCAGGGAACCTGTTTGTGGCACATGCTTTGGTATACATCATTTGTTGAAGAAGTGTACCCACAGAAGAGGTGATGAAGGAAGAAGAGGGAAAGGAGAGGAAGAAGGCAATGATGACAACTATACTGATGACTACTTTAGTCAAACCTACCCCTAGAGATTTCAGACTATCTCTTGAGCAGGTATAGGACACAAGAAAAAAAATAAACGTTGCCATTCTCTCTCCCAGCCGCCAAATCTCTAATATTTTATACAGGGCAAAGAATGCTGAATGTCAGGGATGTCCTTGAAGAGGGAAAGTCATCAAAAGGTGGGGTGTGTATGTATGTAAATGAAGAAGGGGAGTTTCTTGGTGGTGGTGGTGAGGAAAGGGGTTTCTGACACCTCAGTTATGCACATATGGATCTGAGGTCAATTTTACAACCATTTGAAAAGCCACTTCCTTTCTTTCCCCATTCCTTTCAAGCATCATTTAAACTGATGAGCCCTGTCTTGTTGGCCTTAGGAACAGTTCTAGCTGTGGCATTTTGCCGAAAACCATCCCTCAGTACATCCCTCACTACAGAAGAATTTCATCATAAATATAGAGGCAAAGTTTGCAATGTAAGGACCAATATGTATTTTTGAGCACCGAGTCTACTTCATATCCAGTGCTCGATGCTGTGTAGAATATGGGGAAAGAAAAAAATCCTGGCCTCAACTGATTTACTAGCTAGTTGTCAGCAGAGATTTTCCTATAAGATAAGCACTTCAGTCGTTTAATCATTGACACATTTTTATTTACTCAGTAAACATCTGAGAAGTAGAACAAAGCATTGTGCTATGTCGATGAGCCAGACTATGACCGCTGCCTGAAGTTTTGATGTCTAGAAACGAGGGGAAATTCCCTAGGAGGGGACCACATGAGGAGGCACTTGAGGTCTAAGAGCCTTCGTCTGGTAGAGCTGTAGGAGACTCTGACACATCCTCTCACTTTATAGGTGAGGAAACTGGGGCCAGCAAGAGGGAAAGGACTTGAAATCAGGACAAAGGCCTGCCTGGCCAACAGCAATCCCCTGGCTAGTGGAAAAACGTCCCTCTGCCTTTATTTCTTCACCTAGGGAATGGAGCACTGGCACTTTTTGAGCACAACGGAAAACTTGGGGCCAGAGGTACTGCTACAGTCCATTCTGGATTATTGAGAATGATCGGGGCTTGGAGTGTATCAAAAAGTTGATGAAATGAACAAGTAGAGGAATTAAAGGAACAGGTAAAGGAGGAGAAAAAGGGAGAGAGGGAAGCAAGGGAAGAAAAAGGAAAGGAAAAAAATATGCTAATCATGGGCCAGGTGTTCTGTTAACCTCATGTGAACTGTCTCCTGGAATCATCATATCAATCGATGAACCAGATAGGTCGTACCCCAATTAATAGGCGGGGCCCTGAGGTTCAGAATGGTTAGGTATTCTCCCCGAGCTCACACATTCAACAACTGGTGGGACCAGGATTCCAAGCCTTGCTAACACCTAAAAGTCTGTGCTTTTCACACGGGCACTGAGTAAAAAGAACGGCGTCCAGATGACTATACTTTGACCCCGACTTCCTGCTGGGTCAGTGCCTGATGCTGTTCCTGCCAGCCAGATTATTTGGGGGGAAGCAAGAGTTCCAGGCCTGGTGATTTTCACTTGGAATTTCACTTAATCCCCACTTCTCTCTAAGGTTGTGGCATCAGTTGAGTTTTGCAGTATGGGAAACTGAGGCTGAGGAGTTCAAGTAAACAGATTCAGATCCCCTAGCTTGTAAAGGGCAGAGCTGGAATTCAAACTCATATCCCTCTGGTCAAAATCCATGTTACTTTCCTTTCATCCTGAGTTTCCAAACTATAGGAAAGGAAGGCTCCCTTGTAGGCAAACAAAGGTCAGCTGAGGCATGCCCACCATTTCCAGTTTAGGGTGTAGTCCAGAACTAACCAATTTTATCTCCTTGGTTTCTCTGCCTGCACCTGAAATTATCCCTTGCATTTTATCCTGCAGCCAGTTTCTTGGGTGCTGAATCTGACCAGTAATTAAAAAAAAAAAAAAAAAAAAAAAGATTCCCCAGCTCCACATGTCCTGTTATAATCTCTACTTCACAGAGGTGTCTAGGCCATGCAGTCTGTCTGCATAATATCTTTCCTTTGTAGAGAAAGATATTAGGAAAAAGATGACTTTCTAATGGCAAGGGACAGGACAGACACCACTGTTATCATATGATAACCATCTGCTTCAGGAGTTAGAGCTACTAATTGGTCTCTCACCTTCAATACAAAAAATACACCTCCAACTTGGAGTTATTGTACAGTCCATGCATGAAGATCGACATTAAATGAAACCTCAAGTTGTGGAAATTGAAGTAACTGCCAGGAAGACATTGAGAAGGCTTGTGTGACAGATGGAGGGATTTCCAAGGCCAAGGAAGTCTGCAACTTATTTTTCCTGGGGCTAGTATAAAGCTCTCTCCAAAGAGCTCAGCCTGAAGCCTGTGGGCAGGTTGGTCAGTGAGTTGCCAAAAGTGGAGTGTCTGATAGCTTTTGGGTATCAGGAGGAAACAATCAGGCAAAATTCTGGTCCTCTTGAAGCTTACAACTTTCTAGGTCATTACCGCTCTAAGTAAAGATGGATTCTGAGATAAAAGCTGAATTTGTAATTAGGCAGGGTAAGTGCTACTCACATAGGAAGATTTAAGAACAGCTACTCCCTGCCCACCCCCAGTCCCCAATAGTTATTCTGTCAACTTATTACAGTGTCTGAAATGCCACCATTAGTGATGAGTTGCTATTCTGAATTTGAAATTAGGAATTATCCTATAATCAACTGGAAACACTCCTTCAGTGACCACCTCAACATGTATTTGCTTCTTTTCTTCCCAACACAGAGAGCTGAGAGAAAAGCCCCGGGAACTGAGGATAATGGAGTTGGCGGGGGCAGGAAAGTGGGAAGGTTGGAGTGTGCACTTGTGTGTGGTGGTATTACCATCCATAGGAGCCAAGGAGTAAAGGCTGGATAGCTAGGGAGGTGATGGCAGTCAAAAATGAAGTGTTGAATGGCTTTGTTGAGGTTGGACATTCTCACAGAATTACTCAGTTAATATTGAGCATCTTTTCTAAACCTTGCTATGGCAATGTTGTATGGCATGTCTTGACTTAGAAAGCCCCAGAAGGCAAAATAGAAGTGACTGATGTCCGTGGAGAAGATGTCAGTTGGTTTCTGCTATCAGGAGGTTATCCCAGGACTCCCTTTGCTCTCCCGTTGCTCCCATTTGTAGAGGTGACCAGAGTCATTGTCACAGGGACCCCAAAAGTGTGTTCTTTCTCTAGAGCCACCATCCCAGTGGCAATTCACTTGCTACTGGGTTCCCCAATTATATGTGGTTGAACCAATGAGGAGTGACTATGGTTGCATGAAAAAGAGAAAGTTCTTCCAAGCCATAACTAAGGTAATGAGCAAAAAAAGCTTGACCAACCTCATGATTCTTCTTTTTCCATTTCTTCAAACGACTTAAAGGCAAAGACCTTATTCATGGCCTTTGATCCTGCTGTCACTGCTAGTTGAAATATCTCAACCATCCTTTCTAATTGTCCAAATCCTATAGTCCTTTTCTATTTAGGCACGTTAGGAGGTAAATTCTGCCTTTCCATTCTTGTCCACACAGCCCACACTTCTAACCTTTTATTGTTCTTATCATTTTCTTAGACTCTTATTATTTTATTGCTCTGCAGTGTTATAATCAAGTTCACAGGCATTCTTTGTATCTCTCTCACTAAACTGCATGCTCTATAAGGAGAGGGACATATCTTACATATCTCTAGTGTTAATGAATTACATGACACTGTAGCACTTTTTGAATTGAATTGAATTGACTCTTTTATCTTCAATCTGTTGGAGAGCTAAGTTGTCTGCCTTGAGTTGGAATGAACAGTGCCAAAGGATATAAGAAAAATATTAGAGTTGATCAAGTCTTCAGTAGAAGAGCTCCACTAGAAACCATAAATTCCCTGTGAGCATGGGATGAAGAACATGCTTTGAATGCTTAACCCTGGATCACTGTAAAAAAGCTGGTGAAAAAAGGTGGAGGGTGATTTAGAGGAAAGGAAGGGAAAATTAAAGAAGATTAGAAAACCTAGAGACTGTATTTTAAGATTATAACCAAGAGGACAGTTAATAACCATGTGTTTCCAGGGCAAGTATTTTGTAGTAAAATATGGTTTTAGAGTAAAGGTACGGAGGCAGAGAAGAAATTGTCCAGTTGATGATGTGTGAGCTCCTAGAAATGACTAGGAGAGAAAAAGAGGAACAAGTCTAGAACTGGAGAAACATAATTGGGAAAATGAGAAAAATTGGATTGGAGACCCCTGATCTAGAACCTAGAAATTTTGTGGCAAATTTCTTGTAAAAACTTGTGCAGAGCTGGCCAGGGTGAGCCTTGAAGAATATCCAGTGGAGTTGTACACAGTTACCCACAGAACTCAACGGGGCTGATGAGGCTCTTGACTCATTTCCCCAGACAGGAAGGAGAAGGTTCTCCAAAAGTTGGGAGAATAGCAAGGTGGGGTGATGTCAGGGGAATTAGCCATACTCCTTTTAATCTCAGACTGAATAGAGTGTGATCAGCCATAGGCTGGCTATCAGCTGCCCTATTCTGATCCAGTCCTTTCATTCTGACGGGCATGCTGTGCTTTGGTTAAAGGCAGGACTGCACGTTGGAGAAAAAGGGGCAGGTGGAGAGCAATTTCTCTCCTCCATTCCTCAAAACATTCCATAGTTTGATGTTCTTACGGGGTGTGTCGAAGGTCTTATTTCTTTTTGGCTGTATTGGCTGTTTCTAGCTTTCCTGAAATTTGCTCATTTCTGAGGATGAAATTTGTTATTGCTGCTGGAGGGAAAGTGGTTTGAGCTTGGGAAAGGCCCAGGAGCCCATGGCAATGCTTTCCTTCTCTTTCTGGGACTGATTCCTATTCATGTCTCCAGGCCAGTCACCGTTGTCTCACCTCTAGAATGGGACAATGACTTTGCTCTGACAGGGGTATCATGGGAGTAAATCCATTTGCCAAGCCTCTCCCTTTGAAGCCAATCAGTATGTGTTATCATTACTGTCACCAGCTCATACAGTCTCCTTGAAGACCTAGAGGCATTTCAAATACATCTAATTGAGTCCATTTTTTTCCCAGCAGAATCATGAGAGGGACAGCTACAGTGTTTGAGTGGGAAGAGGCCACCATGCGGGTGGAAGAGGAATAAAATGGTAAGGGCCAAACTTCGCAATCCTGAGAGTAGTCATAAGCCCAGTTATAGCAATGCCTCCCAAGGCAGGCTTGTTGTCTCCACATCCTACTCTGGAAATGGTAATTCCAAAGAGGATTCCAACTTTCAGATGGGCTCTTTTATCATTCCAGATTCAACCGCAGTGCGAAACCTGTGGGTGATTTTTCCCTCTTTCTCGTTCTTTTTGCTCTTTCTGGGCTGATTCTATTAATTTCCCCCAAAGGCATATGCAGCCCTGCTCTGACGCCGCCATTGATGATCTCCTTATTCATCTCGTAGCAGAGAGGCCATTTGGATGAATATATGTTCCCCATTTTCTTTGCATTATAAATTCAGTGTTGTGGGAAAAGAAACGGAATGTAATGGAAAGGCCTCCACAGAGAAATGCCCCTATTTGAGGAGAGGAGTTTTATAGGGGGGAACAATTGACAGCCTCTCAGTACAGTGGGCACATTTTTCTGTACAACTACATCACCACTAATGATAAATGAGGAATGTTTGATAGCTGGCTCCGTTGTCTGACAGCTACAGTTTTGGCCAGAGGGCCGTGGCAGGCTTTAGACTGCTGTTCAAAATGAGTTAAACATATTAGGCATTATGAAGGCACAGAAGCCTCGAGAATGAGTGCTGAAATGAGTGATCCGGGTAGGCTCCTGGGTACACAACTTGCAAAGCAGATGTCATTCTAATAATGTGTGATATAGAACATGCCTGGCCTAAACCCTGCTGGATGAAATATGAAGCCCCGTTGGTGATATTTAATACCATTTTATGAGGTGCCATCTTATAAAGACAATGCCCGCCGTATGTGGAATGCTTAAGGTATTTTGCCACAGGCACAGGGAGGTATCTGGAGTAAGTAGAATTTTTATTATTTTATAAGCCTTTACTTTGTAATATTTCTGTTTCCACATTATTGTGGGGGCTTGCTGCCCTAACCCTTTGTCGAGTGAACTTGATGTGTGGCTTGCTGGTAGATTGACGGATAGCCCTCACTGTTTCCGGAAGAAAAGGCTAGCCCCTACCTAAATGTATTCTTCAGAATACTCTCAAAGAGGAAATACAGTTTTGCTACAAGCACTCTTTGAGCAGAGACTTTGAGGCTGGCATACAAAAGCATTGCCATTTTTCAAGTGGACCATGTCAAGAGTAGAAGAGAATTCGTATGGACTACAGTTACCGGGACATGCTTTCTCTTTCCTCTACAGTTTCTGATGCTGGGTGCCCACCATAGCTTCCAACTTTTTGTATCTTTCAGGACATCCTAAGACAGATGAGTCTTGTGAGTCTTAATCACAGCATCTGTGTAGGTCTTGTTGCCCCTAAAGTTCTAGAAAATCTAAGCATGCGACTGGACAGGGACTGTAACTGGAAGTGATTCCTGGGAGAGGTGTGTGGGGTGCAGACAGGGAAGGAGCATTGTTGGAAAAAATGAAATGATAATGATGGTACCCAAGTTAAAATTTATGCCACATTTTCCATTTGTTTTCTAAGTACCTTCACATCTACCATCTCACATACCTCATCAGGCATTCCAGAAGCCAAGCACCATGTAATTCCTCAAATGCTGGAAGCTTTTTTACTAAGCAGTGCCTGTTCTCTTCACCCCAACATTTTGGACAAGAATATTTCTTTGAGCACCTGTTAGATGAAGGGTCCCATATTAACTATTGCAATGGGGGAAGAGTAGCAGAGGATTTGAAAAATGAAGAAACAAGTCTTCATTTTCCAAGAGCTTAGATCACCTGGGGAAACAGAAGATGTATTGATGAAACAGTTTCCCAGTACATCTGCAAAGTAACATAATCGGGCCAGTTAATTCAGTAGTCAGGACAAGCTCTTTGGACAGACCTCTGTCTAATAACATGCTGAATTAAGCAGAGCTCTCTATTAACTCTGTAAAATATACGAATGATGCCCACATCTTGACTGATGTGTGTGCTAAGAGGCTCCTCTTTAGTACACCATTGCCTCTCCATGATCACCAGTGGAATTACTTGTGAATCGATAGTCTGGTGTGCTTGTTTTCCAAGGGATTTATGCTGGTTGTTATGGTTATGGTTATAGTGTGATTAGTTAAATATTTGGTCATTGATGAAAGATGACTGCAAAAATAAGAGAGTTGTTCCTCTGTTATTGAAATGCACCCTTTGGGACTGCTTGATGAAAGCAAAACACAAAAAAAGTGTGCTGCTGAATTAGGCATGCGTGACACATCTGCAAAGGATTGGGGGAGATCATAAAAAAAATCGAAAATCATTTTACATCCAGATCGCTATGCAAGTGTTTCTTAGTTCTCACCCCACTTTAAAGAAACGGAAATTGGAAAATGTAGCTGATGTAAATTCTGTGTGTGGTTTATACAAGAAAGACAACTTGAACTCCAAACAGCCGATTCACCGAAAAAGCTTAGGTCTAGATCAAAGGCTCGCAAATAATCTACTTTTATAAGTTTTAAGTTAAAATAAAATATTTAAAGTTTGTTTGATGAATATTTTCAGTTCCAGGCTTTAACAGACATTTTCAGTCAACCAGCCAGCTGTAGGTCCTCATCGTAGAGGATCTCCATCTACTCAAATTTCCACTGTTGATGGAATGCCAAGAAGAATGATTACTTTCCTGGATGAGCTGGGTTTTCACTCTTGTTTTTAGGGAAATGAAGGAAATTGGAAAAGTTTGGAATTCAAAATAAATGAGAGCATTATGGACGAGGGCAAAGAGCACAGGATTTGGAACTTGAAGACCCAGCTCTGCCACTTAGTACAAATAACCTTGAGCAGGTATGTCACTTAACCTTTCTGGACCTGTTTCCTCATCTGTAAAATGAGGACAATGATATTCTTCCCTATCTACCTTGCACCACTGATCTGGGTGACTAATGATATAATGTGTGCCCTTTAACACTGTCTCAGAATGAGACACCCTTGCTTCTCATGGCGGCTGTTTCTATTACTGCTGCCGCCCCAACTGATACTACGCACCCGACTATTGGTATTTGGGTGCTGATGTGGTCAGAGAGAGTAGACACTAGTTCTCCTCAATTCCACAAGTCTTTTCTGGAAAGATAGTTCTGCCTCAAAAGAAGAGCAAGTGCTAGACGGCAGCTCAGAAGATGAGTTACTAGTCTTCTCTTGCCACTCGCTCTATGTGGGGCTCTGGACAAGGCAATTCTCTTCTGACATGTGCAAAATAGGGGTATTTTACAAATCAGTGATTTTTAAACTGTTTTTCTTCAGAGCCTTAGGTATCTTCTTCTACCAGATCAGTTCCATTATTAGGTGATTTTATGCAGCAGTTCTATGTAAAATTTTGTTTAAAAAAATGAACAAAAAAGTTCCAATATTAAAAAAGATTTACAAATCACTGGATAAGAGATTCCCTAATGTCCGTTTCAGCCACGAAACCCTGATATTCTGTCATCCTGTGAATTATTACAATCCTTCTTCCCTGACTCATAGGCCACCGTGGTTGCTTAACTCCCAATTCAATCACTGGAGCCAAAGGGAACAAACTGTCCAAGCAATTAATTGACTCATGTGTAAGTGCCAGCTTTCAGCACGTGTCCTGGCCCTTCCTTTTGTGGACGATGGCAGACTCAAGGTCCATATGACAACATTTTTTTATGCCAGGTGCTCAGGTCAGTCTTTTAAATGGGACCTAAACCCATCTCACACTCCTCAAGAGAAGTAAAGGAGACCAACAGATTGGCAATATCCATCATTTTTAGCTAAAGTGTGTCGAAGGCCTGTGCATTCCTTCCAAACATACAGGTATGAAGCAAGAAGAACATGTGATATCTGTAAACCCCATGCTTAAGTCTATTTGTTTAGAAATCCTGATTGATTCCTCCTTTGATGTAAATATCTTGATAAATCTTTGGGGGAGAAACTCATTCCAAATAAGAGAAGGTGTGACCAGATGGTACTGTAGGCCTAGGGAATATATTAAAAGAAATAAAATGATTTCCCCCTTTACCTTCTTTTGCTGGAAAGTCACAGTTGTTTCTCCAAGGAATTAGCTTTAGACTGTGATCAAGGCCCCTCGGTTGCTACCCCATTTCCAGGTAAGCCACTCCCCCACCACAGCTTTAGGTTCCAGACTGTTTGGTCCATTGAAGAATCCCTCACCCAGAGTGTGTGATATCGAAATTGATATTGCCTGCATAGAGAATAAGGGGAGAATGAAAGCCCTTGACTGGACTTTGTCTCTTGAGTCCTGTAATTTCCATCCCATTGTGATCAAAAGGGTCAAAGCACTATCTAAGCCAGAGAAGACAAGGGTCCCTAATTCCACAGGTTTATAAAAAATATTTTTGAGTACCGACCCAAACAAACCCAAGCTCCTCGTTTCTGTTATATGAATTATCTTAAAGGATATAGGAGTTTCTCCATTATGATTTATAGCTGTAGTAAAGAAGGAAACTGTGCTGTTTGTTGGCTAGGCTTAGTAATCTATACACATTATAAAGATCTCATTTTCCCACATAAGGGTAAACACTTTTCCAGGAAAATCAGATAACTGAATGATTCAAGTAATCAAATATTAAGGTTTCTGGAGAGTTATTTTGAAAAGTGCTATACATGGTTACTTATTTTCAATATTTTAGAGGGCAATAATTAATTTATGAAACACAGTAGTACTACACACATACTATGGCAAGTATTGGGGAACTACAATAAAATGTCTGCCCACAAATGCATAAATAAGGGCAAAGAGAATTGCCTCTTGAGGGTTAAGCTGTAAAGTCAACATCTACTGAGTCAGAGTACAGATAAGCAAAATCTCCTTACTGTGATGGAATGACTTTCAAGATTTAAAAATACCTGCCTTCAAGCCAATTCAATATAATGCCAAATCTACACAAATAAGTCCCTTACCAGAAGAAGGGACTAATCAGATATGAAAGTATATATTGAAAAAAAAATCACAGGAGGAACTCTGGCCATTCCAAGTACCCATTCCAGAGAGAGAGAGAACCTTCTCTTGGGAAGACAAGTATGCCAGGCTATGCCATTTAACGTGCTAGTCATCCAACAGATTCTCCTTGTTCTGATTCCATATCAACTTCTGGTGAAGGTGATTTTTCTCTTTGAGGATATAACCCCTTGGGAAGGAAACTGCCTGAGCAGCCAGACCTAAGGGTTTAAATGAGAGTAATATTTTTCATTAAGTAAATAAATGAACATTCAGGTTTTACGCATGAGTTTCCCAAACTGGGTTTGCATGAGCCTCCCAGGGAGATGAGGCTGTTCTTGCTGTGCTCACAAATCAGGTCAGGAATGCAGACCAAACCCTCATTAACTATGGACCTTTTGCCTTGTGTCCATCAGGGTGAAGGCACCAAGGAAATGAATATCACCCATTAGGCCTCATAGGCCACGACTTGGTGGGCCCTCTCCAGTGAGCATGCCTTTTTGTACGGCTGCTCCATGGCACTATTTCCTTTACTTGGAATTCTCCACCTGTAACAGGCCAAGTGAGTGCACATGCCAGTAGGGAAGTCAGAGCTCTGTCTCTCTCCTTTCTTCCACTTTCCCTCAGCAGGCAAAAGAACTGCTGGGTCTACAACTCAGCCATTTGCATCTTCAGTTGTGTTATTTGTCATGCTTACACCTTGAACACTGGGTCTTTGCTTGGGTTTAGCCTTGTAGGTTTTTATTTTTTCATTTCTTCAAGAGTTTTATTGAAATTTAATTGACAAACTATATGACACACATTTTAAGCATACAATTTGACAAGTTTTGACATGTTTATATACCCATGAGACCCATGAAACCAGCATCACAATCAAGATAATGAACACAGCTATCAACACCCCTTCCCAAAATTTCCTCCTGCCCCTTGGTAATCCCTACCTGCCTTCCTTCTAGGTAGCTACTGCTTGGCTTTTTGTTCCTAGCCTGGTGTTTTAAACCAAGCTCTTGTCTTATATTTAGTGATTAGTAACTAAGTACCTCTTTTGATTTCCCTTAATTCAGTTGCCTACCTTTTGTTTTCCAGCTCTATAGGAAACTGGAATCTGCATTTCACTTTTGTTGCAAGAATTCTCTGTTAATAATTTGAAGACCTCCTCGTTGGGACCATGTTCTATAGTTTGTTGCTAGAATTGTGGAACTTCATCTACCTGCTGAACTATCTGACTGGCATGGGAAGGAAAGCTCCTATTCTAATATCAGAACTCATCTTGGAGATTGTTCTGTGCTGTAACAGTTATTTATGCTTCTTTTCAGTGCTTGGGCTCTGGACCCTGTGGACTTAAGAGAATTTTCATGCCTTCACTAATCTCCCAGGCTCAACCTAGGCCTGACTACAGAAAAATGTCAGTTTGAACATTCTAGCCATGGCAACAACTCTGGAACTTTGATGCCTGACCTAGTGGTGACTGTAAGTCCCTACTGTTGAGGCAAACTACCTCAGGTTCTGGGATGATGGCGGCAAATGCTCTGCTGTAAGGAACGTCAGCATGTGTCGTCAGTGGGATCTGCAAGTCCAAAGTGTGGTTTGTGCTCACATGAAGTCAGAGTGCTGTTTTCTCCTGCACAACCAATGGAGGAGTCAGTGGATTTTTGATCCTTGATAAATTTTTTTTCAGAAATGTAAAAAAAGCTAATAGGGCAACTTAGGCAACTGTTGCTGAGAGGGTATCCTCAAAATTTGCTTTTAAGGGAAAGGTGCAATATATAGAAAGAAATGTCCCTATTCACTTAAATGTACTTATTACCATGGTTTGTAGCTACTCGGTGACTAATCCTGGCCAATGCCATACCCAGATACCTTGAGCTGTCTCAGAATTCTCAGTATACTACCAAAACGCAATTGATTTAAATTGACATATTTCATAAACACATGCCATGTAGCTCTGTAAGAAAAGAGTATATATTAAATTTCAAAAAGAGTTGAGAATTTCAGTTTTGGAGTATGGTGAGAATATCTGATAAATAGCTACACGAGGCACCCAATGCATGAATTACTTACCAGACCAGTCGTCTTCGTACAGAGCAAATGCCTATAATTCAGTAAATTGAAAAACTCTCAGCGTTGGCCAGACCCCTTTTTGGCCTTTCTGTGATGCAGTTAATGTTTGTGTGTGTGTGTGTTATGCATGTATTTTTTTTTCGAGAAGTGAATGGACTATGGAAAATACAAAAATATTAAATTACAAATCTTTCCAACAGCTGGTAATAGTGAGTTAGTAGTATGGTCATTATAACAAGTAAATGTATTGCGATCCCTTTTACTCTTTCATACAATCAAATTACTTGTCTTCTTTAAGATTCTTCCCTTGAACAGAATTTTAGATGCGGTGACTATGATACTTAGGGGAATGGTATGTTGATATCTCCTTAGAATATTCAATAAATATTAAAACAAAAATCACAATCATCAACTACACAAGTGCACTTAGGTAAAAACCATTAGATTGATTCATTTATTCACAAATTCAACATCTGTATATTGAGCACATATATATGCTAGACACTGCAACATTAAGGCACAAATATGAATTTGGCAAGGTCTCCTCCCACAGTGTGGCTGATTATGAACCTTGTTTCTCTGAAATGTTGGACTCTTGTCACAGAACCTAGTCCATAGCCCGGATTCAGTAGGGTTTATTGACAAACATCATTGTTTCCCAAAGTATGTTCCGTGGAAGACTAGCCCAGAATTGCTCTGGGAAAAAAATGTAAGAGAGGCTCCTGGTCACAATATATAGCTTATGTTAGGCTATATACCTTCTCTCTTGAAGATTCTCAAAGTGCAGGCATATTTTTAAGATGCTGAGAACTCTTACTTAATTTTGTTTAAGTATTTAATTTCCAAGGCTCATTTAATTGGGTACCTTTTTTAACAGTGAACATAATGACCCCGATGGACACATATTATGGAATAATGAAAGTGAAAACCAATGTCAAGAAGACCTTTGATGGTTTAAACAAGCCACGGAAGCCTTTTCAGTTCCTCCCCCCACGGCGTGAGTGAGGCCCCATCCCTTCAAGGCCTCATGATTGTGCATTTCAGTCTTAGGGCAGAAGAAAAATTGTGGCTCAATAACAGTAATATTGCATGTGCTTTTATATATAGATATACATACATATAGATATACTCTGCAAATGTATATTTATATAACATGTATATATAATCTATACATACATAATACCTACATGCATGTGTATATATATAGTTTATAAGGTAAAACACCAGTAGACAAAATCACATCAGTCTTAAAAATTGCCCATTCTTTGCCCGAAATGTTGTTTTCACAGAATCAAAAATGCTTCAAGCAAGTTTTAGGTACATTTCCATGCCAAGTCACCTAGACAATTTTAATATCATTAACCACACGAGTAGAATTTAATGGGAATAGCTCAAATAAAACTTGCCCTCACACTACCTTTGATTGTCAGTTTCCATTTCCTGAGTGGCATTGATGGGGGTTCCACTCAGAATCTCTCTTGAATCTTTGAGGGATCTTTCTATATTGAAGAAATAGAAATCAAGGTTAATTGAAGAAAAATGAGAGAAACGGTATTTTTATGTTGCTTTGATAAATCTGTGCCTGGGCAATAATTGCAAAACAATACATAGGTGAAAAATAGAAGCTGACAACTCAAAGTAACAAATACTGATTGTGTGGGATTGTATTTTTGCACAAGATAACTCAGCTTCCTGTCTTTGGTAACTTCCTTAGGAAAAGCTTGGAAATCAGGTACATATTTCTACATCTATTATTTTAGTTATACAGGTGGTTCATTGAAAAGGACTTATATTTTGCTTCCAAAGTTGACTTCATTCTCTTAGTAGTGTGCCTTAAGTTTCTCTCATGTACAGCCCTTGTTTCAGGCTCTGTGAGATTTTTCCTTTCTCACCGCCCCTCTTCTGGATATTGTTGCCACTGTCAAATGGGAAATACATAGAAATAGCAGATTAAAAATGTAAATTTTATAAACAGAAATCAAAGGTCCTAAATCCTTAGCAAAGAAAAGCCAACATAAGTACAAACATTAAAAAATATACATAAATAGTGTTTCCAGGCTGAATATGTTAAATAATTCAGCAGTTAAGTCATAAGCGTTCTTAAACTTAAGTATAAAAATGCCCTTGACAATATTTCACAGCCATGCATTTCTTTAAAATATTTAGCATTCTCATTAAAGAGAATGACTTTAGTTTATATATTAGTTACACTCCTGCTTGTTAATATGAAGGAATTTAGGAGCAAAAAACATTCTTATGTATATAAGCGAAAGGCAATTTACATACAAAGTTGGGCAACTATTCACTTTTTATTTATTTCTGGATCATCAGCATCTACATATAGCTATACAGCATTTAAACAAATTTGTTTCTTAATGTGCAATATTAATATTCTCTGCCCCAAAGTGCCATTTGCTAATGCCATTGTAAAGACAGGTTCTTTCAAAGCTACACAGAAGTCCCTGCTTTAGAAAGACTTAATGAACCTTACATTTTTTGGAATACTGCACAGTGTAATGCCTATTACATATTCATTGCCAGAATGGAAGATTTCCTTTAACTCTGGGCTTCCTGGTCTAGTTCTCTGTAAAACATTGTCAAAAGTCACCAGAGACTTTCATAGAAAATTGTGACTCTTGATAGCAGGATGTAATGGGGAGGTTTTGAGTCGAGAAGCCAGGAGTCTATCGGCCCACAGGGAGACGTTCTGACAGACAAATGGATGGATAATACAATTTTTGACATAATGGGATGAAAAAGTTTATGCCAGAAAGAACTGAATTAAAGTTATTACTTTAAAAGAAAGTCTGAAGTTTGAAATCATCAGAATTTCCAATGTGTGCTTCATTTTACTGCTTATATGCAGAAGAGATTTTAAAACAGAGATGCTGTCAAATGATTTATAGAGTTCCTAACAAGGCTGTCATAAAATTTTAGTTACCTCTTTGGAAATACCCACAATAATAAACACTATGTTCCTGTTTTCTCATTTTTTAACAAAGAAAATCTAGCATTATTCTTTTATGTTCCTGCTTTCTCATTATGAAAAGCAGAGGGATAATTTTTGGGGTGCGGGATAAAGTTCTGAGAGATGGAAGATAGGGTGGTGGTGTAGACTTTTACCTCGGGTGAGAGTGCTTTATAACACAAGGATGAGCTCTGAAATCAGCAGCAACAACCGGGCCTCAGGCCTCCGTTGAAGTATTGAGAACTGACTTGAAAGGGTCACCATCCATTCTCCTTCAGTTACCTTGTGTGGCTCTAGGGTTGCCCGCAGCAAGGACGAGCCTGAAGTCCTGCCCCCATCCCCAACACACACCCTACCTCATTCACTCCACTCTGGGTGTTGGGAAGCATAAAGCTATCGTCACTAAATTTCTCCATTTCATTTCAGATGCTTAAAAAAATTCACATAATCTCTTCACAGGTTTCTATCGCACTCCATCTCATTCATGTTAAATTAGCCCATAGTATCATTTCATCAAGCACAGTACCTTGTCCCTACCTCCATGACTTTTTTTAAAAAAACAATTTATTGAAGTATATCATTCATACATGAATTTATACGTGAACATACATAACTATAAGTGTTCAGTAAACATTGTGAACTTACAAAACAAACATGCATAACATCATACAGGGCTCCCACACATCACCCCACCACTAATACTTTGCATTGCTGTGAAACATTTGTTAACAAATTATGAAAGAGCATCATCAAAGTATTACTACCAACCATAGTCCGTATCTTACTCCCCTATACCTTTTCCTTCTTTTTATTTATTTACTTCCATCCACTTTTACCCCCACCCCCCATCTTTGCTACTTTTGTGTCCATTCGCTGGGCAACTCTCTGTGTCTGTTTCCTGCCCTCTCTTCTCATCCTTCTCCTCCTGTCTTCACTGGGATTCAATCCTTGGAACCTCCGATGTGGAGAGAGGCATACTACCCCCTTTGCCACCTTAGTTTCTGGTTTTTCGGCATGTCTCGTCCTGGCTCTCCCTTGTGTCACTCTCCTGTGACTTTTCTAGTTACTTTGCATGGATTTTATATCGTTTTGTGTATGCCTCCCTTTCTGGATGATTCCCCGAGGATCAACATCATGTCTTTTCTTATTTATATCTCAGTGCTCACCAGGGCTGGGGCTAGTATGAGGTGAGTGCAGTGCCTGAGGTACAAAATTTAAGGAGGAAGTTACTCTTGGGGTTGTGCAAGTGAGCGCTTCCTTATATTTTGCACCCTCAGCACCATGCTCTCCTCACCTTATTCCTGGCCCTGGTACTAGTATAGTGTCTGGCACATAACAACAGCCCAGTACGAATTTGACAAATATCAAAATGTCCTACAAGATAACTAAAATTTATAGCATGTTATCTATTTTTGGAGTAGGTTTCCTAATACAATTTGCATTCTTGCCCTTAATAAAGTTGAAAGTAGACAATTCTCCCCAAATCATCTCTACCAGATATAATATTCAGTTACATGGAAGAAGGGAACGCCTAGACTTAGTGAACAGTGTATCTTAAACCGGACTAAACCTTGGTCACTCCTGGGGCTCCACTGGTGGAACTTGCATGATCCAAAACTTTTTTCTAAGTGATACTAAACAGCCATTTTAAACCTCATATAATTCATTAAAATTAATTACATGGAATTATGAACATGAAAGAAAAACAAGAAAAGAAAAGAATATAAAGGAAAGGACAGAAGAAAAAAGATGAGAAAAGGAATAGAAAAGAAAAGGAAGAAAAGAGACAAAACCCTGGTGACTTGAATGAATTTACCATCCTCCCTCCATTGAATTAGGAGTTTGCAGAGATAATCCAGTGCCATGCACAGTAACAGGAAATTTTTGGACAGTTCAGTGGTTAGAAAGTAGCAGCTTAAACTCTCAATGCCTTCCGATGTGGAAGGGGAAAAAATATAGACCCTGGAAAACTAGGGCTATTGAAAACAATATGAACTAAGAAATGGTAGTGCAATGTCATTTGAATTTTTTTTAACATTATTCTGTTTGAAATAGCCCACAAGCTCAACATGTACAATGCCAAACTAAACTCAAGTTTCTCTACTTCAAGGTCTCCTATCAACTTTTATTCTTAAGCTTAGAGGGATATCAGTTTATATCATGGCTGTGATATTTAAGAAAAAATGTTGATTTTAAAATTTGAATCAGGAATACATGACAGGAAATAAGATGATGATGATGATAAACATATCCCTTAAATTCCTACAGTGTTTTATAAAGCACATTTTCTAATGTTATTTCATTTGATTCCCATAGGATCCCTATGCTTTGCAGATTTTTGAACTCCTAGTATGTGAATAAGGAAACTGAAGTTCAGAGAAGTCTGGCAACTTAACTGAGGCCAGCTGGTGAGTAAATGCATGTGCACAACAACTCAGTCCTTCCCGAACCAAGTGCAAAGAACATTCCTTTCCATGCTATCACTTAATGTATCACAATTCACATCATACAGTTGAAATCATCATTGTGTTACTCTATAAAGCATG
Source organism: Tolypeutes matacus (assembly GCA_026826555.1). Classification (NCBI taxonomy): domain Eukaryota; kingdom Metazoa; phylum Chordata; class Mammalia; order Cingulata; family Chlamyphoridae; genus Tolypeutes; species Tolypeutes matacus. The sequence continues at coordinate 27,768,351 of JAKSZT010054030.1, forward strand.
CCGAGGGCTTCAGGCCTGGTTTATGATATTTAATTTCATTAATTTCATGTGTTTGCATTAACATACTCATATGCATTAAAAATACTTTTGGGGGTTATTTGATGCTTGCTGGGGTGCTCTCCTGGTTTTGAAAAGACACAGCCTGTGTGAGTGGAATCCATACCAATATCTGAAATGACTAAAGAACAGAAAACACAATGGGAGCTCTTTTTACATTGGAAAAAAATGCCATGCTCTCCTAATTATGACAAGTACAAAAGCCACTGCAATGCCCTGGAGCCTCACAAAGGAATGGACCGGACAAGCCAGCAGCTGCCCGTGAGAGGCTCTGAGCATCTACCAGGGCTCAGGACCAGGTTGGCACATTGCTCAGCAGTGCATTGGGTAGATTTGGATGGCATTTATTGGGACATGATCCAGTAATGACCCGCCAAAGCCCTTACACAAATGCACTTGTGCCCAGTGTCAATCATTCACCCTCTGACAGTTCAATGAACGTCCTCTCTGGGATAGCTTTCAGCTATGCTAACACCCTAAATTCAGCAGACAAAGCCATAAGACTTGAGAGACACACGGCCACGCTACTGTGAAGCCTCAAAAGCAAGTAACACCACGGACAAGAGGTTGCCAAGTGTTGCCTAGCAATACAATACAGGCAGGCCACAGGGCTGTCGTTACTGCTCACAAAGCAGTTGAATCTACCACCCAAACTGAAAACACATCATTTGGAGCCCAAGAACATGCCACAGCAGCAAGACAACATGATGCTGGAGAGTCAGGGGGTAACTCTTGGATTCCAGAAGAGAAAAAAATTTATATGGGCCCTGGCTTCCCAGTAATTTCTTTCTCCCTTTCTTTCCCTCTGTCTCTCTCTCACTCACTCTTACTCATAAGCAAAAATGTGTATGAATAGAAAAATGCAGGCGGTAGAAAAACCACTTGCATCTGTCTAGTACCAACATCTGCCTGGTTAATTGTCTCAGATTTAATACAGGTATCTTGGCGTGGCTGATACAGAGACACCTCTGGTAGGGGAAAACTAAAGACATTCTCATTGGATTTTCAAATAAGCATGAACTACCATTGAGGAACATCATAACCCATAAAATTCAGACCCGCAGCAGTCCCTTCTTTTGTTTGAAGACTAGGTCCAGTATATGCACATCATGCTGGCAGCAGGCAGCCACCAAAGGAATTGGTCCCTCGGCACCTCTCTACCCTCAAGCTCCTGTGAAGTTTCAATTTTGTCTTAAAGGGGAATTTGGAATGCCCTTTGAAGAAGCAAAGTATTTCCTTGTTTAGAAATAGCACTGCTTCAAATGTCAAATATCTACATGCTGGCCTCCAGGACTCCTTTACAAGAATGAAATCCATCTTATAATAAAGCAAGATTATGGGAAAATCACATGGAGAAAATGTGCAGATAGAGAGAGACACAGAGAAGAGACTCCACAGCTAGAGAGAAGGGGAATTAGAATAAGGTTTTTGAACAACCAGATTTGGAAAGTAGCACAAATATAAAGACGGTTGTGTCCTATAGCAAATTTCACATGAGAGTTTTACCCTTCTAACCGAATCCTGGAAGGTTTATTAATAATTAAAGGTAGCCTTTAATTATTTAATTTCTCAGACTGGGAAGTTTGCTGTGACCTTAGATGATGACACCTAGGTGATGGGAAGTGCCTCGTCAAGTCTATGAGGACATCTGGTTGACCTGGTGAGTACTACACAAACATCCCTGAGCAGCTTCACTGGAAACGCTGAGCCATTCCTCCTCACTCCCTGGAAAAGGGTCGACTTCTCCCGGGACCAGTGCCCATTTGCTCTCTGCTGGCACCAACCCTACTCTTCGGCATGAGGTAGGAGGCGAGTCACCCATGAGGAGGAGTGGGCTCCAGAGGCCAGTAGGCTCTGCCCCCGTGTGACTGTGGCAGTTCTCATGTTGCCTCTGTGCTTCAGCAGCTCCATTAGTAAAATGTGAAGCTAGGAGCCGCTGGACCCTGAGATCCTGGCCATTCTATTCTTCCATTCTCCTTACCAGCCATGGACACAGATCATGGTCAGGGCTATTTTCTCCCAGGAGTCCTACATTTTCACCTTTTATTCCATGCCCTCTGTATTAGAACACCCTTTAATTGAGCTAAACATAAGGTCATCTTCCAGAGCATGCTGTGAGCTCCCCATCCCCATAACCTAGAAGGGCAGGGAAGGGGGCACCCTCTCCATTCCATGATTCACAGCCATCAGCCTTCCTGATAGCCCTTAGAACTGGGCTTCCATGGTCTAGCATGTTCCAGTTGGGAACATGAAAATGAGCAATGAACAAATGGAGTTATCGTCACTGTATTAGCACAGGCAGCAGCATTTTCAAACAACTGACAAGGGTGTGGCCCTCAGCTTGGTGCTCATAAAACTCAAAACCTTTTAACTGAAAAAGTTAAAAAAGCCACAGCTTCTGCACCCTAGCAACACAGACAACCCGCACTTGCATAGGGAAAATATGTAAAGAAAATGCAGGGGAAATAGTATTTGTGTAAATATCAACCAATTAGCCACAGTTACTAAATAGATGAAAAGAGTAGCTCAATCGACAAGGTCCATGCCAGGACTCTGGATTGGGGGTAAGATGGGGAGGGGGGGGTGCGCTCTTTCCTGCCCAGATAATGCTGTGCTCTGTGACTAAGAGAAATACACCACTTCACCCTCATATGATTTTGTGAAATAGGAGCAATGATGAGCCGTCTCAGGAATGAGGAATGAGAGAAGGGTAGTGCAAGCATTGTGCCATGGCAGGTGGAGAGCTGGGCACTTGTGCCAGGCCTTGTACCGTGCATGACTGTGCCAGGTGATGTCCTGCAAGAGGCCTACACTCCAGGGAGAAGTTCAGACATGGAGACGCAGGTAACTGCCGTGAAACAGAGCAGGGCCTTTCAGGTAGGGGATGCCCAAAGCCTTCTGCCACCCACCAGCAGCTGCTTCTTCACCTGGTCCCACCCTCTTCAGTCTCTCTGTCTTACACTGCTCTGATGCCCTCTTCCCATGGGAAGTCTCTCTCCCTTTGATTTCCATAATGGCACTTAGTTTTCCTAAATTTCTGCTGAAAATCACATTATAAGCAATTTTTTAAAATGTCTGTAATTATCATTTGTAAATTGCTGACTAATATTTTATGATGTGGGTACTTCATAATTTACCATTCTCTGTGGATAGATCTTTATATTGCCACTGTTTCTACTCATAATTATTCCCTCAATAGGTTAAAGAGCAAGCACATTTCTTAAAAGCCTCTATCTGTTTACCTTGTGGCCACTCACCGCCTCCCTGGCTTCTTTTTGCACCATTTGTGAATAACTCTTCCTCCCACTGCTCTTTGTCATCCCTCAGGACTCTAAGCTCAATCTTCTTTCCTTTCTACTGTAATTCTCCTTGAAAATGGACTCTCAGGGCCTCAGTCAGTGTCTTAGCTGAAGCATCTCAAACAGACGCATCTAACTCTGAACTCTCATTGTTCATGCATCCAACCATCCATCCATCCATCCATCCATCCATCCATCCATCCATCTCCTGTCATCAATTATGGAGTCCCTCTGCCTACTCTGTTTATGCCATTTGCCTTTATGTATCTTGCATACAAAGATAAGGAAGACATGATCTCTGCCCTCAGGGAAGTAATAGATCAGTAGAGGTGGAGGTGAAAACAAGAAAGCAAACATCTGATTAAGTGTAATTTATAAAAGGTGAGATGTAGGTTCCTAGTGAGGACACTCTACTCAGTGTGGAAGGTGGAGGAATGTTAGGGACAAATCCTCCCAGAGAGGGTGACATCCACGCTGAACTCTGAAGGATGCATGAGGGTTAGCTTGGTTAAGAAGGATCAGAAAGAGTGTTGTAGGCAGAGATGTAGCAAAATAAGAGAGAGAAAACAAAGCTTATTTGGGAAATTGCAAAATATCAATAAGCTTAGTGAATCACACACATTTGTGAATAGCCAGTTGAAACCTGAAAAGTGACTATGACAAGACTGAAAGTTTTTGTTCATTACTCAAAATTTGGATTTTATCCTGAAGGCAGTGGAAGTTATTAAAGGGCAGTAAGGAGAGTGAAATGGCCAGGTTTGTTTTTATGGAAGATTGTTCTTCCAGTTGTGTGGAAAATGAGGGCAACAGTACATGACTAGAGACACAGAGAGAATTTATGTAGATGATGGGAGAAATGATGAGGAATTGAACTAAATAGGTGACACTGAGGATGTAGAAAGTGAAGTAAATCCTAAAGTAGTAAGGAGTATATTTATTCAGGGTTCTCTGGGAAACAAAACTGAAAAGGGGTACATGTGAATATTATTTAAAAATTTAAGAATTCTCTCACATGACTGTGGGGATGGGCAAGTTCAAAATCCATAGGGCAGAGTGCAAGCTGGGAACTCGAATGAAGGTTTTTTTATGAATTCCCTAGGAGAAGCTGGCTGGCTGAAGTGGAAATGGAAATTCTCTTCTGACTGCTGAAATCATCACTTCTCCTTTTAAAGTCTTCAACTGATTGGATAAGACTTTTCTCATTATTGAAGACAATTTCTCCAGTTGATTGTAGATGTAATCAGCCATAGATGCAATCCACTTACTGATGATTCAAGTCCACAAAATATCCTTACAGTAAAAATAAAGCCAGTGTTTGCTTGACCAAACAACCAGACACTATTATCTGGTCAAGTTAACACATGAAGTTAACCATCACAAGGAGTATCTAAGAATATAGAATTGATAGAAGAATTGCTTGACTGTTGGGAAAGCAAAAGTTTATTGAGGGATAAATATGCGGCATTGATGACTTCTACGAGTTTGAGTAGCTAGGCATTTAGTACAGTGTCAGCAGTGATTGGACAAGCTGATGTCACCCAAAGAAAGGTGGTCAATTGTGAAATGAGAAGAAGTCAAGGACAAAACCCTGAAGATCACTAACATTTATATGGCAGATCTTCATGAAGGATAATGAACTTACAGTGGCTTAAAAATAAAAGCCCCCATCTTAAAATTGGCATCCTGCAAGTGGGCCTTACTTTGAAATTTATGCTCCCTAGTGTAACAGAGTTAGACTCTTTTATAGGTTCTCTACACATGGCTGTTTTGCCCCTTTTATTTGAACCCATAATTAGCACAATACTTGATAAATATGTGTCCCAGAGACTTAAATCTTTGGTCTGTCCCTGTGCCAGGTTGAACCCTGAATTTCAGCAGAGTTGCAATACCTACTCTCCAGTTCATTGGACTCTCCCAGGACAACTAACAAGGAGACAATGATGGACAACGTCCATCCCAAGGAACAGAGGGTGTCTGCAACCACAAGCAAGATAGCTCCATCTATCTGCCCCATGGGACCTAAGCCCCCTCTCAATTAGAAGCAGAGTGGCACCACCATCCCCAAATCCTCAAAAGTTCAGGAATGAACAATGGACTAAAGTAGACTTATTATTATTCTCCTATAGACTTATTATTATTCTAGCAATGGAAGAATTTTTAATATTAAGGTAAAGGCAGTGACCACCAGAGGTTATGAGGTACGGGTGAAGGAAGACAAGGTGTAGTATGAGGGCATTTTCGGGACATTGGACTGGTCCTGCATGACATTGCGATGAGGCCCTTGTATATTTTGTCATAACTTACAAAATTGTGTGGGACAAAGTGTAAACTATAATGTTAATGTAGATGGTTAGTAGCAATGCTTTAATATGGATTCATCATTTGTGACAAATGTACCACCCTAATGAAGGATGTTGTTAATGTGGGAAAGTGTGGGAGGGGGAGGGAGTAGGGCATATGGAAATCCCTTGTATTTTTTATGTAACATTTATGTAATCTAAAGCTTCTTTAAAAGTAAAAAAAATAATTATTTTAAAAAGTCCCCATCTTTAATTAAGTTTCTCTAGCAATATATATGACTGCAGTACTCTAGCAATTAAATAATTCTATGAGGATGCTACAGGTTCTTGCTCTTTGTATATGCCAATAATAATCTTAGATAGATGTTATTATTGCTTTATTGAAAGTTAGAGAGTTTAAGTAACTTTCCCGAGTTTATATTGCTCCTTCGACTATGCCAGCACCTTTGTCTTATACCTTACGAGGCCTCTCTGAGCCCACATTCTGGTCCTCCTTTCTGTGATGCTTCTCTGATTTCCTTCCATCTACTCACACTCCAGACTTCCTCCAGGAAGCCACACCTCCTCCTCTAAAGTACTTTCCCGTTTGCTCTCCCTTGTTTGCATTTTTTTTTTTTTCTGGTTTAGATCAATTCAGCTAGAATAGATTGAATACCAACTGTGTGTCAGACATGGTAGTACACACTCCCTAATAGGTTGCATTGTGAACTAGACCTTGATCACATAGCTGTGTGCTGCTCCTTGGTGAAGTAAAAGCCTCACATGTGTGTGTTTCACCTCCTTTTAAGGATCCATATCGGCAGCCTAGGGCTGGCCACATAGTAGTGCTCACTGTGGGGATGGATAAGTAAATGGGGACTCATCTGTCTCCTTCCAATGTTTACTTGGTACTTTCTATGTATTTGTCACTACTGTCCTAAAGAGTGGAAAACACGAGGAGGGCAGGGACGAATATGTGTATGCATATGTGGATCAATGTGTATACATGTATGTCTATCTATATCTATCTCTATTCATTGATTCATCAATCATTTATTGAGCATGTATCATATTCCTGACATTTTGCAGAGAGGTTAAAATATTCAAGCTGGCCACTCATCTCCAATTTGGAGGTGAAGAAACAGGCTCAGAGAGGTTACACAACTTGTCCAAGGAAGCACAGCTACTGCTGATAATGTCGGGATTGAATCTTGAATCTATCCAATTCCAAAATCTGTGTTTAGAGGGAAAGAGAAAGAGTAGAAGGGAAGAAAGGAAGAAAAGAGGGAGGCAAGAAAACAAGAAAAGAAATTTAAAATAAGCGAACATTTGATACAGGCAATTCCTGTCAGAGGCAAAATTCTGGACAGAATATGGGTCTGAAGAAGGCTGCCTCGCAAAGCCAGACCGAATGTGGTCCTAAAGGCACAAATTTGACTTTTATTGACTTTAGAGAAAAAGCTGCCTTATGAATGTGACTTGTCTTAGAACATAACCCAGACCTTTAAAAAAATCTCAGAAGATAGGAAGTAGAAATATCACAGAAGATAAAATCCATGCGACCAACTGGTAGCCAACCTTTCACAGAGGTGCTACAAGGAAGGCTTTGCCGATAGTGGTACACACAGCTGAACATCTGATGAGATCAAATGAGCTGGGAAACCCAACAGTTAGTTGGCTCTACTGACAAATATATGAAGGCATCAAAGTTAACAACTTATATAATAATTCCAAATAAGATAATGCCAGATGTGGGAACTGATTTACTTCAATGTCCCAGCTTTGGGGAGCAATTAAGATCTCTCTCTGCCTCGCTATTATATTAGCAGAGTTGTTCACTTTTAACAGAAAGTTGTTTTAACAGGGAAAGTTCTTCACTTCCCCTAACATTCAAATTTTCTCACTGGAGCAAGCGGCACCCGATTTTTTTTGGTCTGTGCACATAGCAAAGACACTTCTTAAGCCAAGCTTGGCAATTTTTTCCTGTAAAGGGCCATATAGTAAATATTTTAGTCTCCGCGGGCCATACAGTCTCTGTTGGAATTACTCTACTCTGCCATTGTACTGTGAAAGCAGCCATAGAGAATGCATAAATGAATGCATGTGGCCATGTTCCAATAAAACTTTATTTATGGATATTGAAATTTGAATTCCATTGTGTCAAGAAATATAATTTTTGTTTTGATTTTTTAAACCCATTAAAAAAATACAAAAATTGTGTTTAGCAATCTGCAGTACAAAAACAGCAGAAGGATGGATTTGGTCTGTGGGCCCTCGTTTGCTGACCCCTGCGCTGAAGCACAGAAGTCCTGGGAGAGTGAGATTCCTCTGTGTACTTAGGAGCTTTCCTGAAGGAAGCGGTAACTAACTCCACGTCTGGAGCCTCTGAGCTGCAACTGTTAATTGACATTATTTCTTAATTCCCAGCTATATTTTAAGGTATGATCCTCAGGAATTTTAAAGTCATTATGTGGGTGAGGGACTGTTAAAAATAAATCTTTCAGGTTTAAAAGTGGTAGAGAGGGAATATAAGGTGTTAAGAAATCCAGGAGCTCTCAGGCAAGTGGTTCAAAAAGCATCGGGGTGGGCCACAGGTGGCCGCTAAAGGTCACTGGTACCTCTCTGCATCTCCTCTTTTATGTACTTTATGCCTCTCATAAAATAAAGTTAAAGCAGTTTAATTTAACAGTCTAATTAGTAATGGATTTTTCATTTTATCTTTTTAACTATGTGTGATACAAAGATAAGGTCTGGATTTGACTGGGGCCAGGAAGGGGTTATTTATATATGACTAGTTTAACATTAGGGCTTTCTGACTACAGAATGTAGATGGAAAATGGCCCGTTGCTATTGGATTGCTCAAGACTTGGTGGGCATGAGGAAGTATAGTCTTATCTTTTCGCCATATGAGACATGCTGGAATCAGGATACCCTTTAGGTCTCACATTCGACCACGATGCAGTTCTTTCCAGAAAAGCAGTTATATAGGCAGTATCTCAGCTTGGAGGGGCCAAAGTGACTTGTCTCTGCCAACACTGGGTCTCCATTGGAACAGTGTTCCCGTGGGTGAGCCGTGAGCTCCCTCTCTTCCATTTCTCCTTTGCTCTCTCATATTTGAAATAGGAAAAAAAAAAATGCCCAACAGATCTCAAAATCCAACACCTTGGGATGCATTTTCTTAATTGGTTTCATAACTCAGCCACAGCCCTCGGTGCTGGAGCAATGACAAAACCTTGAGTGATCTTGCAACTTGACCACGAGTTGAGAGAGCCACGACCCAAGGGATTCAGTGAGACTGTACAAGTGTCTTCATTTTAGAAAGCAAAGGAATGGGCAAGAGGCTATAGGACTGTGGTTGACACATACTTTTCTATTCTAAGCCAGAGAAGCGGCTACTTTTAAATTTGACTTTGTGATTTGATCTGCCTACAATCATTTAATCCTCTTCTCTCCACTCCCAGTGATCAGTCCCCAAACAGCAACAAATATCCTCACAGATGTAATAGTCACTGGAGCAACAAGCAGCTTTTCAGAGCTGAAAATATGATTTTTAAAAATAAAACAATGCTGTCAAAACACAGAGTAAGTCCCCCAACCCATCAAAAAGAATCCTTAAAATGGCCATATTTCCATTCACATCTGTGACAAATCTGTCCTTTTGAGGGGATCTCTAATTTTTTTTTTAATAAGATGCCTGCAATTTCCTGAGCTGTATTTTGTAAGGCAGCTGTAACAGACCCATAGCTTGCAACATTTTAGAGAAGGCAAAAAAAAAGTATCTTCTTTGGAAAACAAGTTGTTTTCCAATGATGTACATTCAATTTATTTTTTGAAATGCAATTATTTTTTAAAGAAAGGGGCCTCTTCATGAACATTTTCCATGAACACTCACTGTCCCTGGAGAACAGAGTTCCATCTCCACCGGGATTCCTTGCAGAGCCTCAATTTGGGAGGAGCAAGCTTCTATCTCCAGGTTGAGGGGGCTGCCTGGGTTCAGATACTCCAAAAGTACAGTGGCTTCTGCTTTTGTTCCATCTTTAAGACGGGCTTCATCGGTTTCATTGGGGATTGCAGCCCAGAGCCATCATACCAGTCAATGTCTGCAATTAATTGTAGGGGTTTTCTCTCCCCACCCACAGTGATGAACGCAGAGAAACCAATTGGATAATGAGTCTGCATCCTGGTACCCTCCTGAATTGCTCAGTGCTGAAATAAACTAGGCCAAGGGACTAGTTATCTAAACAAGGATGGAAACATCATTTACATAACTGGGTACTAGTTCCAGATAGCTGATTTTCTTCTTGGGCATGAAAGAGCAGCAGAGGTGAGCGATGGGCCTAAAGTGAGGGGTGTGGGTGGGGTGAGAAGAAAATGTTCTTGCAGATGAAGACAACTGCATGTGGTAAGTGGCAGCGAGGAAGTGTTGAGATGGCTTCATCCACTCTGGTTGGTTCATTGAGTTAACTTTGCATGGGGCCCTGGCTGTGGTTTGTGTCGTTTCTGATCCACAGTGCCAGGCATCCTCCTGTAAGTCAGCCCGGTCTACAGTCATCTGCCCTTGGCTGCTGGTTTCATATGGTTCAAAGACAGTAAGACTTAGGCACTAAGATTCAGAGGAGGGTGTGGCCAGAGAGAGGAAAAGGGCAAGGGTGAGGCACATAGAAAAGAAGAGGAACAGAGAGAGAGAGAGGGAGAGAGAGAGAGGTCAGAGGAGAAAGGTTGAGACATTGAAATGGTTTCATCTATTTCAGGTTGCTGGGGAGGCACGTTGTGCATAAGAGCAATGTCTTCGGGCCTGTGACTCGGAATGGGCTGTGCTGAAGACAAAAGATAAACAAAGATGGCACAGAGAAAGGGGGTCCACTGAGAGACCAACCCTTGCTTACTCTGGGAAGGTAAAGGAACAACAAAAAAACAGTGTAAAGGACCACTGGCACCTGTTATGGGTCATTAACAGATGACCATGTACTGCTAATCTGTGATCATAAAAAGGCCATCTGCTAATGCTCAAAGGTCATTAAGATGCCAGCCGTGTTTACTCTGTTTCCACTGGCTGGGACAATCATTTCTGAGAAAAGAGGAGGTTAAATGGCTATTGTGGTGGTGCCTGCTAACACTGCTCTAGTAATGGGTCTGTCAACATTTCCATTATAAAATTTTATTCTCAGTGGTTTAAAATACAGCCATAAAAAAAATCAGGTTAACTCTGTATGTATGTGTTTGTGTGTGTGTGTCCATGTGTGAGCATGTTCTTTCTCATTCTTCTATTGTGGGCTGGGGCTGGAGGGAATTTGAAGTGCACCAGCTGACTCTATTCATGTTCAAAGACATTCATCAGAAAGGAAAGGCTAGGTCTTCATTTGGGTTTTCTCTTGTTTCACCTGATCAGTGGCTCTGTTTTGGGTAATAGTCAGTTCATTGCATTTTAAAAATGGTTTTACTTGATAAAATAAACATCTTCCCAAAGAAAAGTCATCATCCCAACTTGAAAGAGACGTAGGCTCCATGTTGTTGAGACAATTGGAGAGTGGTTGGCCAATGTTTAGATCACAGTGTTGGGAATGTACTTCACTAAGGAAATCCAGTGAATGAAAGCTTATCTCCACATTTGTGTGCTGCTCTTCACCCCAAGAGTTAGCAAGTGGGCTACCCGATTTATCTTGTTCCTCTAACCTGATTTATATATGTAGTTCTCTCTAAAGAGGAGTGTGGAGAGGACTTTTTTCTTTTCTTTTTTTTCCTTCAAGATACCAGTGAATTCTCCTTCATAGGAACTTATCAAGATGAAAGGAATATGCTGATTGTTCAAAGGTATTAACAGTATTATAGCGGGTAGCTAGACCTAAATAATCCTATTATTATATGTATACAGACATGCAGGTGTGTGTATGTATCTCTAAAACTCTAAGGAACTTCCCTTTCTTTCTTACACATTTTCTCTTCTCTTCTAGGGTTCTGCTGGGGAAGGCAAGGTAAATATAAACCTTTATATGTAAAATGATTGACCAGAGGGCTCAAAAACAAGTTGTACAATTCTGAACTTCCATCCCCAATCCATCCATTGCGGCTTGTCACAAAGTTGCCTCAATCGATCACAGTGGGTGGGAAGAAGTGCAGAGCCCACTTTTAAAATAGGAGTCCCAGAGGTACCCAGCGTGTGTCTGTATGTGCACGCACGTGTGCATATTTGGGGGTAAAGCAGTCATGGACGGCCAGGCCTTCTAAGTTACATCACTATAGATCTGTGTGCTTCAATGTGGTTTCAAAAACCCAGGCAGTTCTTTTTTCTTTTCTTTTTTTTTTTTTTTTTTTTTTTTGAGGCACCAGGGGCTGCAGATTGAGCCCAGGACCTCGTATGTGGGAAGCTCAACCTCTGAAATACATCAGCTCCCCTGAGCTTGTTTTGTTTGTTGTTTTTGTTTTTTCTAAGAGGCACCAGGAACCGAATCCTGGACCTCCCGTGTGGGAAGCAGGTGCTCAACTGCTTGAGCCACATCCGCTCCCCCAGGCAGTCTTAATGTCTTCTGAGATCCTTTGGTGACGAAGCCCGAGGTTGCTATTCGGATGCTTCCTCCTTCATTTTTTATAACATCACCATTTCTCATCTCATCTTTGCCTTTCATCTCTGCCAATTAACAAGTAGCCAGAGCCGTGTTTTGAGAAGTTCTGAGTAGTTAGCAAGCTCTTTTTGTTCTGAGCCAAGTCAAAGTGTCCTTGGGACTCCTCTGAATAAGGAGTCTGTCCACTGTCCCCACCCCTGTCTGCCTGTTAGTGCAGACCTCGGCTTAATCTTTTGCTTTCAACGAGTTGCACGCGGGGGGAGGGAGCTAGAGAGCAGGGGGTGGGGTGGTGACCGCAGGTGGTTGAAGAAAGGGGTCTTGTTCTCGGGATGCTAAATGGCTGGTTAGCACTGCTTTGACTGTGAAATTCGGCTTCTGTCACTTCGTGGTTAATTGCTTTATTATTTTCAGATTCAGATTGGACCTGATTGAGTTCTATCAGGAGCCATGACTCTAGCTGGCATTCGGCCAGGATCCTTTTGGTCCTTTGATCTGGGGTTTTATAATCATATTACATTTCAGTTGCGGCAGGAGGCCTGGAGCTTTGGCTGCTGCTTTCTAGTTAGAAGTGCTCAGGGTTGCTCGGTAGGTGGGTGGAATGTGACTCTGGGCCAGGAGATTGAGGAATTGGGTCTTATCCCTAGCTCAGTTTCTCCTTCTTGGTCTTAAGCTTCATGAGTTTAATTTGTTTTCCTCCTTCCTTAGCCCAAAATGGCAGCAGTAGCCATATGTGCTTCCCTCTGTAGTGGGTTTGTTTTTAGCCATTCCAAAGTTGGACATTATGTATAAGGTTCTGCTCTCTTTTGCCAGGGCTTTGTCTATATTAGCTGACTGGTCTTAATGTGAAACAAGTCAACAGGTAGTTAACATGGCCTTCCATAATTGTAACCAGAAGCTGACTGGCCCTGTCTACTGTTCTGGGATACAGACACCGTGGCTGAGAATGTCAAGTGGTCCACAGGCTGCATCGTTAGAGAGCCTGGGGAGGCCAAGGAACAGGCAGCACTATGGCCTGGGCTTTTTAATAGGCAGGGCTGTAAAAGTTGGCCAGGCCTAAGTCACACATGCACCACAGAGCTCTTTCAAGCCCTTATTCCAATGTTCCACTTGTAACTATCTTTAACCTTATTAAAAAGGAGAGAAATGCTTCAGCTTCACAAGTGCACACTAGAGTCTTGCAGTAAATTTCACTGGTTTATAACTCCACCTTTGACTCAGAAGGCCAGCGGGCATGAGAACTTGGATAAACATAAATCTCCTTCAGATCTGCTTGAGAGAAGCATACGCAGTGAGGGATGTGCCAGCGACCAGCCCCGGGTCTCCAACTGGAGCAAAGGGGAAGGAGAGGCTCCCCTCTTTAGATTTCCAGGCAGCTCAATCTTCAATTCAATCTTGCAAAGACAGAATTTGTGGCATTTGTGTAATAGAAACACAGACTAAAGTCAGAAGAATGTACCCAGGCAGGTGATGTCTGATAACTTCAGCTCCATGTGACCAGTTTCCCAGCGTGAGATGGAGAGGTCTTTGGAAGCCAGATGCTGTAGTGGAGGCAGAACTGGGGCTGGCATCACAGGACCGAGGGATTTTTGTCCCTCTTTTTTTTTCACTCCTCGCATGGCAGCTCCTCTTCTATCAGTGGCAAGAGCGAAAATCTCATTTAGAATTTCTTCTCAGCTTTCCAGTTTGGAAAGTCTTCACTAACTTTTGAAAGAAGGACATTTTGGGGTCTGTCGCAGTCTTGGTTTGAGGTATCTGCATGAGCCACTTCTTTGGTGTGACCCACAACAGAAAGGGGCTCTCACCTGCCATAATTCCATGGCTTCAGGTCCCCAACTAGGTGGAGAATCCAGTATGGACAAAGTTTCAGACAGGCAGGAAACAGGAGGCCTGAGGTTAGCTGGCATGACAGCAGGTTTTGGTTTATAATTTCAGGAGTCACTTTGGAGTGCCTTTTATGTGTATTATGCCAGATTTAAAGACAGCTGCATAGGACAAAACAAAGTGTGTGCCCTCCAGGAGCTTGTCATCTTGTTAGAACTGCCACACTCAGTTTTGGAGCTGCCTAGAGTAGTGCCTAGCAGAGCGTTATCACAGCTGGAGATCAGAGAAGAGAGTATCAGTACTGCCAGAAAAGGCCAGAAGGTCAGGAAAGGATGATGGCTGGGGAGTGTGGTAGGGCATGGAAGGGACACTTATTCCCTGTTAATCTTAAGTGGAGTCTCTAATGGACATCTGGTATTTTTAAAAAAAAAAAAATATATATATATATTTTATTTTATTGAAGTATATCATTCATACATGAGCATATATAAACAATAAGTGTATAGTAAAAGTTGTGAACTTACAAAGCAAACCTATATTACATCATACAGGGGTCCTATACATCACCCCACCACCAACACCTTGCACAATTGTGAAACATTTGTTATAAATTATGACATCTGGTATTTTTTTACTGTTGATGATTACTTACCCCTATTCACTTCTGGCAACAAAGCCCTTTCTCCTCTGGGAGATTTAATTCCATGTGATTGGTTCACAGGGCTGGGATTGTGACTAAGCCCTAGCCAATCAGCGTATGTCACTATCTTGGCCATCTTGATTGGTTCAAGGATGGGCACTTGACACAATCTGGCCAATCATAATCCTTCCAGAGACTTTCCAGCCAGGGACACAGGGAAGGATTGTTCTTTCTCCAGAGCTTTCCAGGCTGAGCATATAGGAGTGAGGAGCTGCTAGCAGCCTTCCTTCCTCTTATAAAGCAAGCCAATTTGACCTGAACAGAGAACTGAACAGAGATAAGCAGAACTAAGAGATGGCAAGAGAAATGCATGTAATTTGGTCACATCATTTGAGTTTCTGTGTCTAGCTGGGTCTAAAGCCAGTTATGTGAGCCACTAATATTTTTCCACAAGCTTGTGTCAGATCCAATCACTCATAACTGGAATATAAGTGGGGATTGGAGGCAATGAGAATGTTTCAGGGAAGTAGGGTATTAGTTTCTGTGTTAGTGCTGGTAGCTTATATACAGTAAAAGTAATTTTATTCAAAGCAAAGCAACACAGCAACAACAGAATCTGTCATCCTGGCCAGCTCTTTCCTCTGTGAGAAGAGCTACATGAGATTGTACAGAATCAAAACAAGAAGGAATGTTTATCGTTACTAGGTCCAATGCATCCATTTTTAAGAATATGTTTACTGGACTGACTCAGCGCTCAGAGCTTACCCAGTTTACCCAGAGCCTTCATTATCGTCACATAGTCTGTCCAGAACACACTTTGCAACATGATAGTCTGAACATTCAATGCAACGAATCATTATAGAATACTGTGTTGAGTTTGGGGGATACATCAATGAACAAGATAGACCTGGTCTCTGCCCTCACAGAACTTAGAACTCAAAAAAATAGAGTAATGGCATTATTTAATGAGAAGAGAAATTTCCCTCACCCTCCATTGATTAAATATGCATTGTCCAAGATCTCTGTTGGGCCTCAGGATGGACCTGCCTCGGGGCTTTTCTATTAGAGATCTCTTGTGACATATAGTTATCTCAGACTTTTTTTACAGTTTATCTTCTAGTTTATCTGTGCTTTTGGTCATAATCTGTTGGTCTTCATTAATTTAAGTGTTAAACTCCTTAGGGTTGGGCTATTTCCTTTCACTTGTTTTGCACAATGCTGACTAAAGGTGTATATGAAAATTGAGAAAAAAAAAAAAAAAAAAAAAAAAACAGACAGAAGAAAGAAGGAGGGAGGAAGAAAGAAATCATAAACATTATGCCAATTGAGCATCCTTTCCCTGTGTTCCCCCTATAACATCTCCCCCAGTCTCTTGTTTTGACCTGGAATGTCAACAGTTGTGCCATTGATGTGTATACTTCTATGCTTCTACGTAATGATGCACCCATGGTACTAGAATAAGATAGCCCATGGGTCATATTTAATGGAGATTTTAGATGCTGGGATGACTCTCCTCTCATTTAAAAGAGTGTTTGAGCCAGATTTAGGTTTAAACTCTAGCTCTATCACTTCTTAACGATATGACCTCAGTTGAGCTACTTAATTGTTCTGAGTCTTAGATTTCTCAACTATAAAATGAGGCTAATAATTTCTACCTCATAGGCAGATATGAGGATTAAATGAAATAATGCACAAAAAGTCCTGAGCAAAATGTTGGCATTTAAAGACTCCACAAAGATGCCAAAGTTAGTGTATGAGAGTACGATGAGAAACAGGATATGTACATAATCTCAAAGTATCTCCCCAAGATCCATATTAATTACAAAGGGAAGAATAATAACTTTACAGTGGATAAACCTGGAAGACACCATTTTTATAGAGTGATCCTGGTTAATATTACTAACAATGGGGCAAATCTAAATCATGTGCCTCCTGATATCATGCACTGAGAAGGACACATCATCATGTTTGTGATATTCCTGCCAAAAATGCTTAACCTGAATTTAATCATGAGGAAGCATTGGTCAAACCCAAATTGGGGGACATTTTAAAAAGTAACTGACCTGTACTCTTCAAAATATCAAGGTCATGAAAAATAAAGAAATATTGAGGAAGTGTTCTGGAGCAAAAGAGACTAAGGAGATGTGGCAACTAAAGGTTAGATTATAGATCCATTTGATTATAATATTGTTTTGCTGCTGATTTCCTGATTTTCATAATTGAAATACAATTATGTAAAATATTATGTAAGACTGGGGAGTGTGGGTGAAGGGTATATATGAATTTTGTTGTAATTTTGTAGCATTTCTAAGTCTGAAATTGTTTCAAAAGGAAAAGTGAAACAAAACAGAAAGTACAGAGTAAGCATTCATCAAAACATGTTGTGAGTTAGGGAATCTTCCTGAATCTGTACTAGCCTTTTGGATGAGGATAGCAGCTTTGAATGCTGCTCCTGTGTGCAGCAGCTGTGCAGTTGGGTGTGGCAGCTCTGGGAAGGCATCTTGCATTTGCAAGGACATTCCTGGGCTCTGTCTGCCTCTCTCCTTGCAGTATGTCCATTTCCACAGCCATCTTTATGAAGAAGTTCAAGACACGCAGTGGGTCAATCTCCAACAGTTTTTAGAAATTGCATTCTATCTACCTTTTAGGTCTGCAAGGTAATCCAGTTGACAACGATTTGCTCAGAACTCGCTCTGTGGCTCTGCCATTAATTTTGCTGTGGATCTACCACTGTCCCTTCCCTTGCTGTGCCATCCTTCTGTGTCATTGGGAACTGAGTGGAGTAATCATGGATTTTTAAAATATTTTCATTGTCTAAATCTGACATCCACATTATCAATACAGTATGTATAGTAGGAGAAAACTTAAGGAAAAGTGATGAAAAATACCAAGGGGGCATAACACGAGGACAGACTATTTTAAAAAGTATGATTCCAGAAAGACCAAACCAGAGAGATGATAGGAACTGTAAAGTGCAGACGATCATGGAAAGTCAACAAATGTTCTTCCCCATCCTATACTTCTGAAAGACTGGCTGCATGTTGAAATTTGAAAGGACCCATTTTAGGAAAATGAGGAAGAGTGATTTTACAAAGTAAGAACGCGTATGAGATTTGTTATCAAGCAATGAGACCGACATTTGAGGACATTTGAGATGGGTTTGAATTAACTCACAGGTGACAGGTAGAAGAGACAAATAAGTGAAACTATGGAGGGTTACCACCCATCTGCACTGATATAAACTCTGCCTAAGTATCCTTTGATGTCCTTGTTTTAATCTGATCCAGAATTCTGTGTAATTTTTCTGTTCTTAATTTTGTTCATTCACTCCTAATCCCTTGAAGGTGGTCTGTTGTAGAGAGTGAATCGATAGTGATGATCTCACAAGGAATGTTGTGAGGTTAACAGATACAATTTGTAACATGCACTGCAAATATAAAGTGCCATAAAAATGCTAATGAATGGTAATGCATGTCCACTTCTTAATAGGCTGGCGCAACAGGCCTAGGGTAATAGATAAAGAGACTGCCTTTTGCACACACAAAGCGCTATCCTATTCATCTGCCTCACACATGCCACCATGGGACGCTCTGGCTCAGCTCTCATTATTCACCCAAACAACTTCCTTTCCGTCTCCGTCTGGGTCTGAAAGGTACTTTCTGCGGGAAGAAAGATTCCCTGAAACCTTTTGGCACCATCAACAACAACAGCAACAACAAAAGTTTGGCTTGAAAAATTCATTCAAAGAATGAAAAAAATACGATGGAAATCTATCATTATGGATGTTTTGGAGAGGCAAAAAAATATCTGGGCTTTGTTTTGCATTTTGGTAAGAAATGATATATTGCTACATAGTAGAACTGTTTTATTAAAAAGATCTTCTCGCCCTGAATTCAACATACGAATTGTATCCTCTTATCATCCAGTCACTTTAGAATGAAAGTTAAAAATGCTGATACTGTGGAACTAGCCTTTGGTATGATATCTCATAGCTGATATATTTGTCTAATACTTTGGTTTTTGAAGGCCCATTATTCAGGACCAATGTGCAGAGCTGTTCATTTTAATCCTTTCTGGTTACTGAAAACAGAAATGCTAGGAAAGAGTTTGTAGATAAGATTACATCCCCAGCTTTTGTGTATAGGTAGGTAGTAGGGTATGAACCAGATAGTGAAAAAAAATGGAATTTTCTTTAACCTGAGGAAAGGGTCCCAACTTCGGGCTTGTGAGCATTCGTTTAGGGAAACCTGCTAAGCAAATTCTGCATTGGATTCCGTATTGGTTGGAACAAATCCTTCCTCTTGACATTGGGGATTGGAACGTTTTGACAGTCCAAAGACACATGACTGAGTGTTCAGGGACTTCAACCACCTTAATTTTAGCCTTGGAGCCGATGTAGAAGTTCATTATGCTTATTTTGTTCTAATGAGCGGAACCTCTTTTTCTACTGAAGCAGTTTTTCGAGGACCAGTCAGAAGGCTTGGGATTCATGTGCTGTCCTGTGCCATGAAAGATAAGGGGGGTTGGGGATTTCTTTTATTCAATGGTTCCTTTTGGGGCCCATGAATGGCTCAAAGGGAGGGTGGCTAAGTGGCCCAGATTACGCTGTTTAACAGGGCCGATGCTTGTTTGGTTTACACAAAGCAGGCCAGCAATTATATTGATGCTTGACAGTGTTATCATCATTATTTATTTTGTTATAAGCTAGATTTATAGAGATTTGTAGCATTGGTAATACTAAGCATAAGAAACATTAATAGCTTTACTAATTATATCACTACTTTACAGATATAAATAGCAATAAAAATGCCAAGTAAAGTGAACTAGTAAAACATTTTTAAGAGAATTTTAAAACCAGTTGCTGATTGACGATGCCTTTGGTGAGTCTTGGGGCTTGAATGGAGAAGAAGAGAGTCTTTTTTGAAGATTTAAGCCTCACTTTCCTGCTTGTTCATATTGCTTGGAAAGCAAGTCTGCTTAACCTGGACATAATTGACTGGGCTGTGCATTTAAGGTGCATTTAGTACTTCGTTTTGGATGAGAGCAAAATGAAAAAACAAAGGGGGGTATAGAGAGTGAAAGACAGATGTGGGGGGAGAGAGAGAAGCAGAGAGAGAGAGAGGAGAGAGAGAGAAAGAGAAAGAGAGAGAGAGAACACATGACCGTATAGAGGTAGGGGTGTGTGGCGAGAACTGAGTAACTACCATTGTGCACCTCCCCATTTCATTCTGGTCATTGATCTTGCTCTGTGTTCTCCAGCACACACCTTCTATGAATGAGGATGCTGAGTGAAGAAAAAGAGTTGGCCACAACTGCTAATGGAAATCCAATGGCAGTTTAAACGCGGGGCAAGTAAAAAGACAGAACTGGGAATGGAGGATGTGGTGGATGATAGCGGAGAGGCAGTTTGTCTAGAGTGTGAGCTGAAGCAGTGGGCAACTCCTCTGACCAATCGCAGCTCTTGGAATTCCTGAGGTCCTGCTTGTTGACCCGCATAGCAGGTCAGTGCCAAAGATCCAACTCACTCTACAACAGGGCCTATCTGCTTTGGTAAACGTTTTCCTGGAACCCAGCCATGCCCCTTTGTTTAAGTATTGTCTGTGGTCAGTTTTGGGACTGCAACCTCAGAGCTGAGTATCAGCAACAGAAACATTATGGCCTGCAAAGCCAAAAATATTTACTGTCTGCCATTTATTTTTAAAAATTTGCTTATGCCTGCTCTAAAGTCTTAGTAAACATTAAGTAATTGGTGAAATGAGTTGAAGTTTTTTGTACATGGTCTAAAGTGCTCATTTTTCTAATTATGTTTTTCTAGGCCACGTATATGCCTGCTTCAAAAATTTCCCCTGCCTACCTCCTTGCTACCTGAGCATCAGAAGATTGTGAATGGGGGCTTGGGTGGTAAAAGAAGGCCCTTCTCTTTGTGCAAAATGAGAAGTGTGATCCTTCAAGAAGAGGCCGTAGGCTGCATTAGATAATTCTGAGTTTAAATGTCCAATCTTATAGCTATAGGGATAAAAGAGGTGGATATGTTTATTTGTGGTTTGTGGTGGATCTTATTGCACTTCTCTGTCTTTTCAGAGCTAGCTGAGAAGTTCATAGGAGGGAATAACTCACCTAAGCCAACTTGAATGAATTCCCCACCATCACCTCCCTGAAGAAAATTCCTAACATGGAAAATTCATTTCAGCAGAAGAGGTTTCTATTTTTGAAGTGTTTTGACCTGATTTAGAGGCTTGATATAAATAAATATCAAGCCTCTAAATCAGGGGCTATTTATCTACTAAAGTTATGAGAAAATATTTGGGGGCTAAGACACAATAGATATCATCTAACAATACTGGCAATGTAGACACTGTACTTCTGTTGCTTTCTCCCGGCCTCCCGCCCCCCCACCCCCTCATAAATCTTGAGTTTGTCATCACACCTGTTCTTCCTGTTGTTGCTTCTATAGAATTATACACTCTGTGAAGTATAGCTGAAATCCTATGACTTTCACTACTATTCTTCAACCAACTCAGCTGAGAATAGTGGAAAATCCACAGGTTTTGGAAACAGAGACCTGGGTTCACATCCTGGCTCAGTGGTTGAGGGGCTGTGAGCAAGTTACGCATCTCCTGGGAGCTTCCATTTCTTCATTTGTAAAATGGATAGCAGACTCACATCTTAGAGTTGTTATGAAGATTAAATGGGTGATGCATGTAAAGGGCTTGGCTGATAATAGGTGTTCAATAAATGAGAATAATAATTAGTATTTACTTAGGTGAACCACTTTTGTTTTGAATGACTGCAATTACCTGCACCAATTGAGTAACAGTTTCTGCATATGGGCCTACATTTTTCTTCTAGTGTTTCACATGCATGTTTCCCGTTCTTAATTAAATTCTGAGATTTTAAGAGTGGCACCAAATTTGTGTATCTGCCCACGTGTCTTGCAAATAATAGGTGTTTAATAAGTATCTGTATTCTGGGTCTGTGCTATGTTGGGTAACATAGAGGAAAACCAGAGCAAAAAGCATGTGTGTACTTTGCCCAGATTGCCTCAAACGTAAAAGCTACAGCCTGAGTGACTGGTTGGAGAAGGGGCCAGATGTCTACATTTGCAGAATGGGAGAGTTGTGTGGAATAGATCTAGTTCTGAAATATATGGGCCTACTCACCAGGACTTTAGTCTCTGGCCTCTCTGCCTGCAGCCCTGTGAAAACTCTGATTTCCCACATCATCTATACCAGTAAAGATAATCTACTTAAACAATGAACTGTTCTTTCAGTATGGAAGATGGAGAGCTCTGAAATTAATTTTTAAAAGTCTATTATTGATGGATCTGCTATCTCACTTAAGAATGTATCAATAGTGCTGTAGGCATTTTTGTTTATTGAGGCATAATTACACGCAATAAAATTCACCCTTTTTAGTCGTGCTGTTCTATGAACTTGGACAAACTAATGCAGTTGTGTAACCTTTCCCACAGTTTATATAGAGAATATTTCCTTCATCCCCCAATTTTTTCTTATTTCCCTCCCTTTGTAGTCAATTCCCCTTCCCTACCCTAGCCTCTGACAACCATTGGTCTGCTTACTGTCTCTATAGTTTTTCCTTTTCCAGAATGCCATATAAATGGAGTCACATAGTATACCTACTTTTGAGTTTGGCTTCTTTCACCTACAAAATGATTTTGGGTTTAATCCATGCTGGTGCTTGTAACAATGATTCATCCCTTTTTATTGCTGAGAAGTATTCCCTTGTATGAATATACCATAATTTGATATCATTCACTATTTGATATTTAGATATTTGAGTGTTTCTAACTTTTAGTGATTATAAATATAACTGTTCTTAATATTTGTGCACAGATTTTGTGCATTCAACTCTTCATTTCTCTTGGGTGTGCAATTGCTAGGTTATATGGTAGGTGCATGTTTAAATTTATAAGCAACTAATTATGTGCTGAAATAGTTTTGTCATTCTGCATTTCCACCAACAATGTATGAGAGTTCTAGTTGCTTCATATCTTTATTAGCAGTTGGCACTGTCATCTTGTTTAGAGCAATTCTAATAAGTGTTTAGTTGACTCTCATTGTGATTTTAATTTGAAATTCCCTAATGGCTAATAATATTGAGCAGTATTTCACCTGTTTCTTTTCCATCCACATATCTTCATAGGTTAAGTGTTTGTTCAAATATTTTGCATATTTGGGGGGGGTAAGATGTTTGTTTTCACAATAGGAATTTTTAATTGTACCATATTTTTTTCTAGTCAGTACTCACCACTTAATAACATAAAACTCAATCAGGCAGCTCAATCAGTTGCCTTCACCCTGGAATATTCTTTTCTTTACCTTATGTGTGTAAACTTTGTTAGAGGTTAAGAAAGATAGAAAAGCCAAATTACTTGAAAGTCCAGAGTGAGTAATTTACCAGGAAGATTTTCTATCAGTTTTGTGATGTGACACCATATGTGATCTAGCCATCACCTATTCTCTCACCTCTCTCTCCCCCTTCAGCCCCCTGCGTACTCCTACTCAGGCTCATGACCTTTCTTGGTGACTCAGACACATGCCAAACTTGTTCGTGCCTCATGGCCTTTGACCTAGGACTCCTTTTACCTGGAAATCTTTTTCTCCACACCTGCATGGCTCCTTCCCTTACTTCCTTCTGGTCTCTGGTCAAATGCCCCCTTATGGGCCTTCCCAACCAGACCATTAAAACGGTAACAGCATACACCTCTTTGCTTCCTCCAAAAAAGGCTTTCTGCCTTATAGTTCTTTGTAGCATTTATCACTATCTGACATGCTATATTTTTATTCATTTCTTTGTTTACTATCTTCTCCCACCGAAAGATAAGTTCCATGAGAACAGGAACATGACATGTTTTGTTTCACTGCTAGATTCTGCAGTCTAGAAAAGTGCCCAGCATATAGCAGGCATTCAATAACTGTGGGTGGAATTAATAAATCTCAGGGAGAAAGGGAAGTGGGAGAAATGCTAATAAGATGTTGGCCTTTTTAGATAGCACTGGATATCATACCAGATATGACCTGCTCCCAGCATTTAAAAGCTTATTAAGCTATTTCCCATTTGATCCACTGAACTCCTAAGCCTTCCTTGGCCTAATCCTGTGTAACATTTCCAAATGGATGTAATCATCCTTAAACAACCATCCCCAAGATGGCAGCAAGCAGAGGTGGCAGCGATTGCCCTTGTTTGAGGCCTACCACCTGATTTCTCTTTGGCTCTGGCTTCATGATTCTGAGAGTTCTCTTTCAGGTACACTTTGTGAACAGGTTCAGACACTTCTTGGAGTATCCTTGTCTTCTGCCGTGGGCTGCTCGAGGCTTTTTTTTTCTTGGTCCTTGCTTTCTCATGTTGCACATGCAGAGAGGATAGTTAACTGCTTGCTTTTCCCTAGGGTTTCTTTGAATAGACTGGAGGAGACATGGTTATGGGGTGAAGTTCCTCTTATGCAATGCGGTGAGCTGTCCTTGAGCTAAAGGTCTCCAGGGTTAAGACCGTTAGGAAGTTGCTCTTCTTTTGTGGGGCTTAGACCACAATTGAATCAAGGGTGGGTTCTCAGTACTTCTCCATATTTCCCAATGTCCCCGCTCACAAATAGTTTTCTGTACCTGATTCAAAGTCTGGAGCCCTTCCTGAATGTGGATATGGTAGAGCCCATTCTCTGGATTGGGACTAATTGGGGAGAATAGAAATGTTCTGGGCTACTTTTTCCCTAGGAAAATAACTAACCAGTTAGCCAAGTGAACAAAAACCCCACCAAACATGTGGTTTTGATTGCCTTTGAAATCAAGAATATTGTGCATATTTACCAAAAAAACAAAAAATGTCTAGAAATGTACTTTCTCTTTTATGCTTGATATAGATATTCAGATTTTGAAGAAAATGACAATCTAACCTATATTGGGTAGATCTGGGCCTTTTTATTGTTGAGATTTCACAAATGGAAATGGGTATTATAAATAGCAGAGGGATACCATTTGTAGCTTTTCCTATGGGCTGAGTTCCTTTATAAAGCATACCCTTGCAAAGTCTAGTTTTCAGAAATCTTGTAAGCTGAGCATGTTTCAGAACTGATCTTTGCCTCCTCAGTGATCTTAAGCAAAATTATGAAAATCTTCCCAAATCCTGATTTTATAACGCCAAGAAATTCTGACAGTGATGCTTCAGGAGGTTAATGATGGTCTAATTATCTTGCACCAATAAGGGAAAAGAGCCAGCCTTTTGGCAAGATTATGTCAGAACTAGTCAGATAATATAGATATTTCTACCTCCATGCATTTTCTAAAGGGGGATGTTGCAGCTTTAATTAAATGTTATATGAATACATTTCAAATAGATCCAAACACAGGGCGAACTATGTTTCAGAACTGCAGTTCCTCCATTTAAAATGTATTTGAAATGTAATTTAAATAAAAGATAATGGGAAAGAAAAACTAAAATAAGTTGAAACAAGCAGAATATAGTAGCTCATCATTACGCTAATATATCAAACAATGTGATCTTAGCTTAATTATCCCCTTTGAGAGTTGAGAAAACTAAGCACAACCTTCAATTTACAGCTGTTTGGTGCCGGGAACCTGAATTATTATTTAAGAAGAAGGGGGGAAAAAGTTTATTTATTGTGACCTCCACTCAGTTTTTATTCATCGTGGAAAATCTGTATATTCACAAATGAGGGCTATTCATCGTTAGACCGCAGCATTCTTCAGCTGTCCGGGCCGACATCAACTGCCCTTCTCCAGCTTTTGTGTGCATCTCGAAGGCTCTTCATCCAGATTGTTCATCATCTTGATGGTCGAGCTTTATCTTGCTTTTGTGCAGCTGCATTCCGCTTATCCAAAGTGCTGAGGGAGATGAGGGAAAGGGAGAGAGAAAAGAGCGAGCGAGCGGGAGCGAGTGAGCAGGAGAGAGTGGGAGAATAGAAAGGAGAAAAAGCAATGGCCGGTGCACATATGAGGATAATTTGTAGTTTCTCAATAATAATAAAAAAAGGAGGACAGGCTAATTACTGGCTTAACTAGGGCAGCCTGTGGATCTTCATGTCAAAAGGACTGCCGTAATTATTTGCCATCAAAGCACATTCATATTGTGGCACAAAAGAAGGGCCTTTTGCAAATGGATCTTGCTAATAAACAGGGCTGAGAGGAGCATTATGTGTCTCCCTGGTTGCAGGCACATTAACACAGTGACATGGAGCATAACTCGGGGCCTGAGGAAAAAAACACCAGAATGATAATTATCCCGCTCCCCTCCCCTGCCTCCCTCGCCTTTCCCTTTGTGTTGGACGAGGAAGCCGAACCTGACCTATTGGAGGGTCCAAGGCAGGCTATTAGTGACCCCTTAGCCCTGACAAGGTGCATCTGTTCTTTTAAAAGCCTTCCTCTTGATGTCAGGAGGGTCACATGGACTGGCTAGCTTGCCTCGAAATGGTCTAGCAAACACTTCAGCCTTAAAGACACCTGGAAGGTCATGACCAATTTAATGCAGATGAAGACAGCTGAGACAAGGCTTTGTTGAATCCTGGTACTAAAGTTTTCTCTCTCTTTTTTTTTTTTACTCGCTCTCGTTTTTTTTCCATCTTCTTTGTCCACACTTGCTGAAGTGCATCTATTTTAGTCCTCAAAACTAAATTCGGGGGGGGGGGGCGGAATTCCATTTCTTTTTCTCTTAGTACATGAAGAAATATTTGCCTGCCATAGAAAATATTTATGGGAGAAAAATTATGGGACAGTAATGTGTAAGAAATCTAGGGAAAAGAAGGGCAAGGTAGATGCAAATACAGCCCCCTGGATTAACCCTTCTTCTAGCAGATGTAAACAGACTGATTTCCCACAGGTAGGGGGTCACTGGGAAGGCGAGGGGACTGTGTTTTAGCAAGTAGCACCGACTGCCTTTGCTGCTTCTTGCTGGGCAGGTGGTGAGTGGCTCATCAGCAATGGGACGCGAGAAAACAAGCCCCAGTGCTCAGTGGGTCACCCGTGAGCTGCCCCACCAGACACTGGTGATGCTAGAGCTGCAAGTCATGTCTGAGGCTCCAGGGTCATCCTGGTGCTACACAGAGCAGCTGACATTGAAGAAAAGGGCCAGTAATAAGCTTGGAAAATGTTCTGAGGCTATTAGGATTGGATTGTCTTTTCCCTTTACTTCCTCTACCCTTTTCATCTTGAGAGCTGTCTTCTGACACAGAGTGGGCACCCAGAATTTAGAATATGGGGAGAGTATTCTATTTACACTCACCAGAAGCAAACCCAGCCCTGCAACTCTTATGTTCGCCAGCAGAGAAATTAAGGGTGGCAATTTACATTGCAAAGGAATTCTTGCTTCACAAATGCCAGCTTCCCTGAGCATTTAAATATTTAATTATTTGAAAGGCTGGAGGTAGATAAAGTTAAAATGTTATGAGCCATTTCTAATGGAAGATCTCCCAGAAATGACTTAGAAACATTGAAAGAGGCATATCTGTAGGAAAATACGATACAGAGTTTTTGGGATTTGGCTGAAATAGTTCACGAA
Organism: Tolypeutes matacus; assembly: GCA_026826555.1. Taxonomy (NCBI): domain Eukaryota; kingdom Metazoa; phylum Chordata; class Mammalia; order Cingulata; family Chlamyphoridae; genus Tolypeutes; species Tolypeutes matacus. The sequence goes on from JAKSZT010054030.1 coordinate 27,795,535, forward strand.
GCAGGTTGAGTTTGAATTTGCAACACACTTAGGTTGTGAACTCCAAATAATTTTAATTGCTCGCTCCCTCTCTCTTCCCTCCCCCTTTCCTTTTTAATTAGTCTTAATACAAAGGAATATGGAGATGAATATACTAATTACAAATCTTAGATTTTCCAAACTATTAAGAACAATAAAGCAAACTACACCGAATTTCTTATTTCTAGCCTGGACATCTTTGGAACTGTAAACTTTTATATTCAACTGATCACCAGACATCGCCACTTGAGCGTCTAATAGATATCTCAAACTCTACAAATCCAGGACTAAACTCTTGATTTCTTTCCCCAAAACTTGCTTTACACACAGTCTTTCCAATCTCAGTGGATAGCAACTGTGACTTTCCACCGCTTAGGTCAGAAGCCTTAGCATCATTCTAATCATCTCTCTTTCTCTTACCGAACTACAGTCAATCTGTGAGAAGGTACTGTGGGCTTTACCATCAAAATACATTCAAACTCGGACCACAGCTCAGTCACTTCCACTGATACCTTAGTCTGAGCCAACATCACCTCTTGCCTCTGTTACTCCAGCAGCATCGTCACAAGTCTCCTGCCGCCCCGCCCCGCCCCTTTAATCTGTTCCTAGCTCAGCAGCCAGATTGGACTTTCTAAACTGGCAGTCATGTCAAGAATTGGTTACAGGGAAGCGGCTGTGGCTCAATCAGTAGGGCTCCCGTTTACCATATGGGAGGCCCCGGGTTCGGTTCCCGGGGCCTCCTGGTGAAGGCAAGCCCGCCCGCACGGCGTGGTTAGCTGACCCAGCGAGCACAAGCAGCAAGGGGGGATAAATGAATAAATAAATAAAATCTTTAAAAAAAAAAAAAAAAAAAAAAAAAGTTGGTTACAAAGAGCCACAGACCCTACCTGGTCTGACTCCCTGTTATCTCTCTGACTACATTCACTATTTCTTCCCTTGATCATTTGCTGCAGCCCCAGTGCTGTTCTGATTTATTCGTGAATACACATCAAGAGTGCTCCCATTCTAAGCACCTCTGCTTGTGACACTGAATCCCCTCACCGCCAAGTCATTTTTCAGAATTTATCTTCTCAATGAAGCCTACCTTGACCGCCCTTTAACACTGCAGCCTGCCACCTGCCCCTGGTACCCAGGCTCCCCTGTACTCCTGATGTTTGTATTTTTTTTTTTTTCATTTTAAAAATAAAACATATTGAACATACTACTATGATTTATATTTTTTGTAATCCAGTTATTATTTGTGCTGTTTATTTCTGTCTCTGAAGCTTTAAGAGAGGAGGGCCTTTTGTCTTATTTTTTTCCACTGCTGTACCTCAAGTACTTAGAAGAGTATCTAGAATATAGTTAATGCTCAATAAAAATTTGTGACGTGAATAGTGAATCAAGGAATGTGAAAGTTTAGGAAACTGGAGATCTAGTAATGCTTAAAAAAGAATACAAAAGTACCAGAAGATGTTCAGAAAGAAAAAAAAAATTGCCATGATAAAACAGATCAAGGATATGAGAATTCACAGTGGTCACCAGAGGTTCCGAGGGGAGGGGAAGGATGAATAGATGGAGCACAGGGCATTTTTAAGGCATTGAAATTGTTCTGTGTGATACTGCAATGACAGATACATGACATGATACATTTGTCAAAGCCTATAAAACTGTACAGTGCAAAGTGTAAACCATAAACTATAGACCTTGATTAGTAGCAGTGCTTCAATATGGTTCATCAATTATAACAAATGTACCTCACCAATGTAAGATCTGATTAGGGGGAAATGTGTATGTGCATGGGTGGGGTAATATGAGAATCCCTATGCTTTTTTTATTTTATTTTTTTAGGAGGTACTGGGAATCGAACCTGCAACCTCATGTATGGGAAGCAGGCACTCAACCACTTGAGCTACATCTGCTCCCCATCCCCTACACTTTTGAGGTAACTTTTCTGTAATCTAAAACTTCTCTAAAAATAAAGCTTATAATGATTTAAGAAAAAGAATGAGAATCCAGGTCACTCAGTTACTGCACAGTGAGACCTGTGATAGTTTGTTTTATTCTATTCATGTTGGTGGCATTTACATAGTCACCTTCTTGCCCTCGCCGCCACGGGGGCAGATGAAAAGCATAGCAAAATAAAAAAGAGGTTTATTGTTTGTTTTGTTTATTTTGCTTTTTCCTACATGATCAAAAAATTTGAGGGCTGATATTTTTTTTTTTCTCCATGCATCTTCCTCCCTGTACCAATGTTGACTAGATCAATTATTGTGGAATCCTAACAGCCATACAGGTTGCTTTAGAATCTCCCATGTCCAACCAAAATGGAAAACATTTAGTATTAGAGGTAAAAAGATAGCTGAAAAAAATTGGCTCATCTTGAAATATGTCTGTTTTGCCCACCTCAAACCTTAGTCCTAGTGATGTCTATTTGTCTATTTTAGCTTTTTTAGAAGGAAAATACTAAATGCTAGAGCAAACCAGTATCAGTTTAGCTGCCAATTCCTATTTTCAGTCAAAGGCTCAAGTCAGTAATCTATTCTCTAATATCTGTAGCTGCAGCGTGCTCTCTCTCTACTTCTACCTCTACCTCTACCTCTCTGTTTCTATCTCTATCTCTATCTCTATCTCTATCTCTATCTCTATCTCTATCTCTATCTCTATCTCTATCTCTATCTCTATCTATCTCTATCTCTATCTCTATCTCTATCTCTATCTCTATCTCTATCTCTATCTCTATCTCTATCTATCTCTCTAACTCTATCATCATCTCTATCTCTATCTCTCTATCTTTATCTTTCTACTTTCTCTATTTCTATTTTGTCTCTATGTCTCTCTCCATCTATCTATCACAGTCTATCTCTATATATCTTTATCTTAATGAAGGATTGGAGAAGGATTTGGGAGGGGGCATGCAAATAAAGATACCTATACTTAATCAGAATAAATCATTTTGTTACTCATCACAGGATGCTTCTAGGTCAAACAGGAGGGCAGGAAAATGGGAAAGCGAATTTGATAAAGATGCCGTTTTGGGCATCTACTCTTACTCTGGCCTTGGGATGAATCCCTAAGAAACCAGTGGTCATGGAAAGACGGCATAAATTTCCCCGATTCCTAAATCAGGAGAGCTGTTTCTGTCATGCAGGTCCTCTCAGTCTTTAGTTTATACAAGTAGACAAGACTGGAACTTGTCTGCTTAGCTCAGAAAGCCAAGGTCATGTCTGCCCCAGAACAGAGAGGCAGCCAGCCCCAAGTGGTTTCCACCAGATGCAAACCTTCTTGTGGCGCAGAGGAGGCCCTTTGGAAGGCTGAAATTCTCTCTTGTACCGTAAAGAATAGGGAGGGGTGCTTTATTATCTCTCAAGATTCCCCCCTTTACTGTGTAACTGTGGGCTCTTGGTCAGCAACCTGGAGAACATTAACAAATGAATCAGCTTACACTGCTATTGTGAAGGAGAACTGTTTGTTAGCTTTAGTAAAGCCTGGATTAATTACAACTGTCTGTGAAAATATTGACTAAAGAGGGTTTTAGTATACATTTAAGAAAGGCAAAAATCGCAGAGACTCATGAAATTTAAGTCCTTTTTGTTCACCAGTAGTAGTTGGGATAGTAATATACACAGAAGCTTGATCCAACTGAATAATGATACAGGGAAAACTAATTAGGGTTTCAAATGAATGATTTTGTAAACTTTTGTCTTGAGGTATCTCTGAACAAACAGACCTGTATAGGGAAGGACCAACCCAACTAGAAAATGCATCTAAAAGTGACTTTCCTGTGCAGTTGTCCTTTCAGGTTTTCTTCCCTTTTTGTGTGGCTTTAGAAGAAATGATTTTAGAAAATCTTATTAGAACATATCTAAGCATATTTGTTTTCTGTGGGTTAACCTGTAAGTGAATGGTAGTCAGTAGCAGGTTGTCACATATATTTAGTGCTGATCCTAAGTTTCCCAAATTTTGAGTCTGTATTTGGTTCCATATCCCAGTTTTCAGCTCCTGAATGGGTTACTGTTCAAAATCATTTCCTTTGGTTGAAAATCATATTCAGGATGTCCATTATTGACTTAGAAAACACGTATTGATCAAAGTGTTTATTGACACACATGCAGAAGCATCTTTGTTTAGGAAACAATGCTATCTCGTCTTTGAAGATACGAAAGTAGAACTAATCAGGGCCCCCATTGTGGGCCAGAGCATCTTGAACTGGACTGAACAATATTCCCAGGCTGCATTTTCAGGGACCCTCCTGCAAACAAAGGGGGGCTTCCCTTCCCCTTCTGTAGCCTGGTTCTTAAAACCAAGTGGAATCTGGCACATAATTGTTTCCATATGGAGAGGCCTCATTCAGTGTCTGAATCCTTTATGCCCTCCTGTCCCCAAGCATGCCTTTCCAAAGAGCAGTGTGCAGAAAGTCAGTGGAATGGGCGCCACGGCCATAGACCCTCTGCAAAGAACAGAAGAAAATGGAGTCCCAAGGTTTAGTGTTCAGATCAAAAGAGAAGCAAATAGAATAGCTACATTTAGAAGGCCTGTATGGGTCTGACTACTCATTAACAACATTAGGCAATATAGATGTATTTATTCTTTAATGAACGCTGACCACCCATGGAATTTGAGAGAGAAATCCTGAAATTTAGCTCAGTTTTGCATGATGATGGGCAACTGTTATTGTTGTTATAGTAGTGGATAAAATTGCTTAATATTTATTCTCTTTCTAGAAGGTAATGTGTGTTTGTGTCTTCTGTACCTATGTTTAAAACTGAAATACATGTAAATATATATGTCTACCCACATATACACATATAAATGCATGCACAGACAAATATATATGTGTATATGTGTATAGATAAAGGATAATGTGTATGTCTATGTGTGTATTATTACTTATATATATAATTTGAAATATGAAATATAAAAAAATCCAGGCCTTCCAACAAGGCCCACAGTATGCTTATAACTAGAAATTGTCTTTTATGTCCATAGTGTGGTGTAATGCATTTTTTCCCTTAAAATTATTAGCTTTTCTTATTGCAAAAATATTATATGTTAATTATAGAACATTTGCAAAGTATAGGAAATTAAACAGGAGAAAATAAAAATCACTGAAAAATCATATAATACCATCATATAAAGATACCCACTATTACTTTGCTGTTGCAGTTGTTTTTATGTAGGCTGCTTTTAAATTTTGGTTGATCCTAACCTATTATCCTCTGAGAAGAAGGTGATATATCTTTACATGAAACAAATTGTAGCATAATTGGTCCATTCATTTTGATATTTTAAGACAATGCACATTGTTTTTGTTCAACAAATTGCTTTCTCTGAAGTATTGCCATGTAGATAAACCATTCTCCATCCAATCGTACAGCCATCCTTCCATCTGTCTGTCTATCCATCCAACCATCTTTCCCATCCTTACGTACAGATATTCAACTAATTTCTCCAGTCTCCTTGGGGATTTTGTTCCAGGTAGATCTTCCTGTCTAACCAGTCTCCTGACATCATCCTAGGTATATATAAACTCCATTTTGATAATGTACTAATATCTTATTGATATGGTTTCTTGGTGTCCTTTTTTGCCACCATCTTTCACCTCCGGTCCTTTAGCAATTCAACCAAATGGCATGGATTGTGATTTCCCATTCAAACTCTTTAACTTCTAATTCTGAGCTTTTCCTTTTTGGTACCATCTATCATTCCTCTCTCCCATGCCTTCATGTCAATACACCTCTATCAGGGTCCCTAAAATCTTCATACCCTTCTATTCCTGTCTTTTATAATCACTTCCTCCCATTTGACACAGGCACAAGAGTCAATCACTTAAACTACATACTATTTCATACTCTCAGTTTACAATTGACTTTGTTCCCCTCTAAGTCTAGGTGGACATAAATACTTTTCTTTCTTTTCTTGCCACTGCTGAAGGAAATATTGTGACTTCACTGATTGATTAAAATTTATGATTTCCAATCCCAGCTGGAATTTTAATGCTGTTGACAATACCTTTTTAATGGCAAGTTAATATCCCTTTCCCTTCCTTTCTGATATTTTATCATTTGCCTGGATCTTAGACCCCTTTCTTTTAGTGGACAGCTTATCCTCCTGATTTTATAAAGAAAAGCAAGGTCACAAGTGATGGTCTGGTACAGTGGAAAAATAATGCTTCTGGACTTAAGTTAAAATTCTGGCTCTACCACTTGACCATCTGTGTGACTTTGGCCAATGACTTGGGTCTTCTAAACTCTAGTTTCCTTATTTTCAAAACCCCACTTCATAGAGTTATTGGGAAGATTAAATGAAATGATATGGTCTAAGGTAGTGATGCTTCCTTTTCTACTGAAGTCCAAGTTTATTTCTATCTGTGCTTTTCTTATCTTCTTCCCTAATAGGTTGGAAGGAGAATTAGCAATTCCTTTTAAGACTAATTTCTGGACATGGTATGCTACATCCTAGACCATTGCTTCATCAAGTATTCTCTCTCTTTCTTGCATCTTCAGTTTGGGTGACCATTTATCTTCCTCGTGTGAGGAAGGAAATCTCTCTCATCCTTTCCTTCTCAGGAACACTTTTTGAAGAGAAAATTTATTCAAAACTTACATACGTACTCGTTTTCACACTTCAGTCTTCTGCTCTGTGTTATCTTCTTAACCCCTTTACTGAAACTTCTTGTATAAGGTCCCAGTGACTCCTGATTGGCAATTTCGATTGGAGTTGAGCCTAAGTTTCATCCCAGCTCTAAAATCACTTCCTCAGGAAGTGTGAGGAAAGCACTGTTATTAACTGTGCTTCCATTAAATGTCATTTCTACTCAGACTATGTCACTTACCACATTTTACACATTGTATTAAGATGATTGGGTTTCTGTTTATCTCACTTGTTAGATGATGAATATCTTGCCAAACTGAAGGATAAATACACACATGCACACACACATACTGCTAACCTTGTTGACTTCAAAGACTGTTGTCCCATGGAGGCAACTTGACATAAAAAATTTGCCTTTATATATATTCTGAGGTTCCAAAAGGCTAAGAGTGGACAACTTCGCATGTTTAGTAAGTGTTGCCAGGGCATCTCTGACATTGCCATCAGTCAGTCAGCAGATATTTATTGCCTGCTATGTGCTAGGTGCTGTCATGAGTAATGAGCGTTCAGTTGTGAATATGACCTAAGACCAACACAGTCCCTGCCTAATGGCCTGATTGAAGATTCAAGGATTTGTGAATTCCGAGTAGCTACCCCTCCCCCTATGGCATGGCTCACAACCATTAAACACTTAAATTTTAAGCTTGGCAATTAGTACTTACTCTTTGGTAAAGAAAATTCTACTAGAAATTTCTATCATTTTTCACTTAGATAGAAAATACATTTCTCTTCAAACTCATATGGCTCCAAGCGATTGATTCCATGAGTTCAATTTAAATTTCAGTAAGTATTGTTGACTTCCACATAAAAATTTTCAGGTAATATGGAAATATGTATACTTATTATTATTTAAATATCAAGCACTTGTTGACTTAGTCCAGCCCCTGTGTGAAGTCTGTGCAGATGGCATAGGTCTAGAAAGGACTAATAAGCACTGGGAAAAAATATCCAGATTGGAAAGTTTTACTTTTTAAAGATTCTCTGTTTATAAGCAATTATGGAAAAATCTCCACTTTGAAAAGAAGAACTTTAAAAATAGTCTTAAAAAATATATGCATAAACAGAAGCAGAAGCAGTCTATCATCACTTTAAATCTCAATATGTGATTTTTCCATTCGGAGTTTTTATTCTGAGATTCCTGGATTTAGATATATATATATCATACATATATCTATATATATGCATGATAAATATATATGGATTTCATAACTCAGTAACTTGCTATTTGTTGAACCCAAGATACTTTTGAAATATTCTTATCAAGGTCATTATGTAACTTCTGGAAAGCTGGATACCCTACTTTGAAAATATTTAAAATGATGTAATGCATTATCAGTACAAGATGATAGTGCACAGTTTGTTTTGAAACTGGTGTCGTTGCTGGAGTACAAAACATTAGTCATTGCTACAAGGAGAGTTATATATATATATATATATAATATGAAATATTTTATGCAATAAAATATGATATGATCACCCCAGGCACACACTGGAAGAACTAAAGCCACCTGTTAGCCTCTTCTACCTTCTAACTTTGAACAAATACCAGTATTATCGGGTCTTTGTGTGCTTGAGCTAAACTCTGACACTCTTGTTGTCTTCTTTCGTATTGCTAATGCTTTCAGTCTCTCTTGTCCTTTTTTTTCCTTTTTGGCTCCATCTTTCAGCAGTTTGAGGAGAGCAAAGTTTTATGAGACTTGGTCACTGGGAATCTGGGGTTGACAACAAAGGGAACTGTCTTTTTCACTTGTGATTTCACAGCAGCTTGAACAATATCTGACACATTAAAAGTTCTCAACAGATATTTGTGTGGGACTGAGCAGAGGGTCCTGATTGCTTTGTGAAGGCGTGGACTTCGTGGCCTGAAATCATGGTAATTTCCTATTTGGCGATCACCTTCTCCATTCTTCTGCCTCTGGGCAGGGTCTTTTCTAAACAGAAGACTAGTCCATTATTTCATAGAGAGTGTCTGCAACTCTGAGAGATGACTCAATGAAGTTATGGCTTCAATAAAATTTGGTTTTAGTCATAGACCAAGTCCCCATCTAGCTGGTTCCTAGTCTTTCCCTGTGCTTTCTGTCTCTTCATTCACTGCTAGGCATGTGTGACTAAAGGTTAAGAAGAAGGCTTTGCAAAAGAATTTGCAATTTATCAGCAGTCAATGCTTTAAGCCAAAGGAGTAGCTCTCTAACTCACATAATTTCAAGTACTGATTGTCAGGTAGAGGAAAGAGGATGTTTGGGGCCAATAGGTATTTCCTAGGACCTCCTAAAATCACACTTGCCAACAAGTTAGACAAGCTCTAAAACTGGGTATTGTTTGAGGTTGGCAAGGGAAATTCCTCTTGAACATGGATTGGGATTCCCTTTATTTATTAAACTTAAAAAAAATGATTAAGACAGAATTTTAAAATTATTTGGAAAGTTTATTTTTCTTCTGACTAGCCGCCCCTGCCTGTACTACCACACCCACGTGCACTCACACACGCTTGAACACATATGCATCCATGCTTGCACAGACACACACTTATATATATATATCATATGCTATACTTCATTCTTTCTATCAAGACTATTAAGATATTCAGGCAAGGGCCGAGGTTGGAAATGTTCAAGCACTTGCAATTTATTGAATCTCCACAGCATTTATTAGCATCCTAACTCTGCATCACATGTTTCTCTTTATTTGGGTCAGACCAGGGACTGTTTCTCTCTGACAGCAAATACCAACCACTGGGTCTATGGCATGCCTATAAAAAGCCGGGAAAGATCCTCTTCACATAACTCTCTGGTAGAAAATAATGTGTCCCAGGCATTTTCATCTTTGAAAGAGTGTAGATTGATAGGCTTGGTTTCTTACTCAGGGTGAACTTTCGTTAATGTTTCATGGCTTGGATATATATGGTTGAACCATGGACCCAGTGGTGATATTAATAATAAAGACGATATTTTTTAATATCACTACATCAATATAAAAAGAGTTACATAGTTTACATTTGTAAGGCCAAAAAATCCAGTTTAAGAGTTGCCTTCTCTGCCATTAACCCACTTGTTGGCAATATTTTATGTACTCATATGGTTTATACACCAGGACCAGTATTTGGCAAGGGTAATCAAAGACACAAAAACAACCAGTTGCTTCTTTTTTCCCCCTTGCTTTTTATTTTCCCCTCCTTCTCCTCCTTCTGATGAAATTTTATTATTTCTTTGAAACTCTGAATCAGCCTCCAGTGGGGGACTGTGTCCTTTTAGAGCCAAAGTGCAGCATTTGAACTTTGCTATCGCGTAACAGTTGCCGAGGCCGCTTGTCTGAAATGACTTAATTTGCACTGCAGGACTAGCCCTGAACCCACAAATACTCCAAAAAGCCACAGAGAGCCAGGGCAGCAGACCTATTACTAATTTTTTATTAAAATCCCCGAGGCACCCAACCCAGGGCCCCAAAGCAGCTTTAATAATAGACAACATACAGCACATTTTTCTTGTATTGCCATGTAATCAAATCTGAGGCTGCTGTTCACTTTCTTTGTTTTACCTAGAGGATCAGCTTCCAATTTAGTTGTGGCCTACTCTAAACTGATTTTTCATTGTAATTAATGCCTACTTTGGCCTCAGCCACTTATACAACTTTCCATTAGAGGTTTGCAGCCATCCACAGAGTATTTTACTAAGTTACCCTCACAGACCTGCTATAGCTGCAATTTTGTTTAAGTGTTTCTTTTCATTATTATTATTTTTTTTGAAAGTATTTTTAAATTGCTTAGCTAAATAGTTTTTTTTTTTTCTTCTTCTTTCTTCTCTCTGTGTTATATTCTATTAAAATATTTGGGCAAGAGTCCAATTTGGGGAAAATATACACACACATAAACCCTTCCTGATGCACTCCTGTCACTGCTCCCCTCAGAAAGGTCAGAAGAACGTATGTAAGTCCAGGATCTGCTGTGGTTAATTTTGTTTCTGCGTTTTGTGCTGTCCATTTGCTCTGACTCATACCTGAGGTTTGAAGTTCCTCAGCAGAGGATGCTAGGAGACCTCTGCAAACATTCAGGTGGCAGCTTTTCCACTACTAACCTTAAAAAGATTATGGCAGTGGGCCCAGGGTCAGAACGAAGAGATGAAAATGTATATGCCATGCTTTCACTGTTCGCTGGACCTTTCTCTGTTGGCTGGGCTGACATTTTCAGTGACTTTTCTTAGAGCCTGGTTTAGACTGGCTTCCTGGAAAATTCTGGATCTGTTTACTACCCATCTTGTCCCATCCCCCGAACATTACTAAATCAGAAAGAACAATTCTTAGTAACTAGAGCACCTCTGTCTACTGGGATGATCCCCTTTCAATTTGAAGGTGTGGTTTCCAAGGAGACACAATGAATTAGTGAGGTCCATCAACACATCAGGAATGACATGTAGCTTCACAGAAGGGAGCTAAAGACCTTGGCCTTTATGAAAAGAAACTTCATAAGATCTAAGCAGTTTTCAACTTTTTCACTTTAACTTTTTAAACTTTAATAACTTCTCCTATAGCACTGATGGAGAAATATCTCCTACTTTCTGGTAATGAATGATGGATTTCCTTCTCTCAGCTTATAAAAGGCTACAAACATTCTGCTAGCCATTTGATATAATAATTCTTTTTCTAATCTTTGGTAGGTAGCCATTTCTCCTTGGGTAGCTCACACTGTTTTGATGCTGTTAGCTTTTTAAAATAGCATTTACAGGCTCCTGATCACATCTACAATTTGAGCTGCGGAAATTGGAAAGTACACAAAGTCTTAATGGAGCCCTGTGTCAATGTTGTGGCTAACTGTCAACAACTGGTTAATGTTTGATGAAGGAGAGTACATTTGTACGTTGGGGAGAGTTGAGATCCAAGTCTGTTTCTACCACATTGTTTGTTGATTGAACAAATAAGGCCTGCTAGTCCACATTAGGTGGTGTGAAATCATCAAATTCATGGCAAGTCCTCCTTTCTTTCTCCTAGGGTGTACCCTGAGATAGCAAAAGGTAGACAGAAACACCAACACCCATGCAAAGCGTTTGCTAATTCATATTTTTAACATAGAAACATGGTATCAAGATTACATTTTACATAGTAAGTGAGACTTAATTAAAGAGACTGATGTGTGTGAGGCTTAAGAAATCAGGTAGCCTTCTTACACTCACAGCTCATGCATCTTAAGTTTATATTCAAGCATATACATCATCTAATCCAATTTAAATATAGAGTGACACTGAAATGGGAGTGGAGTTGTAATTCATCAAGTGATATGTTTCCTTCTTATGTACTATAGGTAGAATGTGTTGTAAATACTAAGGATCAGAAAGGAATATAAACTGGGATTGGTAACCAACTTTCTAAGAGTCCAGCTAAGAAAAATCCTATCATAGAGGTAAATGTTACTCCTCTATTTTTTTCCCACCCCCTCCCTTTGGCAAACATAAGCAAAATGAACTATCCTGCCTGCCTTCTGAAAGTGGTGGCTCAGTCATACTCCCTCACCAGCTCCCCTCCCCACCTAGCACCAGCCACCTCTTCTCCTTGCCCAGATCACCCCCCTGATCCATTGTACACAACTGGCTCCTATTTTAAAGAACTGTCGGGCAGTGAATAGTAGAAAGCTTAGTGCCAATTCTGGCAAATATAGTCCTCCTCTTTCTTTTGGAAACATCAGGATGATTTTATTCCACTATTGTTTTCAAGTTGAAATGTGAAGCTTCACTCTCTGGCTTTAGAGTCCCTCAAAAGCACACTGGGGATTCCTTTTTGTAGGTTTTTCCCAAATTTGTGTGTGTATGTGTATGTGTGATAAAGGGCAGGGGAATATTCTATTTGGGTCATTGACAGATGTTAGAATTTTCTAACAAGCAGAACAATTGTGTATCCTTCTAGGTGCCAGCAAAAACATCTCTTACTGGCATCTAATGGAATCAGATGGATTCGGCTCAAATGTATTTTTTTCTATGTGAATTGAATATTTTCTCATTTTTCTGACACAAGGCAAGATGCTAAGCTTTAGAAAGGGATTGGGTGATTGTGGATAGGCTGGGCCAAAAGGCATGAATGCTGGGCCGTACAGAGCTCTTTTCACAATACTGAATACAACTGTTAGGCTTCTTTCGTGCTAATTGGAATGACTTGGCACCACTAAATTTTTTAGGGCAAAGGAACTGCAGAGGTAATCTAATTCAACACCCTTACTTTTCAGATGAGGAAAATGATACCCAGAGAAGTTAACTGAATTGCTCAAAGTCCCCCAACCAGTCAGTACATCAAATGAGAATGGAACCTAGCTCCTTGGAGAATGTTCTCTCCCTCAAACTGCACAAATACATCTGAGGCTTGCCCGCTGAGATTGGGAACCAAATTTCTAAGAGTCCAAGTTCACTTGAGAGACAGAAATACTGAATTTTGGAAAAGCATTTTAAGGAACCTCTTATTCTGCGTCTACAGTAAAAGTATCAGTATGAATCCCCAAATGAGTTTTCTACTAGTGTAACCCTTTAATATAGAACAGTCTGTTTAGAACGGCACCTTGGTGCAGTGAAAAATATGACAACAGGAGTTAAGGAGTGTGTTCTCGCGCTGGCTGAGGTTTTACCTGGAGTTTTAAAACATTAATGTGCATTGAAATTATCTAGGGAACTATTTAAAATGCAGACCCCCAGGCCCTTGCTCCTAAATCTGGACCCCTATAGGTCTGAGGTCGTGCCTAGGAAAAAATGCATTTATTGAACAATAGATACAGAGCGTTACTCTGTGCTTGGCCCTGTTCTCAGTGCTACAAGTATCTCTGTGAACAAAACAGACAAAGTCCTGGCTTCATGAAGCTTTGAGTCAAATAAGCGTGTGTGGTTGGGGAGACGGGGCAAGTAGCTAATAAACACATCATAAATAAATAAGACAAATTCAGAGATTGATAAATAATATAAACATACTATATAGTGAATGGATATACCTGTGTATCCTAACAAGTCCCATGTCCCCATATTAGGATGGAAAGAGATGGCTTTTCTGAGACTTGGATCTCTTCTGAGAGGAAGACATGCCATTTGGAGATTTGAAGGAAGAAACTTCCAAGCAGAGGGAACAGATTGTTGAAAGACCCTGAGACACGAACACCCTTTGTGTGAATGAGGGCTGGGAAGAAGTGTGGAGTGGGAAGAGGTAGTAGGCGAGGGAAGAAGGGCAGGCCGTGAGCCTGGCGGGATCAGATTCTGTGGTCTGTGGCAGGCAGCATGCACTACCTTCTAATTGCACTGGGCAGCTAATGGCTAGTTTTTAGCAGGGAATATGATACTGTTTATGCTCTAAAGAGATGCATTTTAACAAGTGTCCAGATGATTCTGATTCAGGGGATTCTCAGATGGCACACTTTGAAGCCCTCAACTTAAGTGTGATTGTCAATTTAGTTCCTGACCTTCCTTATCTCACAGGACTGTAAAAAGGAAACGCTCCCTTGGGAATATAATACACAGATAAATATTATACATATATATTTAAATTAGTTGTTAAGTTACTTTTTCTCTATATTCAAACCGGTCATGAATTGACTGGGAGGTAATTCAGAACTTGGCTACTGGCTTGAAAAGTCATATGCTGCAGAAAACCCACTTGTAACCCACTTAGTTTTCTTCTTCCCAGTATTCATTGTAAGTGGATTTCCCTTTTGTGTATGTGTGTGTTTGAGACAGATGGCAACCTTACAGAATGATGTTAGAAGAAAGGGAGTTTGGAAAGGAAAGAAGGACGGCAAACAAGAAAAGCAAGCCTTGAATAAGCAATTTTTCTTAAAATGAATACATTCTGGGACAGTTTATTTTTTTGTAATCTGCGTGGAATTTGGGGACAATGTGCAAGAATTCTTTTTTTTGCCTTCATCTGGCAAGCTGCCTGAAAAGGTGGGGACTTGGAAGAGAGACACAGTGTTTCTATTAAAATAGGGCTTTATTGAAAGCAGGGCCAGTGGCTAAAGTTAGTCCTTGGGTTTTTTAAGGCACAATGGCTGGGTCTACATGAACATCGAAGTGGAGAATGGAAACTATTATCTAGCCAATTTGGGCACTTGAGCCTCAGATATCCAAGTATATTCAAATCATTGCAGGCCAAGTTGTGGGATGTTTTTGGAAGGATATATGAGTTATTTGGATAATTTCCTTAATTTCTCATTTTATTTATGGAGAAATTGTTGCTTATATTTGAGCAGAGGATGATTCTAATGTCTTCTTCCAGAAATACTTCTCTGTGTTCCTTCCATTTGGTCTGGGGTTGTTACCATTAATGCTTACAGGACAAAGCTCTCAATGGGCTGGGGACTGTCCTGGGAACTGGCCACCTCAAACTCTTTTCCAGCATTGCAATCCATCCTTCAGGTGTGTGGGGTTGGCGTCTAAGCCAAGTTTGGGTTCTTACAGGATCCAGTCACAATGAATAGTTATTATTATAAGATTTTCTACTCGTACCAGCCTTCAAACTTTGGAGTCCTGATCAGCATATCATTCTTCTTCTGCTTCTATATCTGACTGCATGTTCCATCAATTCTTCCTTTCATACCCACCACCCCCGGCTGAAAACTCTAGCATTCACTAAAATTTGGGGGCCATTTATAAATGGAGATGCTGTGCTAAGAAGCCTGTGAGTTAATCTCAATTATTTCTCATAATAATTATATTAATACAATGGTTGCATCATTTTCCAATTAAGGAAGATGAGCATATGAGGTATTAAGGTGCTTATGCGAGATCAAGGAACTCATGAGTGGTAGAAGAAGGACTTGAGCCTACCAAGCAGTTTCTTCAGTCAAGAAGTAATTGTTGTAAACTATAATGTGAACTATAGACCATGGTTAGTAGCAGTGCTTCAACATGTGTTCATCAATTGTCACAAATGGACCACACTAATGAAAGATGTTGTTAATGGGGGAAAGTAAGGGGGGGCGTGGGGGTATATGGGAATCCCCTATATTTTTTATGTAACATTTATGTAATCTAAAGCTACTTTTAAAATAAAAAAAATATTATTGTATGAGTTCTCTGGGCCAGGAACTGTGCTAGACACTGGGAATTCAATAGCACAAAAGATGGAGGAGGAGATGCCATGAATTAACCCACGTAACTTTCCTGATAGGCATTGGACAGTGGAAAGATGTAACATGTTCATGGATGGGAAGACTGATCATTGTAAAAATGTCAATTCTTCCCAAGTGCATTTTTATAAATTTAATGCAATTTCAAGAAAGAAATTATTTTCTCTAATGTAAATGATGATAAAATTCATTTGGCAAGGTGAAGGCAGAGGAAACATAGTTGAGACTATCCAATGTATTTTGTGAAAGAAGAGTAAAGAGATGGGAAATCTCTGCTCTTGACACTAAAATCTACTGCAAAATTAAAACAATCAAAATGGTATAATAGATGAATACATGGAGTAAATTAGATAGCCATGAGCCAGACCAAAATTTATGAGAATTTAGAATTTGATACATATAATATCACACATCTCCAGGGACAGAAATGATTAATCAACAAGTACTATTGGAAAAATAGCTTTAAAATTTGGAAAAACATAAGTTTAGAACAGTATATCTTACCGTATACTAATAAAAATAATGAAGAGTTTAAGAGATAAATATAGTAATTTAAAAACCATTAATGAACAAAAAGAAAACATAAGAGGGGTTTTTGAAATCACATCTTTAATGGAGAAGGGCTTTAAAAATATAAAACAATTGTAGAAGTCACAAAGCTATCATGGGAATAGAATACCCAAAAATTCAAACATTTTTATGTCAAAATATACATAAAATTGAGAGACAAATGACCTATTGGGATAAAATTTTTCCAATAATTACATGAGGCAAATGGTATTCTTGTTATATAATGAGTCCTACAGAAGACAAGAAAAAAACAAATCCTAATCCCTTTTCCAAACATGAGAAAAGTAAGTATAAATAAATACATATATACTTGTATGTATATATATGCATATATTTATTTAGAAAGGAGATAAGTATATTAAATGTATTTAACCTTACCACCCATTTGAAAAATACAAGGAAAATAATGAAATCTCCATTTTATTATCAGATCAGCCAAGATTTTAAGCAATGGTGTTCCATTACTGATCATGGGCTTGGATGTGGGCCAAAGGGCTTGCTCAACCAGCAATGAAGGGGGTGTGAGCTGTTATATCCTTTCCACTCAGCCACATTGTAACATGAACAAAGAGCTTTAAAATTTTCTACGTACATACACATATATATGAACACAAATGCCCAAAATATATGTGTGTATTTCTTTTTTCACTGAAAAGAGAATGACAAAATATTAAAAATGGGGAGATATATACTTTATATCTGTAAACGGATACTTTACATCATATATTTCCCTACTTCCCAAGGTTTCTTTAAGGAGCATGTTAGTTATATAACTTGAAAAAAAAGTGTTTATTATTTTTTTTTAAAGAGGAAGACAACTGGTCCGAACACCATGTCTAGTGGACTTCCCAGCCTTAGGGTAAAGGTATTTTGGCTGGAGAACAATCAAGTCTCCCTTAGGATGTAGTAATTCCTGTTTCATCAGTAGGACCCTATTTTTTAATCTGCATACCTTAAGGCATGTTTAGCTAATATTGTCATTCAAATGGACTTATTTTCATTGAATTTTGTATTATCTCTAGTAAAACATTTTGAAATGGTTCCATGAAAGACCCTCTACAATGAAGCTATTGGCTGATCAATTTGATTAGCAGTTAGGAATTATAAATGGCGATAAAACAGGTCTTTTCTTGTTATGCAGCCTTGGTAATAAATGGCAAGTACATATTCTTGTGAGGCTTTTCTTCTTAGAAAGAAAGCAAAAGGATATAATAAGTTTTTAAAATACATTCCACATAATTTATTCTGACAAACAGATGTATTTTGTTGTTGCTATTATCATTTGATGAAATACTTTAAAACCGGTCCAAGGTGATCCATTTTCAAATATAATATATACAGTACATCTAGCAGTTAACAAAATTTGGATGTGTAGCATAGAATGGTCATTATTTTTACTAAAAAAAAATAAAGGCACTAATTACTTACAGACAAGATACTTAGCACAAACAGATAAGCTTCAAAATGAAAAATTCTCGGTTTATGATAATTATGTTCTCTGCTTTGTTTTCAGAGACTGATAATTTGAGGCTTTAAAATCACCAGGAAGCCATTAATTGGAATTCTTCAATAAAAAATAAATTACATAGAAGTTCATGATGAGTTGTAAAAGCAGAGAGACTGTATTATACAGTGAGCGACATTGCTTCACTATTTATAGCCTCGTGCAGATATGGCTAACAGAAAACTGTAAAGAATTTGAGACGTGCAGATAGCAATTATTCACAGACCCAAACTATCTACAGATATTTCACATAACAGCTTTTAGCAGATCTCTTCACCAATAAAAGCCGGGCTTTAATTTGAAGCAGGACTTTGCTAACATGTTGCTTCTTGCTTCTGACATTTTCCATGGCTTCCTAAGGCCATGTCAGATCATAGCGACGGGAGAGAAGCATTTTCACATGGTAACCTGGCACAACAGAGCCCGGTGGAAGCGCGGGGATATTTTGGAGCTGGTGTTTTTCACTGGAGTATGGGTTGCACTATTTATACACAGCTGTAGCAGTTTCAGCTTCAGACCATTTCCCCTTTAATCCCTCTAAAGAAAACCAAATTGCTGCAAATGTGAATCTGCCCTGCACAGGGCTGAAGGTGAGGGTTGGGGGAGTTGGGGGTGCCCGGATAGCTTCCACTTTGGGATGTTCCAAGAGAAAAGCAAATCCCCACTGGGTAAGGGGACTGAGCAGGTAATGATGATGGCTCTGAGTTTTAGGTGTGGTGTGGATGAGGGTCAAGGGCTGGCCCTGTGCACACGAGGTCTGTGCATTTGTAGTCTGGGATGGGTACTAAGTGTGACTCTGACACTGAAGACTGGATGATTTTGGCCTCCCTCTCATTTGACGTCAGCCCAGAAACACAGGCATCACTCATGCCAAGTGTGCAGGGAAGGAAAAGGATTTCTCTGATGGTGGCAAACAAAGATAATCCTCGAGTGAAGAGAGAGTGGTAGGGCTTGGTGGGATAAGGAAGGTTCAGTTTTAATTTTTCTTAGGATACCCACTTCAACCATTTGGGTCAGCAGTTCCAGAGTGTGCACCACAGTCTGTTGGAAATTGTGGGGGATTCGGGTAAAATATGACCTTTAAATGTTAGGAAAGTTAGAAATGGGAAGGGAGACTGTGGGGAGTAGTTGGATGTACATGTAGGAGGTACGTTGGTTCTGGGGAGTGAGCATAGACTTTATAATCTATGTTCATCAGAGAGACCAGGTTAGGCTGCAGAAACAATCCCAGATCTCAATGGCTTGACACAACAAAGGATGACTTCTCCTTCCTGCTCTTGATCAATATAGGTTGCTAGGAGGCAGTCCTCCTCAAGGTCACCCAGGGACCAAGGTTGAAGGAAGCTCTCTCTCAACCCAATCTTTTGTGATCACCACAGCAAGGAAAACAGAATGTGGTGAATTGTGCACCAACTCTTACAGCTGTCACTGGGAGCGAACATATGTCACTTCTGCTCACATTTTACTGGCCAGAGCAAGTCACGTGATTACTCAACTTCAAATTGATGGGAGCAATGCACCCTTTCCATGGGCTTGGGAAGACTAGTGGAATATTTGTGAACAGGCTTATTGAGTGTCTTAGTAGTGTATATAGCTGCTATAATGGATTACCACAATTTAGCAGCTGAACACTGTGCACATTCTCTTATAGTCCTGGAAATCAAAGGTCCAAAATCAGTCTCAGTGGGCAGGGCTATTCTCCCACCTTACCCTCTAGGTACTGGCCTTTTCCTACATCTAGAGCTGGGTTCCTTGGTTCCATCTTCAAAGTCAGCTGTGTCCCATCTTGTCTCCATCCTCACACTGCTATCTTATTCTCTGTAGTCAAAGCCCCCTGAGTCTGTCTCTTATAAGGACACATATGATTACATTTAGGGTCCACCCAGAAAATCCAGTGTAATCTCCCCATCTCAAAATCTTAACTTAATCACATCTGTAAAGTCCATTTTGCTATATTAGGTAAAGTTCACAGGTTCTAAGGATTTGAATGTGGATATCCTTGGGGGCCATTTTTCAGCCCACCACAGGGCCACAGAGTCCAAAGTCCTGGATGTGATTCTTACATCCATCACTTACCAGCTCTGTTACCCTAGGCGAGGATCATTCTCTAAGGCTCAGTTTTCTCATTTATAAAATGAAAGTTAAAAATGCCTCATTGTCATGGTAAGAATTAAAGCCATTATCCTTGGATACTCTCTCCACAATAATTTTTTAAATGCTGAGATTTTGTTTTGGTAATCTAAAATTATTTGTATACCTATGTGTATACATATATTGACATTTTGGATCCTCTGGATAACTACCTAGAACTCTCCCTGGATTCCATGTCTATGCTTGCATCTATTTAAGATCATACAAGCACCATGGTCATCTATTGTTTTGCTATTAATACTGTACTCCTCAAACTTTGAATCAGGTAAAGTTGCTGTATTGGTAGGTAAGACAGATTGCAAGATTCTATGTCCAGTGATTCTGATGAAGGTAGAAGAGGGTAGGATTCAAGAATATTCATTCTTATCACCACTGAAGCTTATTTTCATATAGGTACTACACACACCTCACTTAGGAAAACACCATTTTACTATGCTAGGAAGGGCTGAATCTCAAAATATCCACAATTGCTTTACTGCTTGAATGAATGGATTAAATTTCCCTTTTAAAATATATGCTCTCTGGTTGACTAATAATAATCATAATACCCAGCCAGATACAATTTAAAATAAAACTACCTAAAACCAAATAACACAAAAGGATTGAGTATAAAAGGATGGGGTAAAAAAAAGCCCATGTAAATGCCAGTTATTAAAAAAAAAAATCGAGATTAATTGAATTTTAAATGAAAAACAAATGCATCTGATCCAACAAAGAAGACTATTGCAGAGTTATTAAAGACATAATTCACTAAGGAGAGACAATAATCATGAGTTTTTTATTTATTTAAAATATAACTTTGAAATATCTACTAAGTAAACTTTCAGAAATGCAAGTGAAAACGTGGCAAAATCCCTAACCAAAATGTTCATTTTAATATACCCTTCTAAAAAAAAATAACAAACTAAGTGAACAAAATTTAAGTAATGTTATTGGGATTTAAATACTATAACTAGAAAGTTTGATAATATATCTCCATATAGATATATAATTAAACTCAATATTGGTTATGTATGTATTGGGTATATATAATGATACCCAAAAACCAGATAATGTGTATTCTTTTCTAATTCACATGAAACATTTTAAAAGTTAGATAATTGATTTACAGGAAAATCTTCATAGGTTCTAAATCATAGAAATCACATAACCCCCATTCTCTGACCAGAGAGCAATGAAATTAGTAACCAAATTAAAAACAAAATGGCTTAAAAGTTCTTTTCACTTAGAAATTAAAAAACCAAAACAAATAAATATTCTAATTTTCTTTAGGTACAATTGACAGATAGGAAGAAGATTTCAGAACCTGTGAAAGGATGTATGCATAATATTTTTTCCAATAAATCTGGAAATTTAAATAAAATCGATGATTTTCTTGAATTGACTGAATAAAATTGATACAATAAAAGCTAGAAATTTGCAATAGATAAAAAATGATAAGAATACTGAAAAAGTTGCCAAAGTTCTGGTTCTTTAAAAGATTGGGCTGAGAGAGTTTTAGGGTGTACTCTACCCAAAGTTTAAGGAACAGATAATCCCCTATGTTTTCTAAACTCTTGCAGAGCATTAAAAAAGATGGAAAGCTTCCCAAGGGTGACACACTAAAATAAAACCAATATTGGGAACAGAGGTGGCTCAAGCCTTTGGGCACCTGCCTCCCACATGGGAAGTCCCAGGTTCAGTTCCCGGTGCCTCCTAAAAAGACGAGCACACAATGAACAGACACAGAGAGCAGACAGCAAGCGCAAAATAATGAGGGGGGAATGGAATAAATAAAAAATAAACCTTTAAAAAAAAACCCAATATTACTTTTACTATAGACGAAAAATCCTAAATAAAATTATAGAACACAGAATGGGATTAAATTCATCAGTATATTAAGAGAATTATATATCATCACCTATTAGGGTTTGTTCCGATATTGCAAAGCCATACAATGTTTGGAAATATATTAATGAAATTTACTATATTAACAGATTAAAATAGTAAAATAAAATAATAATTTGAGTATCTTCTGGGGAATAAAAAGACATTTGATAAAATCAGCCCTTATTGGTGGGCTGTGAATTGAAATGGACTTTTGGTATGACCATTTGGTAGTATCTGTCAATATTTAATATGCATGTACGTTTTATGCCAACAATTCCACTTTTAAGTTTATGCCTCAGGACAAAATACTTGGTAATGTGTACAAACATGGACAGGAACGTTCATTTCTGTGTTGTTGGTAATAAGGAATAAGTGAAACCACACTTAGCTTCCAAAGGGAGATGCCATAAGGCATGGATAGAGTACCAAAACATTTTGATTGGTTAAACTTTTTAAAACAAGCAAATGCAGAACAAACTATATAGAATAATTTTTATTAATGTTAAAAACAAAACAAAAGTTAAGCTATGTATTTGTATATGTCCATACTTATGTAATAGATACATTTAAAAAGCCTTGAAGGATACCTACCAAATTGATAATTGTGGCTACCTTTGGTGAAGGAGATGGAATTGGAGTGTGGCAGCAGGGATACTACGCTATATACTTAACTTTTACTTCATAAGCATACCTATATGTGCTTTTGCTTAACCAATAGAACATATTCAAATATTACTTGCTTAAAAATAATTTTAAAAAAAGCACAAAAGGAAGAGGGACTTTGCTTGCAAACTGATGCTGTTTTATCAGGCAGAAATACATATTTCCCCAGTGGAAGAAGGCATCTGTCAGTTCTCCAGAGCATGGGAGAAGCATCCCTTCCCAACATGTAACTTCCATCACTTGGGTTCTGGGTTAAGAGCATCCTTACAATGTATGTTAGAATTTCTTGAGTGCGACTCTCCACCAGCATGGAATGCTCTGCTCAGTTGCTTGATTCTTATATCCAGTCTATTGCTCTGTTGAAATGACTAAACTAGCCACTGGTTGGGTTTAAATAACAATTCCACACTAACCAACACCACAATCCTCGGAATTCTCAGCATTTGACTCTTGATTTCCCTCTCTCCAAATGCCTGGTTACGCGGAACACTTGGAGAAGCCTTTCAGTTAATGTTTTATATGTGGCGCTAATTCCTCTGTTACTTAAATGTGATGAATTCTCATCTTTCCATGACCTAATGGCACAGCCAGTGTGAGGCTATGGAGACAGGATAAGAATGTCAAGATAAAATGAAACAATATTGGCCGGTGTCTGTGTAGAACGTGTTTTAACGTCAAGATGGAGTGGGGGCAGAGTTGAGGACAACGCCACACAATAAAAATATTGGGTCTCTGCAGGTGTGGAAATGACTCATAATTCTTGTCAAATAAAACCCACAGTAAATAACATGAAATCAATTGATAAGAGATCCCAGACAGGTTAAAACTTGTCCCCTCCCATTCATTAATAAGGTAACTGCAGTGGGGGTTGATTGTTGATGCAGCTCACCTTGATAAACATCTTTTTATTCCCTGAAAAGAAACTTTCCATAATGAGACATTGTCTTCTATTTCTTTCATTAATTTCTTATTTCTGTGTTGCCATGCAGGAGAGAGGGAGGGAAGGAGAAAGGACTCCATGGAACTGGCAGGTCTGGCCAGGGAATTGCTTCTTGACATCTTCTACGTTTCCCTCATGTATTCCATCTTCCATGGCAAATTCCAGAATCAGAAAATATTAGGAAGGAAGGGAAGGAAGGAAGGAAGGAAGAGAGAGAGAGAGAGAAAGAAAGAAAAGAGGGAGGGAGGGAGGGAGAAGGGGGCAGGGGGAGGATGGGAGAAAGAAAGAGAAAGAAATAACGGAAGGAAAAAAAGCCCATCCAACCATGTACTATAAGATACCTGCACCTCTGGACTAGGGACAGCAAGGATAGCTTGGGACTTTGAATTCTAACTGTTGCAGTGCTGGTTCTGTAGGAAGCAGGCTCTGAGATGGAGATTAGCAGGAAAGAGGTTGAGTAGGGAATGGAATGGAAATGCTCTCAGAACAACACCTTTGAGGGATGCAGCAAGTACAGGTGGGCCAGGAACACAACCGAATCTCAGCAAAGCCCTAGTCTGAGCCTTTGGGTCACTCTGCAACTGGGATGCCTTACAGTTTCTTCCCAATTGGTGCAGGGGCAGATTCTTTAAATCCTACATTGGATGCTGGCTGCCCTCATGAGATGGCACATTCAGAAGGGCTCTCACCTGTCACCACACATCAGCAACTGGTGAATTGAGTGCCTTGGTCATGGAGGGTAGGATTTGGATGCCACAGAGTATACTTCTTAGCTATCTAACATCAGCTAATATTCCTGATAATTGGGTTCCACCCGGAATATTTATTAGAATATCACTGGATTATTAGCTATCTTGGTTAAATGACACAGCTTCTACCCAGAACAAAGAGACTGAACTAATGACTAAATCACTTCTCTCTCTGAATTCTGTATACTAAGGAATTTCTTGCTGGAAAGTTTTAAGCATTTGTGTTTAAAATAGAAGTGCAACAATTGGTATAGTTTCTCGTCTTTGGTCTACAGGCCCACTTCTTTTCCTTTTCTGTACTTTCATTGAAACCTCTCTTGGGTGGCTCAGGTGAAAGGAGGTCGCATGCATCTTTGACAGTCTGAAATTTTCAGGAACAGTTCCAAAATTTAATTAAGTGCTGATTGTCTTTTATGCACATGAGAGAGGGAAAAAAAATCTTCGGAAATAACAGAATTAAGCATGCTCTATTTTGTAGCCTTGTAATGACCTCCAGCAAATGCCTGACCTAGTTCTGAGGGCCTCCGGTCTACCTGCGTGAGTATGATGCCTTAAAAAGCTGACTCGGAAATCCAAGTCAAAACCAGCACCATCCCTGGTAATGGAGCAGGGAGGGAATGCCCTCTGCTATTGGTAGAAAAGACAAAATTTTTAAAAGATGGAAAATGGCCTCCAGTCACTTAATTTGGGGGCCACACAGGACTCGTGCGGCATTGCAGGCCGATGGTACCTCGAATTACAAGAACTAATCTGCAAGGGATTTTCTTATCACCCTGACAGTGCTGGGAACTGATATTTCTCCGGCAGTCTAGACATCTAGGAGTAGCAACTCCTGCCTGCCCTTCAGAGGTTAAGTAGTAAGCAGTGCCCTGTGAATGCCAAAAACATGTAAAGTAAGTCAGAATCCCACCCCTTCGACTGAGACTGAGACCCCCACTGGTCAGTAGGAACAAAGTTTTTGTTGTTTTACATAAGAAGGCAAAGTTCATATCAAGAGGCAAAGAAAGGATTATGTCGGAGAAGTGTTGGACTCAAAGTTGATTCAACAGTTGATTTCTTTGCATCCTAGGAGGAGGTCCAAGGGGGAATGGCTTTTCTACCCTGTCAAATCTGATGTCAGGCTCATAATCTGTAGGAGCAGCCTTTCCTACTCCATGACCTTTTTATCTCTGGTTCTGTGACTTGCTTCATTACAAACAAACGCAAAAGGATTCTTTGATCAAATAAATTTGGGAAATTCTATTTCCTACACCCCTGTTTTGCAGATTCAAAATGAGCATTAGCATATTAAAAGACTAAGTAGCCCTATGGTAAAAACAAACAAAAGCTGGTTAATCCAGGCTTTCCCATATTTGATTTCCCATCCTCCTCCCCTCACCATTTTTTTTTTTAATCACCTTTGTACTTCCCACAAAATGTGCTACAGAACACAATTTGGGAAATGCTGCTTGAGCTGAAGTGTCAGATTGTCAGATAGTCAGGAAGCCCACAGGCCACCGCTATGTTCTTGAAAGTCTTAGCTGTTGGCTTCCCTTACGAGTCCTTCTTTGATGAGCCCGTTCAGGTGTCCATCCTAGGGTTAAGTGTATTCTCAAGATTAATAGTCAAATCTCTCCCTCCTCTGCCCTCCTCTTCCTCTCCTCCCTTCTTTCCTCCCTTCCTCTCTCTTTTTCCTTTAAGCCAACATAACACTTCCTGTCTACTTTGTAACTTTTTCTTGATAGCCCAGGCTCTCCTTGCTTGCTTCTGAGCTCTCAATCTTTAGCTCTCCACTCTGCTTTGCAACTGGTAAGCCCTCAATAGACATTGATGGATAATTGAAAAGACTTGAATCAATTGAAGATAATCGATAGATAAATATGGAACAGATGACAGACTGAGTCCAGCCCTTGGGAACGCTGACAGCAAGATGAAGAACACAGCTAGCTCAGTGGTGGGGGAATCCTGGGATGGACAGGGGCGCTGGGAACTGGTCCCCATGCCTGCATAGAGCCCAGTCTGGGAAGCGGAAGCATGGGATTCAGAATAGCATGACCGGTGTCAGGTGTCAATAAATACCCATGGATGACAGTGCGGTGTATTCCCCTGAAGCAAATCCTAGTCCATTTGATTACCTTTATTTTTTTAGTCAAAGAGTTACAAGAAAATCTCTAGTTTCATCTCACATCTAGATTTTACCCCGCAAGGATGCTATTCAATTCCGAAAGCCCTCGAGAAGCTCCCCAAGGTACAGTGTTTCTTTTTTTTACCACTTCCCCTGCTCATAACATTTTTTTATTTTGTTACTTTGAAAAACTATAACAGCCTTTTACTGTAAACAGAGGCTACTCCCCTCAAATTTACCTCTCCCAAAAGAAAGACACAGAAACAACTCCAGTGTAAGGTATGAGAAAGAGGTGGTAGCTTTTACACCACCAGGATCCATGTGGCATTGTAACTTCCTATGAAAATGGGAATTGCAAAGAATCTGCTTTCAGGCAACCTTACCAAGCATTCAATTTCTGTTCCTTACAGCAGAACATGCATGGGGAGTACTGCTTCTCATGGACATACTAAATTGATCTCTAAATAGATAGATGATAGATAAATGAATCAAAGATAGATAAATAGATGTAGCTTTATGTACTTTGGAATTAGTGAACATATCAATTTTTCTTTGTAATTACAAATTATGTTTTCTATATGAATTATATTTTTTTGGAAAAAAAAACCAAACTATTGAACCTGTGAAAGCACCTACAGATAGACACATGAATATATGAAATGCTCTAATGTTCTCAATATAGTCTTTTTCACAAATTCGATTGTAAGAAATATGATTTTGTGCTGTCACTGTGGAAGTGAAATTTAATAAAGAAGATTCAAAACAATGAAATTCAACTCTGGACTCTAAGTGACAGCAAAGGTCCAGAAATTACCTTCTTTTCCTCCTTCCTAGCATTTTAATCCACCAAATGATAAGTATTGTATGCCATTCAGGCCAGTCTCTATGTGCCCAGGGAGTGCTGCAGCCTCTGGGTTTACTGTTGAGATGAAGAGAGTGGGCTGAGTCATCAGGGAAGACTTCCTGGTAGAAGCAGCACTTGGATCTTGAATGGTAGTTAGTATGTAGATAGTCACTGGGTAGGCAGGGAGTGGGGAGATGCTTTAGGCTTTGGGAATAGCATCACCAGTGGTGCAGAAATGACAAAAACTACTAGTATTGGTCAGGGCAGTGCTCCATTACAAAAATAAAGGAAAACAAGGCTGGGCATGCCCACCTGTGCAGAATGAGCATCGGCAAGCGATGGTTTTGCTTTCCTCCAATGGACTAGCCACTTTTACCTGCAGCAGTTTTGCATCATGCTGACCTATCATAATCAATCGTGAGGTGTGTCACACTAATTTGATTCTAGAAATAATAACTGCTAGAGGTTTTGTTTTATTTACATTTGTCTTATGAAAATTAAAGTTGATACTTTCATCATCATGCGTATTAGGGATTTCAATATTCTATGAAGCTTTCTCTTGTCCTTTGCTGGGGTTTAGGGATGGCTGGGCCGGCTTAGCCAACTAGCAGGGCCAGACTGAGTGACATGTAGTGCCATGTGCATCACTTCCATCTGCATGGGGATGAAGAGCATCCGTCTATGGGAGAATAAGCCAGGCACACAGCACAGGAGCCAGCAAGGACGCCTTCGTCATCAGACAGGAGCCTATGTTCTCCTGGTGGCTGCTCCTGGAATCTGCTCAGGATCCAGTCCTCTGATGCACATCTGAGTGTGTGAAGTCAGACGGTTATAAATAAATGTCACACATTGGAGCCCAGAGAACACCGTCCCGAGGCCCCTTCTAGGAAAATGCCACATGGAGCGGAGAGAGTGCTTTGCCACATATCTCTTCCCTGGTTTGGCTCCCTGAAAGTGTAGGGCAGCCAGGACAGAAGGACTGGGCTTTGTGGAGTAGCCAGAAATACCGAGGCATGAGTTGGAGCTCAGATGCTGTGAAATACTCAGGAGGTTTCTGGAAATACCCAGTGCAGGGACATCAGCAGGGGAGGAGGATATTTGTAGGGAACTTGGTTTTCTGCCAAAGGAGGAAACAGATTATCGGGTAGGCAGTACCCCACTCTCACTCTCTTGTATTCCAGTGTGATCATTGAATGAGAAAGTGGGTGGCCTTACAGCTAGAAGATTTGATGGCATATGAGTGTGGGAGATCCAGTTCCACTTCCATGTGAAGGCGCAGGGGGAAAGCCTGAGAATCTCAGGTGTAAGTAGTGATCCTGGAGCCACTGAAATTCCAAACAGGGGATGTCTTGAGGAAGGTGGTTTTTCTATGGTGAGCCTAGGGCCAGGTGGAGAAAAGGATTCTCAGGGTATACATTGCAGACCAGAAGGCCAGCTCATAAGGGCTCTATTACAGCCCAGCGTTGGAGCTGGAATAAAAAGAAAACATATGTCATGCTGTGGCTCTTCCTGTCAGTTGCTGGGTGGCCACAGGCAGGTTTCGTTGCTCTCTGAGCCTTCTTCCTCATCAACTAATTGGTCCACGAGGCGAGCTCTCCCTTTATTTTCTGCCACCACTAATTTTCTAGCCAGAGTGCTCTTCTGCCATGGGCAGGGAAAGTGGAGATTTGCTTTATCCCCAGTTATCTCTTCGTAAATATGAAAACTGTTGAAGAACATTCTAAGAGATTTTTTCAGCTGTCACCACAGGGGAACATCAGGAGGAAACTAACAATCATGTGAGGGTTTACAAAGTAATATTTTTTAAAAAAGATTTTCAGGAATAATCTTTCTCATCTTCAAATTTAACTTTCCTGGCTCCCTTTCTCTGGAGACCCATCTGTCAGTTTTTCTCCTGGAAATCAGCCCCACCCAGTCTCACTCTCTTAGACACTGGAATCCCTGTTTAATTTGTGGGTTCCCTTCCCTTTTCTGGAGGAGAAGGGTAGTGAGTGATCAAGGGATCACTGTGGTCCGTGGAAGCCCAAGGAAGAAGACAGAGGTCCAACTTAGGCAGGTTTCCAGGCTTTACGTCTTCCATGGCATTCCATGCAGGGCTACCGCGGTCTAGCATTTGCCTTTTGGAACCCTTGGATCTAGCAGTTCCACACACAGGGATGGCTGTTTATCCCTCATGGTCCTTTAGCAGTCTAAATGGAAATCAACTTGGTGTAAACTAGGAAAAGTGACAAGGAGCCAAGTAAGGAAAAATAAATGTGTGTGTGTGTATGTGTCTTTATGATATATACATATTTGATGGAACAATTCAGAAAATGTGTGTTGGGGTGAGGGAGGGAAATCTTTCTAAACCAATATTTCCACTCTTAGATAATATAAGATAATCTATTGAACTTAGCACACAGTAGGGGGCTAGGGAATGCTGGTTCATTCCCTGATGAAATTAATTAAAAAGAGGTGAAAATGTCATATAGATTATGATCTCTGTTACATATGGAAAAACAAATTCTAGGAGAAATATTGATAAGTTATTTTCAGCTCAGTTTTTTCCCTCCTGCCCCTGCCTACCCTATCCCTGCCCCCAAAACGTTTTTGCTGTGCTCAGGAAACACAGATTGCATCGCTTTTCCTTGTACTTAAGGGGGTCCCATTTCTGTGAAGTATGACGTGCTTCCAGTATGTTGGCTAAGTTGCTTAGGATTTCATGGCCATTGGGAGTTTCTGCAGGAAGCTATTTTTCTCTCCTTGTTTGACTTGGTGGAGGTGGGTGCTTGGGGAAGGAATGTGAGAGCTCATTAGAGTTTATTGTATGGTACAGCAAGGAGAAGTGAAATTATAGAAGCCAGGGGGCGTGGGGGGAGAGGCAATTGCTAGACCAGTGCTGACACCAATAACTTTTTACGAGAGTGAGTCAAAGCATCAGGGAGGCTGGAACCAAGTTTCCGCCCTCCTGAACCTATTACTATAGATTATGATAGGGGTGGAGGGAAGGCAAGCCTGTCTCTCAGGCTGAGCAGGGAGAAAGACTGAAGTTACAGAGACAGATGTAAAGGGGAGAGGTATTTGAACTCAACTAGTGGTTAGAGTGGGTGGGAGACTTAGCAGAAATCATCGGTGTAGCCAATATAATAGGAGTCAATATCTGATTTACCCAGAATATTGGGGCCAGAAAGCATGACTCTCATGAAAACAAAACAAAACAAAACAAACAAAACAAAACAAAGCAAAACAAAAACAACTCAGTGGATGATTTCCACTGACATCTGAGGCTATAACTTCCCTTCCTCTACCCATGTCACATTCCTTGTGAGAACTAGGAATTAGCATAGCGCTCAGCATACCAGAAGATACATGGTAGATCTTGAACACAGCAAGTTCGAAAACTAGCATCTTTGATGGAGACAATCTATTCCTCCTTACCAACTCTTTAACCTTGCTAGTTGACACACAGCATGGCATGAACTGCCCTGGCTGTGAACTGCACTGCCAGTGAAGCTGGTCCAAATGAAGTGCTCTCTGTCAATCCCCATTTGACCCGTTTCTTCAGTTCCAGGAAAGGTCAAAGTTAGGAAAAGTGTGATTGGGCCCAAACCTGACTCTTCTCTTTGCCAGTGGCACCTAGATCTTTGCATTGCCAGAGACATCTTTGTCTTAGAATGCTTCTTACCTCTAAAGTGGCCTCGACTGTATTGAGCTTCAGAAGAACCATTTCCTTTAACCAAACCGGAGCAGATCTAAATTAATAAAAATCTTGGCCAAGGCAACAGCTTCTATTTTATGTCTTTAAACTTGCATCTTCTCTGGCATCAGCACTCTATGCATTTCCTGGGTAGTTATCTTTTGCACCTGCCTTTTCTTGCTAATAAACATACCTGTTTCTGGATATGATGACCAGGAGATTTGGGGTGCGTGGCAAAGTCCTTTCCTCAACCTCTCCTCACTGCCAGTTACAAAAAGTCCAAATTGTAGCCACAGTAAACTAAGGGCAATGTCTACTGCACAGAAAACGTCAAGCTGTTAGTGCTTATCCCCTCTCCTGACTTGTCATGGCGCGCGGATGCTCCAGCGTGGTCGGCAGCCATCACTTCAGTTTTGGCAGGTGAACACTGGCAGGGGTGTGGAGTGTGGGAAGAGAAGGGCGCGCTCTGCAACTGCTTGGAGAGTGCCATGCCATATCAAAAGAGCTCTGCGTTTTGTGGGGGCTCAAAGCGAGGTGGCAGACACCCACTGGGACTGGATGGCAGCCTCTGTGCCTTCCGCTTGGTCATTGTCCCTGCCCTGTGTGTGGTCACTGTGGGACAGCCCCATGGCCCCAGTAGGGTTCCTTTTTACTTTTCATTTTTCATTAGGATTCTTCGAGAGTGAGGACTTCTTGGATGACACTCAATGATCTTTTGTGCAGACCTGGAAACCAGCCTCAGTGTGTGAAGGAGAGGTTGTGTGTAAAGGAAGTGGTAAGATGGAGCTGATTCCAAGGCCCTGGGGCCTGGTCCTTTTGTCTTATTAAAGAGCCTCATGTGAGATGCCTCCTGGATACACAAGGTGGCTGAGCCCCCTCTGCTGATCCCAGGAGGGCCGTTCACGACCTCCGCCACGTTTCTCCTGGGCTGGGGGCTGAGGGAGAAATGACACAGCCTCAGCAGCTTCTGCCCACTGAACTCCAGTTCCACTTTGCTTCCACTGAGGATTTGGGACCTTTGTTTTGGGCATTTGTCTGGATGAAAGGTTTCTCCTTGTGGTTACCACAGACAAAAACAGCAATGGGAGAGCGCCCTCTAGGGAAAAATGGCTGCGACCCTGTTTGTCCTCAGCCTGTCTCCTCTTCCTAGCTGGTTTTCCTGCAGAGGAAAGTGTTCCAACAAGATCTATCCTCTTTTTTCTAGGCTCTCCCTGACCTTTATTTTAAGTATCCTGTGACATGTGTACATGTGTTTTTCTTGCAAACTGCCTCAAAGCCACTTGGATCTGGGTGTTATACAAATTATAAATAAATAAATACATGATAAAGAGAGGATCTCTTCCCTGCCAGCTCGTTGCTTAAAAAGCAGCAAGTTTGCACTTGCGTGACTCGGCTGCTGTTGTTGCTTTTGCTGGGTCCCCTGCCGGCAGCCAACAGGAGTGAAAACAAAATCTGTCCCTTTCAGCACCACACATTCCTCTCCTGAGCCCACGGGAAGGGGTGGCGAGTATCATTCGCCAATCAGGAACCAGAGAGCCTTTCATTTACTGAACGCTATAACTCGTGTAAAATTTCATCAAGTTTTGTAGAGTCTTGCTGGGAAAAGAGGGTAGCCACGGCCCTGTTGCACAGGTGCACTGCATCTCTACACCTTTCGGGTCCCACATTTCTGCACCCCACCTCTCATTTTCCTCTGCCACCCCTCTGCTTGTCCACTAGGAGCCCTTTCCTCTCAGGAGCAAAGGCTCTGCCATCCTTGGTTTATTCCATAGGTGTCCTGATGAAATTTAGGCTTCTCCTGATGCTGTTATTTCCTAAGACAGCACCTGCTTATTGTTTGGGTGATTCCCTTATTCTTATCTGTTGTTATTTGTTGTTTCTTTAAGTTCTCTGTTCTGTCTTCTCTCCTGGGATTCAATTCTTGATTCCCAATGACCATACTTGACAACTGGCCCTAAATATCCCATTAGAATCTCAAACTCCTTTTTGCTCCACCTTCTTCGCAGACCCAAACCAACTGGCTTCGTTTACACCCTTCTCCCAGTGTCTGAACCCATGCATCTTCTCTGAGTCTCCCTTCTTTCACATTTCTCACACTGAATCAGGTGATAGACATGGTCAGTTAGCCCTCACGGATGTCTCTTACATGGCTTCTCTTTCTTTCCATTCCTGCCACCAACCCCTGTTTCAGATATCAATGCCTGTGTCAAATATTCCACTAAATGGCACGGATATTTGGATGGAAGAGTTCATTAGGAGCCTGAACTAAAGATCTGGGTGATTCTCTTCTCTATGCCTCTTACCTTACTCTGCAAATGTAGACTGAAAAAAATCAGTATGTACACCTAATGATGGTAATGTTGTGTTGAATGATATAATTTTATTTAGTTTATTTTAGATTTTGCAGCAAAATTATTTTACTTTTAAATCAGGTGGTTCTGGACTAAGCTATTTCCTCAGCGAGAGTAGGGTTCATCCGGTATAGCTTGGGACAGGCAAGGTCAGACCTGTGCACGTGGAGAATCCCAGATGAAGAAGCTACTCACAGAAGACAGGGGAAAGCAGAAGACATTTGCAGAACTGGTAGGCTCCAAATAAGACAAGAAAGAGAATCTTAATGGAGTTCATTGAAACAGTGCTCCTAAGCAACAAAGCACTGTTGATATCATATTTAACATTTAACTCTATAGCAGAGAATAAACAAAGAGAGGAGGGGAAAAAAAGTCATGAAAAGATTAGAGACAACATGTGAAGAGCAGGAAAATTCAAAGCAAAATTGTAATAACAGAGACTCTATTGCAGCAAAAACATTGTATGCCCTTTGCTCTATACATTCATGTGTAGTTTATATTTGTAAGTTAATTTTATTCATTTCTTTATGGATAAATAATTGTATTTCTGAATATAAAAGAGTGGGCTATGTTTATATATAAGCTTTTTTTTTTCCGTTCCTTTTCCTGTGTTAGCTAAAGGAGAACCTTGCTAGATTGTTGGATACATCAAAGCGGCACCGCTAGCTTTTCAGTGGTCCCAGCCAGAAACAATGATGAAGTACTAAGAAATATCAAACAGCTTCCTTAGGTCCCACTCTAAAATTGTAACCCTTTAATCCTTTGGGGAAGGTTGAAGAGAACCCTGAAATTTAAGATCTGGAAGGAGCTTTTGCGATCACGTAGTGGGTTGGTTCACATTCCTTCCCTCCAGAACACAA
This sequence comes from Tolypeutes matacus, assembly GCA_026826555.1. Classification (NCBI taxonomy): domain Eukaryota; kingdom Metazoa; phylum Chordata; class Mammalia; order Cingulata; family Chlamyphoridae; genus Tolypeutes; species Tolypeutes matacus. Next base: position 27,829,549 of record JAKSZT010054030.1, read on the forward strand.
AGAGTTCTATGGAATTCCTTAAGAGCCACCCCAGAATGCTGAGGCTCTGGCCCATCCCTCTCCCATCTGCACCTAGAATCACCTTGAAGTTTTTCACATTTATTGTATTTTTTTTAAATCGTAGACTTGCATTTGAAAAAAAGAGCTTGTGGCTTAAAAAAAATTGGAAACTGTTGATCCAATACAAGTACTTAATTCAGAGCTAAGCAAAGAAGGCTCTGGTTCCTTGATCAAAGTCATCTACCTTCCCAGTTACCCAGCTCGCTAGCTGAATTGAGACATGTAGGCATATTTGTCAGAAGAGTAACTTGGGGATGCCTTTGTTCAACATTAAACTAGAGTAAAGGCACTGTGCTATGTGGGTGAAAGGTTGAAGAATGAGACTGTTGTGGCAGTTCTCAATCTCTTTTCTACTGTCCTGAACAATCTAGTTCTGGGCCCAAATTTGCCTCCTCTCTTAGCTCAACTACGATCTACAGTTATCAGAGTGAAACTTCTTAGAAGACAACTTGTCAGTTCTCTATTGTTATTGTAGAATGCCTCTTGGTGGGGTTCTCCTCCTTATCCTAGTGATTATCAAAATATTTTTTCTTCCCACATGTAGTTCTCTTGAAAATATAATTTTCTCCATTTTGTTAAATTTGCAACTTCATTTATATATGGGCATCAGCTCTGAATATGGTAGCAGTGGGCCTCTTTCCATTTGTCACTGTGTCAGAGAAACAGAAAGGTACTTAAGTGATTATTGAACAGGACATTGATACCTAGGAAGGACATGGGACACCAGATAGGTTATCAAGGTGGACCTGAAGAGAGGCTTTCTAAGGTTGAAGAATTTTCTACTGAGAGAAAACTGCAGCCTGCATGGGATGGATTTCAGTACAGATCTTGAACAGAGTGAGCTGGTCTGACCCAGATGACTTCTCACGGGCTCTCACAGCCTTAAGGCTCTGTCTTTCATAGTAATTAAATAATTTCTGATTCTACATATGGCCCATGGATGTTATTTTCTTTGGTGCAACTTTATTCAAGCGCACATATGTGAATATATACATTTTTATTAGTTGATTGTACAAAACTATGAAAAACATGGTTGTATCACTTAGGAGTTTATAGAAGCAGCAATTTTCAATCCATGTAATATTATATCTAAATAGAAAACAATCATCTTGGAGGTTTTCTTGCTGACTGGTATATTGACATGATTGTGATACCTCCAGCTGGCTTTTTCACACTGAATGAGAATTACACGCATGCCCCATGATACTTGATGCTCACAGAGCATAAAGAGAAAGGAAAACAGTGATCTTAGGTCCATGAGGGAAGGCTATAACCATGGACAAAGTAAGCAAACAGAAACCCAGCTAATTGAAAGGGAAGATAGTTAAAATTTAGCATTGTTGAATTGGGAATAGCATCAATGTCAAAGGGAACTTGAATTTCGCTTGGTGATTGAAAAATAACATGGCAAAATTGTTTCTTTCCCCAAATACACGGCACCAAAATAAGCAAAAGATTTCCCCTCCTGTGTCTTAAACAGGAGCCATTGCATAAACATGCTTGGAATGAGTTTGGATAAACGCTATTATTCACACAGTTTTTTGCATATTTTAATGGTGACATTAAGGTGTGTGGCTTTGCATTGACATGAACACCGTGGTTTCTGTTTGATAGTTTCTAAGTTTCAATGTTTTTGGGTTTCTTTAGTAGTACCATGTAACCCTGAATCCCCATCCCAATATTAATACTTCTGAATTTTAAGGTGATGAATCGTACATATATATGTATATTAAAGGGAAAATAAATGATGACCTGTGACTTATTAATGCTGAAAAAAAATTTTAAAGCTCTCCTTTGCCTGTTTCTCAGAGGTTACCTCACTGTAGTGGAAAGATCTTGGACCAAGGATTCTGAGGGCTTGGGTTCAAGTTTGTACTCTACCACTTAACTCACCATGTGACTTTGTTGAGTCACTTTTCTTCTTTTTGCCCTATTTTTTTTTTTTTTTTTTTTTTACTATTTGTCCATAATGGACATTACCTTCCCTTTGTAATTTCTGGGTTATTTTGAAACAATATGAAAGAAAACAGTTGGGAAAAAAGTGATATGCAAATGATGGCAATGGTAATGATCCCAACTAGAAATTAATGTTTCAAAAATCATGATTCTTATATAGCAATTTTAATTTCCTTGAGAAGAAACATGACCCATAACCAACCACCTTTCAGTGAACTAAGGAACATTTAATTACCATTTTCACTTGCATTAACAATGGGAAGTAGTAGAAAGAGAGCTAAGTAGGAGCTAGAATGTCTAAACACAGCTATCAACTAGCTGTGGGAGCTTGTGCATATTGCTTAATACCCATGATTTGCTTTCTTTTTTTAACATTTGAGTGCAAAGATTGTATTCCTTAAGATTCTTAAAAATGTGAGGATATGATAAGTTTCATCCTCATTTATCCTGTTTCCCTCTCATCCTGAATCACATGCATGTACACACACATGCACACACACACACACATCCTGCATGCATCTACCCCTACTACTTTCTCCTTCCCCTTGCTAACTTTAAAAAAGTCTTCAGGACTCAGCTCAGATGTTACATCTTCTAAGAATTCTACTCTAATTCTTCCTTCCAACCTCAGTCTGCCTTAGGTAGGTCTCTGCATTGTTTTAATACCCTATGCCTACTATATCATTGAATGTTACTGTCTTATAAGTTGTTAATGTGACTTTTACCCCAGCTACATTCTAAAACTTTTGAAGACAGGGGTCATGTGTCATCCATTTTAGCTGGCAATTAGTAGATTCTTACTAAACATTTTTTGACTGAGTGAATGAATAAATGAATGAATGAATAATATATAAGAAGCTCTTTGAAAAGAATAAAAGAGAACGTGCAAAAGAAAATGGTATTTTTCAAGTATAAGTACAGAAAGAAGCATTTGTCTAGTGAAAGCACTATATTTGGAAACTCTTGGTCCATTTGGTGTGTAACTCTAGGAAAATCGCTTATGCTCTCTGCAGCTTAACTAACAATCCAAAAATGAGGTAAGCTGGACTTACCTCATTAGGAATGTCTCATTAGGAATGTCACAGAGGTCAAAATTAGAACAATTAAGCTATATCTGCTGATTAAAAAAAAAATGTTGAGCATTCTTGGATATAGATTAAAATCTGTTACAATCAAATGCATTTCACTTTATACTCCAAATGTTCATGAAAAGCCATGTCTAAACAATTTAAATAAAGTAACATTTTAAATTAATTAAAGGGAATTTATATTGAAAGGATTTTCTGTTTCAGTATATACCTGTTTTGTAGGATAGTCCCTTTGAATGGGAATGATTATTTCTAATTTCTGTCTTATAATAAAAAATTTTCTTGTACTATCATTCTCTTAACACAGTACAGTATAGCTCTCTGACTAAATCTCCTTTTTAGTTCATGTAGCCATTCATTGTTGAACAGCATTGGAAAGGCAATATCTCCCATTAAGTCCCCTTCATTGTCGTTAGGAAGCTGAACCTTTGGTTAAGAAAACAATCACTATTCTGTAACAAATACTTTCTGAACTGGGCACACATATTTGTTACCTTGAGAAATAGGTAAAAAAATGTTAAGGTGATGCTTTAAGGAGCTCTGGGAAACACTGGTTTCTAAACTAGGATAAAAGATACAACTGTGAATAATTCTCTAGAGAACTGAAAATTTTCTTTCTCTTCTTAAAACTATGCTGGCATTCCCTTTGGACATCAACACCAGATATCTTAATAAGTCCTTAGTCTGTCCATGATGCCATTATGATGTTAATTACCCCAAGTTATAAGGACACTTCTGGTTCTCACCTGGGCAGGAGTGTAGTTTGAGCATTGGTCACTCTCTAATTAAGAGTGCAAACTATGGAATGTTTAGATTTTTCCATGTTATGAAGAAACTGATGTGGAGCTGGGTTCATTCTACTTTAGCACCCCACTATGCTACTATATGAAATTCTAACTCATGGGAGAAGAACACCTCTGTCTTGATTCTCCTTTCTTTCTTTCTTTTTTTTTTTTTTTCCACAATGAACTTGATCAAAGTATACTATCTTAGGCTAGTTACCTTTAAGACATGGTTAACCAAGAACTACAATATTGGAATGAGATTTATATATCTGGGTAATCACCTCCACAATCAAGGTGCAGGACTTTTCCAATCACTTCCAACAGTTCCCTCATGTCTCTTTGCAATCAATTCCCACTCCACCTCAGCCCCAGGCAACCACTGATCTGCTTTAGGTCATCCTAGATGAGGTTGCAGGACTGTCTTTTCTTGAGTCCACCTTTGAATTGAGTTCCTTTGTGAGGAGACCAGCTATAGAATGAAGAAGGCAGAGTTGAGGCATTTATTTAAGCACATTTCTTCAGTTATGATAAACCCACTATGATAAGCTCAGTTTATCTGAGTCCTAGGTTAGTTAGTTACCTGTAAGACACGGTAACCAAGAACTACAGAGTTGAAATGAGATTTGCATCTGAATCATTTGACCCAGAAGGATCCTAAGGGGAAGTGTAGGCTTTGAAGCAGCTTTGATAAAGTAAATTTCCCATTCCTCACTTGAACAGAACCTTATACCTATGACGGGCTCAGGACCATGCACTTAGCCCTCCCTACGCTGAATGGGGCTTGAATCTTTAATGTTTACATATTCACCACTCATAAGTGAGTTGATGGTTTCCTTTTTTTATGGGACATAAGCTATTATTTTTAGGAGGGCAACGCTTTGTTCTCCTTCAAATTTAGAAAGTGGTAGAGGGAAAAGGCTGAGACTATCCATCACCTCTTGGCTTCAACCCATTAGTTCTGACCACTGGACATTTGACTTTATATGGCCAAGAGGCAAGTGAGATATTTGCAAAAGGATTGGAATGAAATCACCTGACTAGTATTTTATGCTTGTGCCTTAGTTCAGAAATAAACATTGCATTTTTTCTCTCTAAATATATTTGTTTTCTGGAGGGCCAACTAACAGCTATTGTCTTTTTTTTTTTTTTTTTTCCAGTTAAATAGCCATTGCTCTGGATGAAGAATGGCACTGCTTAAAACTCACTCTGAAAAGTCTCCTGGGTAAGAAGGAAAATAGATTTCCAATCTTAAGAATCCAATGATCCTATTCAATGTCCATCCCATGAATTTCCCCCTACATGTTAAAATTCTGTTAGATAGGGCTCTCCCCTGTTTCAAAGAAAAGGTCAGAAGCTCCTATACGAGGACCGTCTTAGATATAGGTGACTTTCTAGCTTACAGAGCTATCATTTTCTTCATAATGTTTAGTGCAAGAGCCAATTAACCATTTGTTGCCTGGGTTTCCTCTCTTCTCTTGGTGAAGGTTTAATTAACCCAACCATCTTTAATTTAACTTATAGGTTAGAAATTTCTGGGACCATAATTTGCCTAAAGTAGTAAGTTAGAGAATTCCCTCGCCCTCCTTCTTTTTACTTCCATAGGCAAGAACTATAGTATATGCAGATTATTGGAACAAGGAAAATATCTGAAAAAGGTGGCTTTCTTAAAAGGCACCAGTAGCATTAGTGTCATGTCTGAGGCACCCATTTGTGTCAACTGTACAAACCTTTCAATGGAAAATTGTGCTGTGCTACCTTTTAGAGTATGAAATGCTAATTTGGGATTTACAGTTTTTGAACTGGAGGGCTGCATTTTGCATGGAATTTTGTTTAATTTCCCAGTGAAAAAAGGCATTTGAAACACAACTGCCTACAGCCAACTGTCAACAAAAATCAACTGTAATAGCACAGAGCCTGTCACTGATGTATGTGGTGATGTGGTAATCTTCTCAATTTAGCTGGATATTTCATCTTTGTACAAAATAGCTGAAAGTCTTGCTAGGCATTTATGAATATCAGGAGGTATTATTCGGCTGATAATGGGACCAGATTAAGGAAGTGTACACAGGTTCAAAGTGCCAGTTAAAGAGACACAGAATGGGACAATGCCTGGCCCGCGATAGAAGGGACTCTTCATATTTTAGGTTTGCTAAAGATTTGGGTGATAGCATGCTGAGTTCCATCTGCCGTGAAAGTGTCTTTCTGGGAAAAAAAATAAAGTTGTTATGCTATTTTTTCCCCCAGAAATCTGTTTTTGTTTATCAAGAGGGTGAAATAAAAATCTCTGAAAATGGAAGTGAGGAGGGCAGGCTGGGGAAATCTCCTTGGGTGAGATGGATCAGTGTTTTCCTCTCTACACTAAGAGCCGGTGAGGGTGGCATCTTTTATCCTAGGCTGTGGCTATCTAAGAGCCGAAGAAGAGAATTCTTCTGGAGTCTCTATATTTTAGCAGTAGGGACCCCTTTTGCTTCTAAATAACTACTGGCAAATATAAGGCAAAATACAAAGCAGCATATAACCTTCTTTTTGGCAAGGCACAAAGTTGGCACTTAGTTGTAATCAAAATGTGGCATTAATGAAGCTTCTGACATCAAGAAGGATTTAGAATGAAATGGTACTTTATGTTACCAGTGTTACTAATCGTTTTTTTGTTATTTAAAGTGAGCCATATTCAAATCCTGACCATACTGATTACTATTTCTGTGGTCTTGGCTAAGTTTCTTAAACTAAGCATTCTGTAACTCAGTTTTCTTATCTCAAAATTGGATTAATAATGGTACCTAGGTCATAGGGCTTTTGTGAGAATTAAAATACTTAATAGATGTAAAGTGCTTCGAATAGTGCCTGATGTATTATAGGCATGATATGATAAACTATTTTATCATCATCATCACTACAAACAACATATTCATTACCATAAAGGATTCATGCCAAGAGGCTGGAAAGAGGAATATACTACATAATCTGCTATAAAAGGTGTACTCATTTTTCTTCATCATGTTTTTTATGTATGAATGGAAGATAAGAGTGAACCACATTGTCTGAGCTACACTGAATATGTTCTAAGAAACGTATAATGAACATCATGACTGGTTGGAAACTCTTGTCTCCTGCCCCTTCCTCTTGGGCTCTACCCTTTTGTAGCCCATGCTTCCCACATGGCCTGATCCCTTCCCTTCCCTGTCTGCTTTGGCCACCAATGATGGACCAGAAATGGCCCTCTGATCGAGGGGCTTGGCCCCAGGTAGACATGTTCAGTGACATATGTTTTGGTACATGCCTACGAAAAGCTAAGGTGAGCCACTGATTCTCTGCTCCGCATTTCTATAATCGGGTACTGAAGGATGATGTTGATGACTGGTAGGGGCACAAACTGAAAGACCATGAGATGGAAAGGATGGTAAGATTTGGTCTTATGAAGAAACAATGGAGCAAAGAGAAAAGCAACAACACCAACACCGGGAGAAGATGAAGGGGAAAGACTATGAGGTTGCCTGTTTTTTTGAGTTTCCTGAGCTAGGGCAGCTTTTCCAGATTCCATGAGATCTCTTTATGTCTCTACAATAAAGTTCCCTTCCTCTTGACTTCCCACTAGTATGAGTGGGTTTCTTTTACTTGGAACCCAATAAGGTCCACAGGGTCTAAGGTACCACAGGGTCTAAGGGAGAGTAGGAAGTGAAGTTTTCTGCTGATGAGTAAAAATCAGTGCATGTAATACAATTAAAGATAACACTGAAGAGGTGTTCAGCCAGGGTATTGTTTTATCATTTATCTTCAAAGTCTTGGGACTGAAAGGGTGGACGAATACAAGAATGGGCCTCTCTCTAGGTTCTAATAGACTGGCAAGGCCTCTGCTCACCAGGGGATTATTTTCCAGTGGAGTAGACAAATGATTGAGTAAATATAAACAAACACGGTAAAATTATAGACTATAAGGACTGCTATGATGGAAATAAAGAAGGAGTAAAATTAGAATGTCTCTTGGAGGTTTGGTGAGGGGTGTCCTTTAGCATCAAATGATTGTGTAGTATTCTCTGAATAAAAATTCTACTCCTCCAAGACATAAAGGTTTTCTGCCTTTTTTCTTCAAAGAGGACGCCCCCCAAATCATCAATAGATTGTTGAGGTTTCCCCCCACTCTATTTGGAATGAATTTGGATGGTGGATAATGAATGGCACAACAATTTAATGATTCTTGCTAGGCAACGTGCAAGATCCTTTTAACACATTTTCTCGTTTTATGGACAAAGCTACCCGTGCTCTCACCTTGTGATCTGTGGCATTTAATGAATGAGGTGACTGCCTGGTATTCAGGCTTCTGGCTACATCTGGAAGAAAGTGGTTCTTTCTGGGCCAAAGGGTTTTCTGATATGCTGTCTGCTCCTTTTTAGCATTAAGTTCTACACTAATTATGGACTTTTAATGACCAACCCATATGTAAATAATTAGTATATAAGGGAAACTATAATTACCTGAGCACTTTCTTCTCTTTAGAAATGGTTTGCTTTTCGATTTTAAGATTTCTAATCACCATTATTTTGATGGGAATGTATATCCAAGATAGGGGGAAAGAGTGCTTTTTCTGTTCCCATGATCACTTCTTGTTAAAACTGCATATTTAATTTCAGAGGTAGATAACTCCTTGTGTACACATGGTAGAAAGTAGAGAAATTGCTGTTCGATGCCTTCAAGATCATTGAATACCAAGAATAAATCTCCGACAGGATACCAGACCCATAACTGTGAAAACAGAGAAAGATCTAGAGCATCGGAGAAGGAATTCACCACTCACAAGGTTGCAATTACCGAGCAACAGAATTTAATGAGCATGGAAAATCCTGTCACCAAATAGATGAACAGTCCTTTTGAGTCCTTCCCGGGATACCAGACAAGTGTTCTCAGCAGGAACTTTCTGTTCTTTAGGGTTTTTCTGAAAAAAATAAAAAAATAAAAAAATAAAGTCAGATACAGACTCATTGACAAATAAGCTGTTGGACAGAGAAGTGAGGCCAGGAACAGCGTGGGCCACTTCTCCAGAGACGTGAGTATTGACCAGTGAGCATCTTTCTCCAGAGGTGCTGAGATTGGCATCAGAATAAAGCCTCTGGTGATGGTGTTTTTATTTTCTCTTGACTGTGTACTTTTCTTTTAAGAGTACTTGAGTGTGGCAATGAAGAATGCAATCACCACCACTCCCATTGTCCATCACAAATGACAAGTCATGAAAAAAATTATTGCAGGCAAAATGGTGATAACTCCCTCCTCACAAGCTTGATACATCCCAAGGAGAAAATCTATAGCTAGTCCTCATTATAGAGTTAGACTTGGAAAAAGTGTAACACTGATAAGTATTTTTCTTTTAATGAGCTCTGATGTTAGCTGTACACTTATTCAGCAGGTACTGATTTGTGCCAGAAGCCACTGGAGATGCAGAGTAAACTAGACAGACAAGGTGTTTGCTCACATGAAACTATATTCTAGTGAGGGAGAGAGATCATCAAGTAAATATAAGCAAGGTAATTCTAGACTGTGATGATTGCCAGGGAAGAAATAAATGAAGAGTAGAATTAGAGTTTCTAGAGAGTTTGTCCATTTGATGTTAAAAGCCATCCCTTCCCCACACCAAAGCTCCAACAAACCTCCTTAAACTTGAAGTGCACAACTGACATTTTGTTTCAGTTTTACATGCAATTCTAATGTTAAGGTCTTCTATTGCCCTTTCTAACCAGATTGTTGACTTAAGTCCCTCTTATATAGATATTAGCACCTCCAATGAACTCAGTATTAAGCAATTTCCTTAGAAGACACAAATCCCACTTTATAAAAGCCTGAAAACCAAAAGGACAAGTAGCTGTGTTGTATGTTGTAGTTATTTGCAGACATGTCTGTGTTCCCTACTAGATACTTAACTTCTTGAAGGCAGAAACTAATCTGAGCCTTTTTTGTCTCCCATTATACTTAGCACCATGCCATGCACACAGTAGGAACTTAGCATGTTACTCATTGAATAGAGTTGAATTCGCAAAACCACAGGCCCTTGCCAAAGTATTAGCGGATGCATGTTTGAAGAAAATTAGCTGACAATTAAGACAAAAACATCAGTATTCACATGAATTTTGGCTGAGCAGATCCATTTCCTTACTGGTGAACATAAGGCTTTTCAGACCAATGAATCTGGTATCTTGCAGATCCCTTGCCAACAAAGCATGGAAGGGATGGAGGGGAAGGACTGTGGGCTGAATGCAGACATTGGCAAATGGTTGGTACTTGGGTGTCTCCTGCTGGAGCTGTAGACTTTGGGTCTGCATGCCAAGAGGTATGAGAGAGAAGAACTGGGAGGTCTTAGGGTAAGACCTCTGTATGGAGGTGCTGAGGCTATTACCTTTCTGATTTGGAATTTGTGAGAAGACTGCACTATGAATGATTCCAGGCTTCTCTGAGCCGTCTCCTCTGAGACTTGGTTCAAATGATTCCTTTGTTGAAATCTTATTATGTGCAAGCCCTCTGCTTAGCACTGAGGATACAAAGATGAACAAACCAAGATCCTTGCCTTTGTCCTTGCCAATAGAGGAACGTGTAACCAGAAAAGAAAAGTAGACTATGATATTATCCCTGCCCTGAGAGCTCACTCTTGCATGAAATGTAGCCCCACAACCCCCCACCCCCACCATACAAACACACACAGAGACATAGCGCCCCCCACACACATAAAAGCACACACTGACACACACACAAACTCATGGTATCTTCCCATTTGGAGTCATTCATAGCAATTTCTTCAGAACCCACGCATTGGTGGTAGGATTTGGGCAAGGCACCAGGCTATGGCAGGGGGCAGGTTGCAGGGCAAGGGTCAAGAGAAGCAACTGTCATAGAAGAGGAATGGAATGTGGTTTTACTAGCTGACCGGGGATTTATGTACATAGATCTGTCCATGAGATAAATTCCAGTAGAATGAACAGCAGCAATACACAAGTCATTTACTCATTCACTTGCTCATTCATTCAGGAAATAATTATTGAGTAGCTACTATGTGCTAGGGAGGACCAAGAAAAAAAGACAGTCTCTGAAGGGAAACAGACATTCATCAACAGTCATCAAATAGCTCCACAGTTGTAAAACTGCAATTTTGACAAGGGATAATATACTCAGTGCTGTGAGAGATCGTAATAGAGGCATTTAACCTGTCAGAGAATGTTTTCCTTAACTTACCTGGTTCTGTTCAAATAATATTTTGGGGGTGAGTTGTGGGAATGGGCAGATGGATTTGCCCTGTATTCCACGCCTCCCAAGCTTAGTCCTTTGCATCAGTTCATGAGCATGTGCACATGATTTAAATAGACTGGGCTTTTTTTTCCCCCTTTTAAAATTTTTCCGTTTTTAATTTTTTGTATTTATCTTTTGCACACCAAACTATTTTTTAATGGAGCCACATTTATTCATCAAACCCTCATTCTTCAAGAGACTGTGGTTATTGCACCACAAATGCAATTTTTTGGTCACTCACCAGACATGGGAGGATATTTTCAATGAGCTGGAAAACAGAGTTGAGTGGTATATTGCAAAACGTAGCTTTTATGTTGTACAGTCCTCCTTTGAATTGTGTTATATTAAAATAGAATGCACTGGAGGCAGCATGGTGTGTGGCAAGAGTAAGGTTCTGGAGTCAAGAGGCCCCACCACTCACTCCACTAGGTGCCTTGGATAATTTATGCATCTTCTCTGAGCGTCACTGATTCCATCTGTAAAATGGGACTGATAATGGCCTCAGAGGTTTTTGTGAGGGTTAAGGCAGCTATAATATTCTTAACTCCTAGGACTGTACCTTGAATTAGTAGGGGCCCAACAAATGTTTGTTTCCTTCCCTTCAGATTCTTGCACCCATTTTTTATGGAGAAACCCTATTGGTTTTAAAGAGGATTTCCTTTACCATAGAAAGGGGGGAAATTAGAAAAGAAACCTCAACCAGATTCAGGGAAGGTGAGACATGCATTCCCCAGCTCATAACAAGATTCCAAAGCTGAGGGAATGGAGTAAGAATGTATATTAAAATGATTCAAAACATGAGCAGACTCTGTGAGTGTTATGCACAGATGAGTTAATTGTTTTGCCTTAAATATATTTCCTGAAGAACAGAAGCCCGATCACAGCACACATCGTTATGTATTTTAGACAAACAGCACTTTGAATCAAATTATAGTACATGCATAAAATATTAAAATAAGACATTTATAACAAATCTTTCTAACTTAGTGCTCGGCTCTAAAATAGATTTATACGCGGATAAGCAATAGGTGCGATAAATGTGGTACAGATACCACAATTTAAATTGCAAATCAACAGGGAATCATGGGAAAAAGGAATGTAGACATGAAGTACTGAGGGAAAAGATCCAGCTATGCAATATTTTTAGGTCTTTTGCATGATTTTGCTTTTCAGTGTCTGTATCTAAACTCCACATTCAATAAGTTCCAATATCTGTTCTCTAATATAGTCTTTACAATCCCAATTTAAATGATCTAATTGAAACCTTCATTCATTGTTCCTTTTGTTTGTTGTTGCACCCTTGTGAATATGTAGTGCCCCAGAGCCTTCAAGTTCTTTTGTTAGTTGGCAGATTTTAGAAGAAAGTTATTGTGTATTGGTTTACAAAATAGGCGAATGAAATGGGGAACTATGTCCTTACAGTGCTTGAGGGCTGCCTTCTTAGCTAGATTGATTTGTACCTTGCACCCCAGCTCCTGCCCTGTGGTTTGTTGGACAGTGAGTGACGAATGTGATGACAACTTGTTTCCAGGACTGATCCCGCCCTGCAATATTAAACTTGTTTTCTTTATTTTAAAGACCACTGAGGCTATTACAGTTGAATGTTTACAGAGCTGAATGTTTCCAGGCTAGCTGGCCTTTTAGAATTCAGGATCCTCCTCAAATCGCAAACCTTGGGAAGTCCCTATGGAAGGAGGTTGTACCCTTGGACGTCCAGCTAGTGTTGCTCTTAGACTCAGATGAACAGAGGGGAAGAGGGACAATCACAGAGGTTTGGTGACATTGTTTCTGAGTGGCAACTAAACTTATATCCTATAGCCAGAATTTTACTTGCAGCTACAGAATTCATAAATCTCTTTTCAGCAAGAGCAAGTGTTGTCTTGCTTGGAAACCTCTCTTCTTTGCCTAATCTATTTGCTGGAAATTTCTCTTCTCATTGAATGTCTCCAACATTAGCTTTTCTTCTCAGAGTAAGTCTGTTTGACCCTATTTCATCTTCTTGTAATCTTTTGCATGAAGTTTTCAAAGCCTTGGTTTCTAATGCAAATGACTCTCTTTCCTTTTTCCCACCCTGCTTATATTTTTTTTCCCAAAAGTTTATTGTAATTTGCTGCCTTAAAAGAATAAAGGAGTAAATAAAGGCCTTCATCGTCAAGATTTTAGGTGTCAAGGCTCAACTACACTTCCTGTCAGCCAGCCAGGCCGGAGGAGAAAGCAAGGCCTGGCCATATTCTGGCCATATGCGGTGGTGCTTGCCTCCATGTGGGAAAGTAAGCATTGATGATAACCAGCACAGCTTTGCTAGAGGAAGAAATTAAGTAGATGGAAGTCCTGCAGTGTATGAGTGTTCCTGGAACTAAGGTACTGATATAGATTGCTCGTGTCTGTTCCAATAAGAGCCAAATGTAATCTTAAAATAGAGACACGTTGAGCTTGATCTGTACCATCATTACAGGAGCCACTAGCCACATGTGGCTATTAAGCACTTGAACTGTGGCTAGTCTTAGTTGAGAAGTGCTGTACGTATAAAACACACACTGGATGTTGAAGCCTCAATACAAAAAAAGAATGTAAAATATATCAAGAGTTTTATATTGAATATGTGTTAAAATGATACTATTTTGATACGTTGGATTCAATAAAATATAATATTAAATTAATCTTACCTGTTTATTTTACTTTTGTAAATGGGTCTAGTAGAAAATTTAAAATTATATATGTGGCCCTTATTATATTTCTTTTGGACAGTGCTGACCTAGATTGCTTTAAGTTAATATTGTAACTAACCAGCTTGAAAGACTTTGATATCCAGCAACTCGCTTTGTTCTTTATAGGACACCTGAAATTCATTGTAAACGGAGTCCTATTTTAAGTGCACCAGGAGATCTTGCTGGTTAAACTAACCCGATGGTGAGAACTGCCAACTCACGAGTAATCACCCCTAATATGCCTGTTTATATTTTAGTAGGGTTTTCCTAAAGCAAAACTCACCAATGTTACCATTTGCTGTCCAATATGACCATTATTTATCTGTATGTGAAGAGTTTCAGGTGCTTCATGAGATGCATTTTCTTGTCCCCAGCTCCAGCACTTTTTGAGTAAGATCTTTTTGGTACATCCTCCTCTCTGCATTGAAGTTTCCTCATCTGTGAAATGGGAACAATAGCTCATAGCTCATAGTAGCAATGAGTATTCTGTGAAAGGATCACTGTACTTGGCACATAAATGAGTCTCCATTCCTTTTTTTTTGTTTGTTTTATGAATGCCTTGTGGTCCACATCTCTAGTACACTGTGTCTATACCATGCATCACTGAGTTTTTTCAAGAGGAGTCCATTATTATGAGCGTCAAGTACTTGTTTGAAGCACCTATATACTCTTGACACTTGTAAAGAGAACCACACATGATCACTTAGCCTCTGTGTCTTTGTACATGCTCTTTTCTCTGCCCAAATTACCCTCCTTCTCCCATCACTTCCTTCCCTTATCTGTATTTCAAGCTCAAACAAAGTCCTGCCTTTTCATCAAGTCTTCTTTAACTATTCCAGACAACACTAATTTATCAATTTTATACATTTTATTGCCAATACAAACCAGTTTAAATCAAGTAGCAAGCATTTATCCAGTGTGTCAAATTCCAAAACTTATTTTCAACTTGATTTCAAGCCTATTCATTTGCTTTCATCCACTGAACTCTAAATTGTTTGAAGGCAGTAGCCATGTTTCATACCTATTTCAAAGCCTCCATAATATCTTTCTCATAAAGTACTTTTTGATTGATTGATTGATTGATTGTAGGATAGACTAATGGAAAGTCCTTTAATGCAACAGTAAATATTCATGATAGGGAATGACCCTGCAAGAAATAACCCTGTGCCATCTTTACAAGTCTCTATGGTAAATAATTAATACACATGTCACAATTTAAAAAGATTATCATCTTGTAAAATCTTCATCTCATTTAACTGCTTAGTCCTAAGAGACTCCTGAGTTAGTGGAAAGGTGACTTAAATAAATTTCTGGTCCTGGACCCTCTTGATAGTTTATTTTTTAAAAAAGGAATAAAGATATAATCAAACGTCTAAGATGTCCAGTTTCTATTTGTAATTCTTTCTCAATAAGGCAGTGGGATATCGGTGCTTTTAAGTGAGATTAGAGAAAGTTGAATATGACATTCATGTCATTAAAAATAGTTAACTGTTCTTGGCTACATTCACAAAGAAGTCCCCTAATGCTTCCTTTAATTGGCAGGGTCTGCACGTGGTATCTATTTTGCAAATGTACGCTGCACAACTGGAGCTGTGTATGTTTCTGTGGGTGACACTACACCCTAATCAGACAATTGGTGCATTGTACTAGGACATAGTGTATGCAGACAATGCCTTGCCCACCACCTCCCCCCTTTTTTTAAACCCTGAAATATGGTTGATATGGTCCATTGCAAAATGAACCTATATTGGAAATGGCAAAATTGTAATGTAAAATATATCGGGGTCAGTGGGGTGTGATGTTTTTTGCATATATTTTTTCTCCCCTGACCCATGCCATTCCCTTGCATACAGGGAAAAAAGCTTCATCTCACACAGAAATGTGATGTCCTTTACTGCCAGAGGCTGTTGCTGTTTTAAATGAGGAAAAAGCACAATGCATGAAGAAGGAAAATTAAAGCATATTCATTTTGGAAATTAGATATGGTGTCAGGAGACTCTCAGAAAATAGCCCCGTTTGAATGGAGCCCTGCACTACAAGACAGTTCACTGAACTTTTGACCACTATTTATGCTATAGAAGCTTTTGAAATAGGGAAGACAGCAAAACATTTTATAGCTGCTTAATAGCTGAGTTCATTTTTCTTTTTTTTCCCACCAGGCATTTGTCTATCCCTTCGGTGTATATAAGATATGCAAACACCATGTAGTTTATTGGCAAGCCGTTGTGTTACTGTTTCCAGGTTGGTTCCAAAACACACAGCTCCTAGATGAGAGGCTCTCCTGGCCAGCCCCGTGACCTTCCTTACCCTCCACAACTCAGCCTGTGGCTAGTCTGGAAGGCCAGCTCCAGCTAGGGAGCTCGGGAGTGACAGTGACCTCTTTGGAGGGCATTCTGCAAATCCAAAGAGAATTCTTCCCATAACTTCCACGGATTCCTTATGCAAAATTGGACAGAAATGAGGGAGATGATGGAAAAGGCACTTTGCCTAATTTCTCCCTTTCTATTATTTGGAAGAACAGTTCTCAGTTTGTGGTCATCCCTGTTCTGCTCCATTGCTTCCCCCCCTGCAGAGCACATCACACCAGTCAGGTTAAGTGGGATTCACAGCCCTCCAGAAAGGACAGCCAGATTTTTTAATTCAATACTGAATAAAGAAGCACCTGTAAAAAGGAGGTAGCAGAAGAGTTAATCATGAGTGGAGGGTGGGGTCAATTAGAGGTGGAAAGAGAAATCCAATTTGTATTGGTATTAATGAAAAATATGCTTTAACTCTTTTACAGATATGAAGCATGGAGCTAAATATTACAAATTACAGGTTGCGAGTCTGTGTCAGCTTTATTATTGTTATTACTATTAATGCAATGATAGCAAACCGAAGGGGTCACAGTGTTTGTTTAATTTATCTTCTGGGAAAGCTTAGCATTTCATTTCCAAGGGAGGACCTTTTATTTGGCCTCTTGGTGACTTGCCCACACTAGCACAAATCGGGCTCCCTTCTCCCAGGAGCTGCGAGCTCCTTAGCACTCTCCGACCATTAACAAGCTTGATTCTCACAGCTTTACCCCTTACTCCACTCCTCAGCAAACCAGAGGTCTTACTTCCATTAGGAGGTGTTGCAATATCAAGGTTTTAATGGTGCTTTGAGGTGGGGTGAGGACACAGGATGCTGAGAAAAGGCTTAACAATAGAAGCACTTTGTGCCACAAAATGCCTGTGTGCCTGAATGCTGACCTTCTGTGAGTGTCCCTGATTTGGGAAAGAATGACAATATGTCCCAGCACATGACACGAGATCTTTACAGACTCACATTTGGAAACAATTCAACATGGGGACATGTTGCTATTTTCTTCTGCCTTGTGCATTGTGGTTTTAACTCCAGAGAGAGAGAGAGAGACCATAGCTGTCCACCCCCCTCCCCCCCCCACCCCGCATTATTCATTATAGAGCATTTTTTTTTCCTCCTTTGGACTGGAAACTTCTCTCCTCTCACTAGCCAGTAACAACCCTTCTGTTCATCCTTATGTCAAACCTTCACAACTGCACTAATGTGATCTCTGACAATTGGAGACAAGCTGGGAGAGAGCTAGAAGGGTCACTCTGACCTCAGGAGTGAGCTCAAGGTCTTCTCAGGTAAGACTCCTCCACACCATCCACCACTTTCTGCCAGGGGTGGGAAGTTGAGATCTGTGTGCTAACCTCAGGCCACAGGCAAACAGAAACCTGAGAAGTGATTTAATAAAAATCTTCCTGGCCTCTGAAACTACTCCTCTTTGTTTCCTCTTCTCCCTGAGGCTTCTTGGCACTGCCGGCAGCCATGTTGCTTTTGCTCTAGCCTTGTGAGAGGAAGGTCTCAACTAGCCCTGGGGCACTGCTTTGTGCTCCTTGCAGATACTAACTGCCCCACCTCCACGTATTGGCAGTCTAGAGCCCAAAGAATGGATGAAGGAGGCTGAGATGGATGGGATGAGGGGGGCAGTAAGGGTGAGGTCATGCTGGCCATATTAGCTGTTGGGAAAAAATAGGCGCTAAACACGGTTATGTCAGGTAAGTACTTTACAGTTTAAAGTTGGAGGTGGGGAGAAGTGAAAGCTCAACCTTGGGAGTTTCTCAAGCCCACCAGTGCTGTCTCACTGTCTCTTCATTACCCCTGAGGACTTTGCTGAGGTCAACCCTGTGAAATTGAATGCCCTGCATTTGTTTTTCACTCCTGCTTTGGCAGTGGATTATCCCTGCAGTTGTCTTACCATTTGTGATGGCCAGCAGTTCCCCTACCATTGTGGGAAATGATGAGGACGAGGTGTTTTAAATGTTGAAGAAATGAGGAGAAAATAACCAAGCCCAGCAATAGTAACCATAAAACCATAATGATCTTTTTTTTTTTTTTTTTTTTTTTTTTTTGCTTTAAGGCCGCTGGAAGAGAATGCGGACAGGCCTGGGCAGGATTTCTGCTTTGCTTAATTAAAAATGGACATAATTCACAATTATCAAAGGATGGAAGCAACCCAAGTGTCCATCAACTGATGAATGGATAAATAAAATTAGGTATGTACATACAATTGAATATTATTTGGCCATAAAAAGGAATGAAGTCCTGATACATGTGACAACATGAACGAACCCTGAAGACATCATGTTGAGTGAAATAAGCCAGACACAAAAGGACAAATATTGTATGATCTCACTGATTTGAAATAATTAGAATAAGCAAACTCATAGAGTCAGAATTCTGTATTTTATGCATGATCTGTAAGCCCACAACTTCTCTAATAAAGAAAACAATTAAAAAAATTTTTTTAAAGGACATGTTATAGCAGATCTTAATGAGTGCATTAATTCAGGAATTTCAAGTCTGATTTAAATCTGAATATAATGTTATGATTACTGGTCTTTAATTGCAAATCCATCTCAAAAGAAAAATCCTGTCAGGTGCAATGTTGGTCAAGTCACCTCACTTCATGCTGGGATATGATGATCTGGGTATTTTCTGGGTCACAAGGGGCTTTTCTTTCAGAGTATTGTTGTTTTTCACAAAGTAGTCCATGAAATATGGAAAAAAATTAATAGCATAGTCACTTCTTTCCTTATACAATTAGGTTTTGGATAAAGGAATATTTCCTCTGGGTTTCATGAAATAGTAGACTGATGAGAGGCAAATTGTTGGAATAAAGAGAGGGACAGACTTGGGTTTGAATCCCAGATCTGCCATTTGGAAAATTTCAGGGCCTGGAGCATGTCAGACTCTTTAGGTCTCAGTTATCTCATGAACAAAATGAGACAATTATCTTTACTATGCTGTATTGTTTGGGAGATGGAGCATAGTATTCACATAATAGTTACTTAATAAAAGATAGGCTATTTTTATTATTATCACCATCATTTTAGTAAGAAGTGTTAGATCTGGAAGAGGCCTTTATGATCTCTTCAAACTTTCCCTTATTTTACAGAAGAAGAAATTAAGTTTAAGAGAAGTTAAGCAAAATGCAAAATGATCTGAGTTTGGCGTGGTCCACATTTCCCTGATGCCCGGTCTTGTGGACTCCCCATTTCTCAGGTCAGACATTTCATGTTGTTCAACATGACTGCTAAAAAGAGTTGTTCTAGATTATTATTTTTTTCTTTTTTCTCCTTTTGAATTTTTCTAATAAATTCTTTCAGGTCTTGAGCCCTGAGCAATACTTGCTTCTCTGATGTCACAGTTCTCACTAGTGTAGCCTTCCTCCAACTCTTTTTAGCTGGAATACTCTGTTGCTTTATTGTCCACTGATTTTCTGTTTCAGCCTTGTTTTCTCCACAGAGGGTAGAATACTTGAGCTCAGGGGCCATGCAACCCATTACCATTTAACTTCATAGTTCTCAGGTATTTGCTTTTACTGACTTTCTAAATTTTTCTTTTTAAAAAAAATAAAAGATGGATACCAACTTGTCACCATTTTAGCTTGCCAAGGTATGTAAAGAGCCCACTTTCATCTACTAATGGCATTTACTGAATAAAAAGATCCTTGAACACCATCAAAAATATAGGAATAATATAATACTAGACTTAAGGGGAGCTTAGCACAACTGGAAAATGAGCATGAGCATTGTCCACATGGACCATTTAAAATTCTGTTGTGGACCATCAGAGGTCCATCAATGAGTGTACAGGAGCTGTTAGTCTAAGGGACAGGACTTTGAGCTTGCAATGTGAACTTGGACAACTTTACTCTATCGGGAGCCTAATGGGGACAGCAATGTTGCACTGATTTCACAAAGCTACCATGAGGTTTAAATAAAATGACATGGAAAAATGATCTGAACATTTTAAGGATATGTATACATATAAGGGGCTAGGATTATCACATCAATAAGCATTTATTATATATATATAGCAGCATATAAGAGCTATATAGGACAAGCATCTCAGGTCCTGAGAAAATAAGCCTGACTTGCAGCTCATAGTTTAGTGGATGACTCTTTCTAGTACAATTTCAAATTATAATCAAGCAAAAGACTTTGGAAGTATGGAGGAAGAAATTATCAAGGCTCTTTTCCTGACAGTGTTCATATGAATACTGTTGCCATCCCCCCCAAATACTTAGCCATAATACTGGACATATGTTCACAAAGAATTTCTGCTTGACTGTTTAAAATATGTGGGGTAGCTGGCAGAATGGGATCTTGCTGGTTAGGCAGTGAGGACAGAAACTGAGTAATATGGAGCAATGTAGAATGACTAAAAAACAACAAAAAAAATGACCTCTCATTCATTGTTGCCACATGCCTGATTCCTGAGCAAATCTTGAGCCATGTTCTTCCTTAGCCCAAGTGTGGCAGAGTGGGGTGATGATCATGGAAGCACACACATGCTTCAGGTCACTCTGCTGGGCAAAAGTCATGCTGAGCCATTATGGCAGGTGAGAAAACCAAGGCTCATAAAAGCAAAGAGAGTTGCCCAATATTGCAAGGAAAATAAATGGTAGCATGAAAGATTTAAAACAAATTTTTCTGCTTCCCACACCCATGGTTCTTCCAGTTAATATGCAATCATATATGTATGAGAGAATATGTCTCAATGAGTGGAACTAGAAAGAAGAATAGCTTTCTCTCTCCCTCCCCAAATGACGTTCCTTTCAGCTTTCCATTGACGGGTTCACTTACTCTTGTCATAGGTTTAATTTGTTTTTTTTTTTTTTTTTCCCAAGGTCCAAAGCAGACAATTTGGGGGCAATTAGTTCAGGTGTTGTGTGGGGCCTAACTAACCTTTGCTTTCCCAGGTACCAGACAGGTCAGAACACCCAATTGTTTCTGAGAGTAATTGGTATGTTTTCACTTCAGTCCATTTCTACTCTTTGGTCCATTGTTTACCTCAGAAAGGAGCAAAGAATGAATTCAAGTTACTCTCTGACATTACAATGAGATCGCCAGTAGAAATCAATGACTTGTCCCATGACACGCTAGGGTTTATGAGGCAGCCTAACGGTGTCCTTATATCTTTGCCCACCTCCTTGTACTGCCATTCAAGTGCAGTATACAATTTTCCTTTTATAAAGGGGTGTAGTCTGGGCAAAAGGGTGTCTAAACAAGTTTAATAATGCTGGAAGGGAGTAAAGGGGCCTTAAAGAGGAGTGAATATTATAAGTAAGATATTCTAGTAAGAGTAGGCAGGGTTTGTCTGTGAAGGTTGATATTTATGTGCATATTTAATGACCTTAGAAAGAGAATATAGACAGAGAAGACAGCGGTCAAACAGCTCATCTTTGCAGCACCAGGAGCCAAGATCTCAGTGGAATTGGAAAGGGTTATATGCAGTGTGGTGAAATATCATTTTATCCATTTTGTACTTATCAGGACTTCTGCTAATTTGGGTAAAGTGGCTGAAAAATACAACCTACTCCTAACAAAGCAGCAAAGCCATAATGGAGACTTTGCAGTTGCAAGACATAAGTAGTTCTAATGCTATACTGTCCGAGATGGTAGCGCCATTGAGCTCTTGAACTGTGGCCAGCCTGAAATGTGATGTGTTTTGAGGGTAAAATACATACTGGTTTTCAAAGACTTAGTCTGAAGAAAATAATGCAAAATATCTCATTAGTATTTTTTTTGTATTACTTATATGTAGGAATGACAACATTTTGGATGATTTGGATTAAATAAAATAACATTATTAAAAACAATTTCACCTGTTTTTTTTTGTTTTTTTTTTTTTTACTTTTTTAAGGTAGCTACTAGAAAATGTTAAGTTACAATTGTGACTTGCATTATATTTTTTATTGCACCAGCAGTGGGCTAATGCAATGTCTAAATGACACCATCTGAGAGGCAAATTTCAATAATCCAACCTCAATTAAATCAGAATGCCAATATGCATTCTGCTCTTGTGGAATATGGATTCACATCCACGAGTGTTATGTGCATCTACACACACATCCATATTCATGCACATGTGAGACTAGGAATCCCATCACCTCTGGAATGAGAGGAATCATCTCAATAAATCCAAAGTTGTCATTTTCTTACCCGATGATCAGGCTTAGAAATCAGGAGAGCTAAGGCCCACATAGAAATGCTGTTCTCCTATTCTTTTTGTTTTAATAAAACCCCCAACCCTAAAAAGCATGATTTGGAATAAGCTACTGGAACAATTTATTCTTGTCTCTCCATGGATTAGAGAGGTGGTACTTGGAGCAGCTTGTTAAAGAGAAGAGCTTGGCCCTTGCCCTCGCTCTGTGTTTAATGAGCCTCTCTTCATGTGCCACCTCTCTAATCTGCAGAGAGATAGGTACAAATTGTATCTATAATGTTATATCACTTAGCAGTATAATGTATGATAAATCATAGAATTGCATCCCTACCTTGTAATTGGTGAGATGTGTTGCACGAGAGATCCCTTAATTCAATCGAGAGTGGTTGCTCTTATGCATAACTGCCTCTCTGGACCAAACCAATTCAGCCTGCAAGTGATGAGGGGAGAGTTAAAGCTTTTTTAATTAAAAAAAGCAAAAATATGACTTAGACTGGCTTCATAGGCCCCTGGACTCAAACGACTGCTTAATAATCCTCTACTCCAGTGGAGCCTCTTTTTCCCCCTTCTCTGAAGCCAGCAGGAATGGACTATGTGTGGGACATGCTCTTGGGTGAGTTCATGTTCTTGTGTATGCTGTACAGCCATGATCACTTTGGTTAGGTCGCCCTTAGCCACGTGTGTTTATTGTCTCTGAGAATTATTGTCTTACTACACCTACCCCCACATTTGTGCTTTATCCCCAGTGTATTTTGATATTATTTTTGTTTTAAACCCATTCCCCTTTGTCTATATAGACCACTCTCAGATTCTTCAGAGTTCTCTGTCTACATTTTCATTTCCTTTCTTATTTCCTAAGCTTCTGGGCTTATTTTATCTTTCAGGATGGCCTATTTTAGTTTGAACTCTAAATTCCTTAACTTTTAAATTCTTAACTTCCCATGTGTTACTAGCAAAACAAAGGGTATCAGGGCATTTTATCACTGCTGAGAGCTGTAGTCCATTCCCAGCAAGCCATACACGTGTAGAAATGAGTGGGGACAGTGACATCTGGATGGTGATTGTAAATGGTGGCACCTGTGTTCTTGGGTACCCAGAATCTCCCACCAACACAGCAGATAGTTTGATCATTGAATGTTCAGAAATTAGTTATGCAGACAACTAAAATAAAATTTGACAGGCAAGTTTAATTAAGTCTGTTAGTGTTGTTATGACTCATATAGATTAGACTGTTCCAGTTGGATGGGGCTGTAGAGACAGCTAATCTTTCAGGAATATCTGAGGAAACTTGGGTGAAATAACTAGTACTAGATTCATTGATGCTTGAGAAGGAGAGCTGTATCTAGAGTCCGAGTTTCAGTTCCCCATTCCTTCATACAGTCTGTCTCAGGAAGCTTCTCTTTAAGAGCTAATTCTACTATGAGTTGTTTTGTAGCTGTACTTTGAATATCCAATAAAAGTTATCATGTACTTGCCAATTATAATTTTCCATAAACAAAGGAGTGAGATTCAATGACCTTGAATCTCTTGATTTTTAAAATTCTTGATTTTTAAAATTTAAAATTTTCATTAAAAAATTTCAGAGGTCCTTTATAAGAAGGAAAAACACATTGCGTGGTGTTAACTTATTTAAATCACTTCTCAATTCTGACTTCCTGGAAAGAGTGGAAAGGCAGATATTTGACATGAGTCATTGATTCTGTCCAAATAGACATAGGAGTATCCCCAACATTGCAGGCCAACAGAGCCTACTTGTAAAAGCAGTGGGGTTTGGATGAGGGGTTGCCTCATGGTTTTCGATTACATCTGCATCTCTTGTCCTGCACTGTGCTGTTTCACATCTTCATAAAGAGAAACAATTCATTTGGCAAATAATCTATAATACAATTTCCAGAGATTATCCTGCCATTTCTCAACTGCCAGATATTTTTTGTTTTTACTCTGAATATAACCAAGGAAAGCAAGGTTGCAAAATGATGCCAGCTTATGCTTTTCAGCTATGAGATGTCCATAGCGCTTGATTTTGTTGCTGTTGTCACTAATTTCCGCAAGTTTAAAAAAAAAGTCATAAAAGCAAATTGCTTTTAAATACCGTATAGTTATTCACACTGTATTCTTACTGTGAGAGGACTGTCAATATATTTGCCATAGTTTTTGAAATCACTAATATTCAGGCCCTTTTTCTAAGGGACCTTTTCTAGGTTGCTCAGGCTCTATTTTTTATTTTCTCCTCAGTTTGTTTTTCTTCCCTGTGTTTTCATGCTGATATTTTCACTATAAGCTTTCATTTTTCTCTAGGACAATGGCACCTCATTTTTAAAGCAAACAAACAGGAGATAATTTGTTTAGAAAATATGTGGGTTGATGACAAAGTCCTAAGAATTTCAGAAAATGTCAGCACTAGTGTCGGTGGAGCTAGTTTTCATGTGTTTCTTCTATGAAAATGGGAATTTGGTGCCTTACGTACTGACAACCCTCACACACTGCATAATTTTCTTTGTTTTTGCTGGGCATTGTCTTTCTCTTTTCACTGTAAGCCCACTTGATGGTTTTACAAGATCAATTCTTCTGTGCAGTGAATGTCTCTTAACCTTTTCCCTAGAAACTGAAACAGTGTACAAGGAAGTTGCACAAAAGAGGAAACTCTAAGATGAACGGCAAGGATGCAAAGGGTTTTATTATAATTCACCTAGAAAAGAGCATTTTCACTAATCAGTACCCATATCATACATTTGTAAAAATGACTGCCTGACAGGTGAAAAATCTATTTTTTTTTGACAGCATACATTTAGTCTTAAATCAGTCCAACACAATAGTTTTTTTTTCTCTCTCTCTCTTTCTCTTTTTTTTTTGCTTTACACAAACTCTCTTTCACCTTTTGATAAACTGTACCCTTGTGAGCCATAGAATGTTTCAGATTCCTACCCTTTTCTATGTTGTGGCAATATTTTGAGGGCAATGTAAAGTAGATTCATTTGGCAGAATGTTTTCATATGCATATCAGTGCAAAGCTAGGATTTAATGATTTTGAGGATTAAAGCCTCGGTCAGAAAATTTGTAATGTGCTGTGCAATACTTGCAGTGCAGCAAAATGCACTCGTGACCCACTGAGGCCTCTCTGAGTGGCCTCTATTTTAACCTGGTCCATAGAATACAATAGTGATAAATCTTGGAGCAGATTAAGTAATTTCCCCATTGTGGTCTATCTATTGGAGTTTCAAATAAAACAGCCTATGGATTCAAAGTCTTGATATGTGTGGATATTCCCGGCTGTACCCTTCTGTATAACCAAGTTTCTGGCAGGGTGGCATGATGTACTTTGATCCCCTTGTAGGAGTTTAAATAGATGCCCTACTGAGCATAGTGAATGCTAATTATTTTGTTCACTCCTGAATCCTTAAAAATAAAATAAAAGACAGAGAAGATAAGATGGCCCATTTGCATGCTAAAAACTATGCCAAATATTTTCTGAAACAGATGCTGGAGACATTATGAAACTCTCAGTTCTCAAAATGCCAATTGGGATTTGCTTTATTTTTCTCTTTTGCTTGGACAGATTCGTGTTTGGCCAAGGAAGTTTGGACTAGAAAAATTACTGAGGCTTACCTGAGACAGTGTTCGTGAACTTGAATACCCTTTGCAGTCAGCAAGGTGTGTGCCCCACCCAGAGCTGAGACTTGTAATGCCAGGGCCTCTCTGTGGGCGCCATCTTGAATTCAACCTTTTTAGAAAAGGGAGGCTGTTTTCATAGTGTTTTCTCAATGCGAACACCTTTGTGAAGTAAAGGTCAGATCTACATAATGTAACAAAAACAGGACCAGGTCAAGGAGAAGGGAGGTGTTTCATCCAGGAGACCAACAAACAGAAATTGATTGAAAACTCAAACGCTTCCCTGGGAATACACATCTAATTAATATGGAGAATCTAATGTGCCCATGACTTCTTTTCTCCTTTCCTCAAAGGAGTCTTCTGATTAAACACACTTTAAAAAGCAGAAAGTATGGGCTCGAGGAGAACACTATTTGGGCCACTCATTTCTCTTCAACCATGAAAAAAAGAGCTGGGGGCAATATTGTCATTACAGGGAGAGAGTGTTTGGCAATATTGTGCCAACAGCACATTAAGAAAAATAAACAAGGGAAGTATAGCTTTGGTGACCATACCATAAAGAACTCCAGGCATTCCCCATGTCCTATATCAAACCACAGGGTCTTTCTAGGGGTCAGTCCTTTGGAAGGTGAAGGACTGTGCATGCAAAGAGGAAATGTGCAATTGTGTGTACAACTGTATGTGTGGGGTGTGTGTGGGGGTTTGTGTGTGCATATGTTTGAGAGTGTGTGCACATGCATTTGTGCGAAGGTGTGTGCTCATACATTGAGGCATATGTGATTGGTGTGCAGATAGTATATTTGTGTGTGTCTGTCTAAAGAAATTATATGCCACCACCCACGTTAATAAAATAACAAACACCTTTTCCCTCCTCTCCTTCTCCTATAGTCCTTGCCTCCCTGCTCCTAGTTATTGTAATTTGTCACCACAAAAAAATGAAAAAATGAAAAAAACAGCTTACTGCTTCTTAATGCCGATAAGATGAAAATACAATCATTCCTTTCATGTGTTTAGTTGGAGGTTTCCTCAGGCAGCACGTACATGGGCCTACGAGCCTACTCCTGCATGTGGAGTTGGGAAAATGAGGGCATTCACTGAGTGCTTGTGAGTCCCCATAAAGTGTTCAACTCCCTTCACTATATGTAACTTCTTCACACTTCTCATGGCCTCAAGATCTCACCATCCCAGTGATTCTTTCTCCATTGATGCTTCTTCCTCTTGTTCCATGTTCTTCTTGGGGCTTTCTAATATAGTCCACATTTTTTCCCCCTTGTTGCATGTACTTCCAATTTACTAATAATGTACTAACATTTCACTGTCCTATAATACCAGACCTCAGGATTAGAATCATAGAAACTTAAAGCCAGAAGGAACTTTGAGGATATTCTAAATTAGCTCCTCATTTTAGAGATGAGCATATTTAGAGCAAATTCCCAGGATGCAGCTGGCTGAGCAACAGAAGCAATACTATAGAATTGACAAGGGCACTTCTCCAAAAGTTGTGACATGGCCATCTCTGCCATGACGGTGAATGGAAACAGAGCAAAGGGTATTTCCTTTAGGAGATTAAATGTGAAAACTTACATTTGTGGAAGTGCTTTGTGAGCTGTAAAGTAGTAAATGCATATAGAAGTAAGATTTCTCTCTCTCTCTTTTTTTGTTAACTAAAATGTATTGGATGAAAGATGTACCATGACTTTTGGGACTAAGAAACCTAGTGAAATCTGAAAAAGTCAGGGTGCATATTCCAAAGAAGCCTTCTATTGTGTCTCAAAATTTTTTAGCATTTTGTTTTAGAAAACTATTTTGAACATTCAACCCTTTAGGCAAGAAGAATCTTTATTTTTACAGTTGTATAGAAAGAGAAATGGACCGTGGTTCTGCAGGCCCGGATTCCATTCTTGCTTTGAGATTCTGCCATATTTATTCACTTGGTGACCTAAATGCCTGTTAATTATTGAAGCTGTCTGCATGGAACTCATTTTCTTTCACTTAAATGTTTCCCATTTGTTACAGTGAATGACACCAGGTATCAAGTTGTCCTAATCAGAAATTTGGGAAACATACTTTCTTCCTGCTTCTTCCTTACCTCCTCCCACCCTCTTGCCATTCCCTCCCACCACCAGGGTCTATCAGGCTCGCTCCTTAACATCTCTTTAACCATCTCCATTGGGATTGTCTACATCTTCATTTCTCACCTGCTTTAGTGCTAACTGGTCTCCCTTACTCCTTGCTCCTTTCTCCTTTTAGTGCTAGTAGATTGACCTAAATATTATTAAATTTTATCAGATCACTCCTCTGTTTAATACCCTCAATGACTTATTAGGAATAAGTTCAAAGTTGTTACCTTGACCTTCAGGCCCTTGGTAGCACAAATCTCCTCTCATTTTGCAGCCCACACTCCTGTCTTCCTCATCTTATTTCATTTCTTGAATGCACCATTTCTGTCTCACAACAGGTTTTCACCTATGCCATGTCCTTGACCTCTCCTATCCCATCTGTTATCTTCATATGCTTAAACCCATCGTGTCTTTCAAGTCCAAGCTTAAATGTCTCTTTGTCTGGAAAACTTTCTCTGAGTGCTGCTCTCCCAACCTTTTAACAGACCTGTATCTCTTTTATACACTTATAACAAATTATTGCAATTGATAATTAAACAGACTGTGTTCCCCACTCAACTATAAGCTCCATGAGATTAGGGACCACCTACATGTAAGTCTTATATCTCCTGGGCTTGTTCCCATGCTTCATACATAGTATATGCTCAATAAATGAATGTTGCATACATAAATGCATGAATATCTATGGCTTATTATAGGAACTTGAACAGGTCACTTATCTTATTTAGGCCTTTATTTTCTTCATGACTGACATGAGAGCATTGCTTTAAAATGATACTAAAGTGTCTTCCATGTACCTTTAGTTATATGAATTTATAATTATGTTTATTGACATCCAAGGAATATAAAAGAGCCTTCAAAATAGTGAGGAGCTAGTGATACATTTTTACCTTTGATTTAGATTCATATATTTTTAAAAGTTTATAATCCTTGTTTTCACATAGGTCAGTACTATATACCTTCTGCCAAATATCTTTTTAATGGAGATAATAAATGACCACCATTCATGCCAGGGTTCAAGAAAAGTTTGAACCCTTACAACTATGGGTTTTGTGGGCTCTAGTATGTTAGATCCTTAACAAGATTTAACATGTTAAAAGAAAGTGCAAAGCATATGTTTTTCTTGAAGAACTCGGGTCCAATCTAAAAGACAGCAAATGTCTCAAGATGGGAACTCGTCAATATTTCTCTCAACTAATCTGAACCTTTGGAAGTTGAACCGTCAATAGCTATATGTTGGCCAAGTCTTAGGTCTTTAATTTCATTCCTAACTGAGAAAAGGATCTAATGCCTTTTTGGTGGGTCTACAGATTGTCCATGTGAGGAAACAGTTGAGCTGAGCTAGCACTCATGGCAAAGAGAAGCGACAAGGTATTTGAGTATAAAATATGCAGAGAAGAAATTTTTGAGCTTCTTGCTCTTAGTTTTTGGATGATCCCAAAGGTGAGAAACACACATAATCTACTGTCAGAGGAAGCCAATTTGGGGAGCCATAATGCAAATCAACAGTCATAGACATGGTGTTTCTTCCCCAGAGAAGCTGAGAAAAGGTCAGAACTTTATACCAGAGGAATGATCCAATTAAATACCAATATGAAGCCAGCACACCATGTGCCCAAAAGCACATTCTTATTAGTCTCTGTTTGAAAACTTTCTCAAGCTTGAGCCAGTATTCATTGTCTTTGTTCCTTTCCTCCTGATTCAAAAATATTGCCAACTTCCTGTTTCCAAGTTTTTGTTCTTGACTTTTCCTTTTTTCATCCTTTTCTGTTTTGTGGTGTTTATGTTTTAACATATTTGCTCTGTGGTAATATGCTATTGGAATTAAAAACTCTATATCTAGGATTATTTTTCCAAGTTATTGCCTTCTGGTATAAGAATTTATTCCTTAGAACTTCTGCCAACCTGCAGTTGCTAGTAACTGATATTATACTGGTTTGACTATTTGGATACTTTGAAATGGGGAAAGAAAATCATGGAAGAAAAAAGATTTTGATTTGAAGCTGAAAGTCAAAGGATTAGCGGTGCTGTTTGAGTAGACAAGGCAATCAACATGGCCCTATATAAGTTAGAAGTGCCAGGTGTACTGAAAGCAGGAGATGACTCGAGGAACAAAATAAAACTAGGCCCACCTCTGCTTATTCAAATACCACCCACAACTTTCTGGGAGAAGAACATATGCAGAGCATATTTGAAAACATTATAAGGCATGCATAAAGTACAATATTAGTCAATTTTATATGCTCAGTTGCATGAAATCTGTGTGTTTAAAAAATATAATAATTTGCATTTCATGGCTTTTGATAACCTCAGGAGTACACTTGAAATTCAGCACATGCCCACAGCACCTCCCAGCTCACCCCATTTTTAACTGAAGACCAATGGTTTCTATTAAGGGATCAGGCAGGGCCTCTGACAAGCCAGTCAATAACTATGTGAGGTTACTTCATTAATGCTATAATGGCTGATAGAGTGAGAGGCAAAAAACAGGTTCCTGACAGCAGCAAATGAAAATGATAGAGATTCCTGAAGCAATGCGCCTTTCCTTTGTCATTGTCTTTTGCTTCGCTTATTCAAAATGTGGCATTTATGTATTCAGTCTTGATGAATGTTGCAGGCTTTAAGTACTTTTTCCATCCTAATGCAGTGCCGATTGCACATTGTTCTCTCCTTCTCTCTCTCTCCCCCGCTTCCTTTCTCTCTCTCTCTCTCTCTTTTTTCCTGTAACCTCTGCTGTCAAGGCACACAGGCTGAAGGGTTGCAGGCACTGGCTAAATAGCTTTTGTGCTGTAAATGGTGAAGGTGATGGGACAATGCATCATAAGAGCTGGCTGGGTCATAGAGCTGAGTGGGTGGTGGGAGGTGGACCCTACAGCTAAAATGGTGCAGGGCCCCTGGTCCTGCCACCCTCTCTTTTATTAGGAAGCCCAGAAAACACCCAGGAAATTGAGATATCTCTGTGGAGTTCAGATAGGGATGTGATCAGGAGAGAAAAACTCACTGCAGGTGAATCAGGGAGTCTCACAAGCATGGCATTTCAGTTAGCCACATTCAGGACCACACACAGGTCTGCAGAGGGGACTGGGTGTGAGTGTTTGGCTTCTGGAGGCTGAAGCTCTTTCCAGCTTCTAAGTGCCTCGATGGGCACAGACTGTTCTGGTCTTTGAGGGGGTCATGTAATCTCTTTGAATGATCAAAAAGGAACATAGACTGATAGGTCTCTGGCATCTATAAGAGGGAGCCTTAGTGAGGCTACAGAAGGAAGGGCAAAAGTTTCTCTGCATTGCTGTTGGATGCCTCCTTTGAAGAAGTTCTAGTCAGGCAAAAGGTAGATACCCAAGAGAGCCAAACTTGAGAGTTTCTAGATGTCCATTCCATTGTGGTTTCATTTAGCCTAACAGGCCAGATTTATGGTAGCTTTTGCATCTTTGGTGGCAGGAGAACTGTGATCTATTTTGGAGATGGGTGGGGAAGGGACTTAATACATCAACTGATATATATATGTGTGTGTGTGTGTAATTTAAAAAACTTCCATACCCTTCTCCAGTGAATTGGTTTGTTTTGGGGGCTTTTAGCTTAAGCTGGCAGAACATCAGAATAATACCCACATGGGCAGAGGTAAGAGGCAAGGAAGGCAGGAGTGAAAAAGGAGATGGCTCCAGTTCTCTAATGGCTTCTCCCCACACAACTTGGGTGGCAAGACATAGCCTCAAATTGCCACCATGTGTTTTAAGAACTGACTCAAAACATTTTTGAAGGAGGTTGTACCCAAATATAAACAAACAAAAGCCAACTGGCCAACAAATAAATATTTCTTGTATGTATGTTCAGGTGACTTGCCTGGCCAGAAGCACCTTATTTAGCAGAAAGGACTGATCTATCTATCTATCTATCTATCTATCTATCTATCTATCTATCTATC
>JAKSZT010054030.1:27861574-27985652 GCA_026826555.1 Tolypeutes matacus
ATCTATCTATCTATCTATCTATCTATCTATCTATCTATCTATCTATCTATCTATCATCTATTTATCTATCTAATCTTCCCCTGTGGTCCCATCAATATAAAGAAGGGTAGATGTGGTAAAGCTTTCCCATCTTTGATGATGACAAAGGGCCATAGCAGGAGTTCTTGGCTAACTGAAGACTGGGTTGGCCTGTATTACATAATATTATGGTCTGTGCAGCTCCAGTTACTTTGACAACTACAAAATTCTATTTTCATTTTGCAATTACTCATTTGGTAGGCGTTGTTCAATTTGGCAAATAAGAAATCTTGTGCAGTGAGAGGAGCTGCAACTTGGCCAAAGTGATGGAGTAGCTTCCTTGGTTCAATTTCTCTTCGTCTGTCCCTGTGCTCAGCATTTTAACGAGATGAGTATATTGTTTGCACCCATGCTTTTTGTTTTTACTTAAAAGTAAGGTATTAGGGGTTGAATAATTTTGCCCCTACAAAAGATATGTTCAAGACCTAACCCCATCCCATGAATGAGATCTTGTTTGGAATTAAGGTCTTTGAATATGTGATTAGTGAAGATGAGACCAAACTGGATTAAGGTGGGTCCTAATCCAATATGACTGGTGTCCCAATAGAAGGAAATTTAAACAGACAAATGAGGGGAGATTAACACAGGATGGAGGTAGTAACTGTAAGCCATGGATTATCAAGGGTTTCTGGTAAAACACCAGAAACTAGAAAGAGGCAAGGAAGGATTCTTCCCTACAGGCTTTAGAGGGAGCAAGGCCCTGCCGATATCTTGATTTTAGACTTCTTGCCTCCAAAAGCATGAGTCAACACATTTCTGTTGTTTCAAGTTCCAGAGTTTGTGGTAATTTGTTCAGCTGTCCTAGGAAAAACTAAGACATAGGTATCTGTAAATAATATGTAGAATTAAATTGTGTGCTTTGAGAAGTCCACATAAAAATTTCATATTGCTGTGATGTGTTATAACTTGTTTCATTTCACTCTATGTTAAAGTTTGACATCTGTGTTGAAAAATATAGAAATAATCCATTCATCTTAACTGCTGTATAGCACCCGATTTTAGAAATGTATCACCATTCATTTGTTCCTTGCCCTACTGAAGGAATTTGGATTATTTTTAACTTTTTACTATAATGAACAGTGCTGCAACGAACATTCTCATATGCATTTCCAAGAGCACACAGGAAGAGTTTTTCTAGGCCATAATGCCAGAATAGGAATTACTGGATCATAACTCAATTATTTCTTCAGCTTACCTAGATATTGTCAAAATGTTTGCCAAAATAGTTAGATCAGCTTATCTTCCAGACAACAGAATGTGCACATTCCTGTTTTTCCATAATCTTACCAACACTTAGGATTGTCAGGATTTGTAATTTTCTCCTAATCTGATGGGAGTGAAACAGTGTCTCTTATTGCTTGGATTGCCTTTGTAACAACAGCAAACACAGTGGCCAGCCTTTACTGAGCACTTACCAAATGCTGGGTCCTACACTCTGTTCTGTATCTTATTTAATCTTCATGATAATCCTGTGAAGTAGGCATAATACAATCACCTGTATTTCCCAGATAAGGCAACTCAAATTTAGAAAGATTAAGTAACTTGCTCAAGACCAGACAAGTAGCAAGTGATTAAACGGGGATTAGAATTTATCTGATTCCAATGTCTGTTATGTTAGTTTGGGTTCCTTCAAATGCAGACAATGAGACATGGACTTGGGTGCAGGTAGTTTACTTGGGAGGTGATCCCAGGAGTCACACATGAGATTATGGGGAGAATCAAGAAAGCAAGAAGAATCTATTAACTATCGGGTGCATTAATGAGCAGATTACCACTGTGAGCAATGGGGACTCCTTCCTTCTCAGACTCCTCTGAGGAATGGTGCCCTTTAGAAAAATCCCATTTAATAAGGGGGAGCCTGTGGTATTCATCACCTACTCCTACCCCTCATTGATTGAGTTTTGGACTATTTTGACTAAGCTCCCCAAGCCAAAGAAAGCCCTCAGACCAAAACGGAAATAGATGTGGTCCTTAAAAATATCCACCCAAAGTGCCAAAGTGGAGGGCAGCATAGAGGTGGGCCAAATGTATGGGGAGAGGCATCAAGGGCCACCCTGTCTCTAGATGTACAGCCCTCTGTTAATGCAGGAGAAGTTTCTGTACCAGCTTCTTCCTCTCATGATCTGAGGAGAAACAACTGCATTTTAATCCCTCCCCTGTGGAGTTGATTTATAGTTGATAAGGCTTTTCCTACAGAAGTTGGTGCACAGTTTCACACTTCACCAAAATTGCCTAGCTAGTTATGTGATGGATTTTTTTGTCACATTTATTCGTTTTTGGTTTTAATTCCTTTGCATGTGCTAATTAGTTTCACTATGAACTTTTTTGTAAAGTGGGGAGAAATGTCAATTTCCTCAAGGCTTCCTTGTGAAATATATAAAATAAACTCATCTCTAAGCTCTGGGGTGGTTCCTATATTCATAAAGGTTTATTTTTTGCTTTAAAAAGGCTTCAATAAGGTCATGGAAATAAAACTGGCCCACATATGATAATCTTA
The DNA here is from genome assembly GCA_026826555.1 of Tolypeutes matacus. NCBI lineage: Eukaryota > Metazoa > Chordata > Mammalia > Cingulata > Chlamyphoridae > Tolypeutes > Tolypeutes matacus. The sequence goes on from JAKSZT010054030.1 coordinate 27,864,150, forward strand.
GCAGAAATTAGATGGGTAACAGTGAAAAAGGGCAGTGTGTTTAATAGAAATAGTAACAGTCACTTAGATTTGTATTGTACTTTAAATTTTTTAGAGCATTTTCATGTTATCTCACCAGAACTTCTTTAGAAAAATAATGTTTACTGGTATCTTATTATTACTTTTTACAGATCTAAAAATGATGGCTCAGAATGTTAAAATGGCTTTGCCAGGGTTACCCAGTGACTTGGTGGCCACAGTTGATCTTGAGCTTTGGGCTGCTGAAACCCAATCCTATGTTTGTTCAACCACACCAGAGTTTTTAAAAAATGTGCTGTATGTCCGTACAACCAGCATCAACATTTCTGAATTTACTTTTTAAATGTCCAATTGCTGAGTCTTCCCTCAAGGGATAGGCCACTGATAAAATTGTCCATATACCTACATGCAAAGGTACAAGGCATTTTGATAGATACATATTGATATTCAGGTGCCATGATTGTTATGGCATTCTCACTACCCCTAGAGATGGTCTAGGTGGCATATAAACCATGCATGATCCACTACCCATGCTAAGGGGATGTCTTCATACAACCAGACCTTGCTCTCCAAACAGAAGGTTTTCTGCCTACCCATAGTGGTCATCATTGTGTTGGTATGTAGAAGTCCAAATTGCTCCTGGAGAAAGGACATACTTGTGGTCATCCTTTTCTTGCCAATAATATCTTAAAACAAAACAGATTTACCCACAGGCTTAGAGACAGGCTGATTCATGCAAATCTGGGTAACCTTGTGCTTTTTGTTCTCTTTAAAATAATTAACAAATGAGTTTCCAACAGCATGTCTGCAGTATTAAAAAAAAACAACAACTTATTGTGGCATTGATAGAGTGTCACTTAAACGGGTTTTAAACACTTCTTATAAATCTTCTAAAGTTTTAAGCAGTCAAACTATTCCGTTTTATTTGCTCTGTCTATCATAACAGTCCTGTGGTTAACATATTCTTCTAAACTTTTGGGGCAGACTGAACCAATTTCTTCTTCTTCTTTTTTTTCTAAACCAATTTTATGTGTTGTCAAAATGAACTGAAGATTAGATACTCCTAGCGCTGCCTTGATTTTCAGGATTACTGCCAGAGGTCATGGCAGTTGTCCAATTGAGAGATGATAGGGGCTTAGACTTTGATGTCACAGTGGGGGTGGTCAGAAAGATTAGATTCTGTATATATTTTAGAAGTAGAGCCTACAGAATTTCCTGATGGATTGAGTGTAAAAGAAAGAAAGAGTTCAAGGATGACACCAAAGTTTTCTCCCTGAGCCACTGGAACGATGAAGTTACAATAAAGTGAGATAGGGGAGGCTGTGGATGGAGCTGGTTTTGTGAGGAAGATCAGGAATTCAGTTTTGTATATATTATGTTTGAGAAGTCAGATAAATTATTGGGCATATGAGTCTGGATTTTGGGATACAAGTCTAAAGATAAAAATTTGGGAGTCATTGGCATATATTTCAAATTTAAAGCTGTGAGACGGATAAACTCACTGAAGGAATGAATTGTAGATTGAAAAGAAAAGAGGAAGGAGGAGCAAACCTGGAGAACTTCAGTATTAAGAGGTCAAGAAGAACAGAAAGAATCAGATAGAAAGACAGGGAAGGAACAGGGAGGTATGTGATGTTCTGAAAGTCAAGGAATAATGACATCAAGGCAGAAGGAAGGCCTCCTGTCAAATGCTGCTGACAATTGACCACTAGAATTAGTAACATGGAAATCATTGATGACCTTGATAAGAGAAGTTTCTATGGATGATGGAGGCAAAAGCCAGCTGGGAAAATGTTGAAGGGACAAGGGAGGAGAGGACTAGTGCCTTTATTAACCTGCTTCCTATTTATGATCTTGCCTGCAACATTTGCTCCAGAAGTTCGGCCTGTTCTACCGTGGTCCGGCACAGCTCATCCAGGGCTCATGGTCCTAAGACCAGGGATGTAACCTGAGACAGATGCCAATGCCATCCACTGGCCAATTTTCACCAGTCTGATAACTTGTGGCCATCATCTAGTAGTACTTCCCTCTGCTTGTGGGGAAGATAATTATAATTGGTCCCCAAGTAGCCTATTCGGCACCCAGCACAGTGCCTCATACATAGTAAGTATTTAATAGCTTTTTGTGGTCTGAATGGATTTGTAAGAGAATGAATGTGCTTGGGTATATTTGGAGCAAATTATCCATGTTTGGTCAATTTTCTTTTTCAAATCTACAAATGACTGCTAGCAAAAATAAATAAATAAAGCCAGGGTGGAAAATAAAACCTGTTTGAGACAAACACATTGTGCCCTGAAAGATCTATTTTGTCACGCCAGCAGTCTCATTGGCTGTGATTTGTATATTAAGAAGATTTTAATTGCGCAGGTAAGTGCCTGCACCTGCTAAGACATTGTGTATTAGAGCTCTTTATTCTAATCTTTTACAATACAGGGCACACTTCACCCATAAAATTATTCTCTGCACAATTATCACTGTGTTTTTGCTGAGGCAGAAAGTGCAACTTAACACTTTGGGTTTCACTCATTATTATTAAAATCATGGAAATTAGGATCATTGGGTAATGCTTGCGCAGTTAACTGCTGAATTGTCCCTGTCCTTTCTCTTCCTCTTTTGCTTGCATAGATGAGCAGGGCTTGAGTGAGTTTTTATGTGATCTGCAGGCACGGGTGGGGCCTGATTGTTTTCTACACAAAAGGTGTTATAAACTACTAACAAAGCCTTTCTGTTGGGACTCAGGGAACTTACGAACCAGCTGGTTTTCTTCTTTACTCTTAAAATAATATGTATTTTTTCTAATTGTAAAAGAATTGCAAAGAGAATATAAAAAATAATTGCACATATGCAATTATTTAAAAGCAGAAAATAGAAAGTAGTTGAAATTTTGGAAAATACAGAAAAAAATAAGTAAATGTTCATAATCAATCATTATTAATATGGTTTGGATGAACTTTCTTCTAGTGTATATTTCTATGTAGAAACACTTTTCTCTATATAGAAAACACATGGAGCACAAACCCCCACACATGCATGTGCCACCTCAGGTTGTAAGATAAGCAAAAGAGTGGTTAAAAGATGGCGGGAAACATTTTTCTTTTCCTAAGACAAATATAGCAGCGGTTGGCAAACGATGTGCAGGGGTCAAATCCTGCCCATTGGCTGTTATTGTAAATAAAGTTTACTTGGAATGCAGCCATTCCCATTTGTTTATATATTGTCTATGACTGCTTTCTCACTACAGGGGCAGAGTTGAGTAGTTGCAACAGAGACCACGTGGCCATCAAAGCCCAAACTATTGTGCCTTTTCTAGAAAGACCTACCCACCTTAAAGTACTATAGCAATATTTTGCCACACACTTTGCACTGAGAACCAGGTGTATTGTTGATGATATGGTTAGTAATGCTACTGACAGTGGTTACCATGAGGCCAGCACTCAGATACTGTGTCTTAGCTGTGGTCTGTTTAACATACCCAGTTGAGGGCAGTGTTTCATTTCTTCATCTATTTTTACCCTACTTGTCCGAAATTTAGTGCCTCCCTGACTGCTGAGGCTCTCAACAGTGGTAAGCCAGGATGCCACCAGAATCTGCCACCTTTTTCGCCTAGAATGCCAATGATCAATCTTCAGTGTACACTAATGTGCACCCAACAGATTCTGAGTCAGTGGGTCTGGGATGTGGCCCGGGTATCTGCATTTCCAACAAGCATCTCTTGGTGATTCTGATGCAGGCTGTTCATGCAACCTCACTTTGAGAAACACTGCCTTAGGCTATTTCTCTTGTCTCCACCTGTCCTGCCAAAGTTAGCTGTTCTCTCTTCCAGTCAGTGCTCTGCTCCCTGATAGGAATTGAGAAATCCTTTGGGAGTTATGAAGTTAACAGGCAATCCTTAAGGAGTATGCTTTCATTCCATTAAGACTTCCAGAAACCAAAGTCTGAACCCCGAGAAGTGGTTCTTCTACTGAGTATTTCAAATGAGTCACACACCAGTATAGGAGAAACATTTAGACAATTGGGTCTTCGGATGTCCTGGAAATATTACCATGAAAACCTGTATTTGGACCAGCCCTGTGAATATGAATGTATAATAGATGCTATATAAAGTTGTGAGATATCTTAATTACTAAGCCAAGAAAATCAAGCAGTGATTTAATACACAGCAAATCTTCATTGGTCAGAAGTAGTTGATATTCACCTTAGCTTTGTGCATCATATGTTTTTTAATTTCATTCATTAACTTCTATTTTTCAACACTGACACCCTCCAAAACCTCTCTGGACACAATACAGATGCTGTGTCAGTGTGAGCATTGATATGTAGTTGCAACAGCACTATTTAGGTTACAAGTAAAGTAACTTTTGTCAAAAGCATGAATAAGTTTTCCTGTTTGAGAGTTCCATCTCTGTGCCTTGACTGCAAAATATCAAATGAAATGTATTTAATAGCTGTTATAGATTTGTATCCCCCTGCCTTTAGGCAGCACAACTCTGGAAAGCAATCATTTGAACTACTTTTGAGCACTAGAATCTATCCTGTACTGGTTTAGGAATGGTTGGGAATATAGAATAAAGAATCATTTCTCCTCTAGAATTGTTTATAATATCATTAAAGCAAAAAAGAATTATGCTAAAACAAACTGGGGCATGATTCAGGGCAGCAGAGTTAGACCCTTGATATTCAATGTTTTATTACTCATTCAATCCACAAGTATTTTTTGATTGCCTATTGTACATAGGTTCTATTCTAGTAGTGAATAAGACAGACAAAAACCCCTGCCCTTGTGGAGCTTATATTCTATGGGAGAAGAGAGGCAACAAACAATAAGATGTGAGTCATAATTGCTAAAAACAATAATAAAGCAGAAAAGAGGAATAGAGTGTTGGTTTAGGTGGAAGGATGATGGCTAATTTATTTGTAATCTACTTAAAAGGCTCAGAAATTTGAATCTCATGAGCTTTGAAATCCCTCCTTGGATCCCATTCCTTGAAGCCCCTGACCCAGCATCTTAAGGCAGCTGTGTTGTTCTGGAATCTTCATCACATAAGCTGAAATTCTAGTCAAGTGATATAAATCTTAATTTCTTCACAAAACATAGTCTCAAAAGGAAAGGTATAATTCAGTGACATGATGACATTTGGGAATTTACATCTGTATCCGTACATACGCCAGTTTTGGTGGAAGTATCTGTAGCCTTTTCTTGCCAGAACTTTGCATGGTTTGCTCTTTATCACTCTGATCGCAGCCCCTAAGAGAGGTCTCCTAACCAATATAACTGCCCTATTATCACATTACCTGGTTTTACTTGTTTTTTGCATACTTAGCACTACTTTATATTTATATATTATATATTATCTTTCTCCACTAGAAGAAAAGCCCCAAGAGAGTAGGAAAGTGTCTGTTTTGGCCAGGGCATATAGTAAGTTCTCAATTAATATTGGTTGAATGAAAGAAGACTGTCAAAAGCTGTTTATCCCAAACTAATTTAAGATTCTATTCTTTTTTTTAGAATAAACAGCTTTTAATTTTAATTGCAATAATTGACTAATTTGGAATAATCCATAGCAGGGCTGTTCTTTTTAGTGAAAAATTCGAATTATCCAATAAATTTCTCGATTCAATAGCAGAGACAGATGAATGCACTTTTATTTTATGAGCCCATTGTAAAAAAAGCTGCAATTGAGGCAAAATTCTCCTTTCTCTTAAGCAGTAAGGTGTTTACATCCTATTAAGTGAAAACTTAATAAACTGAACAAAATGCATTTACCTTGCATGAGTGTTTCTCTTCAAACAACCTAATTTTATTGATATTATTTGCACGAACTTTTTTAATATTATGAAATAATTTAGTAAGATTATAGTAAACATCTCTGTGTACTCACCACATAGCTCTGCCAAATCTTACCATTTTCCCATATTTGCTTCATCTTTTTAAAATAAATTCAAATACAGTTAAATTCTCCTGTATAATCGTCCATATCTCATTCTCTTTTCCCTCTTCCCAGAGGTACTAATTATCCTGATTTGGTTTTTAATCTTTCCACGCCTGGTTTTATAATTTAATTTAATATATACATATATATTCAACATTTGCATAAATATATTATAATTTAATCCATATATATGAATCCATAAACAAGCTAGAGTTGTCCATGTTATTGAATAAATTATGTCCTACCATATGTATCATTCTCCAACTTGTGTTTTTTTTCTCAAAGTGATGATTTGATATTTATCCATTTTGGTAAATATAGCTAAGACTGGATCATAGACTACTCTGCACACTTTCCAGTTTATGGTGTGATGCCTGACTGGGTGGTGTGCCAGTTTAGACTCCCATCTGCAGTACCTGCAAGGTGTTAGTAACTCACACTTTCACCAGCACTTGGCATGATTAGATTGTAACAGTGCCCTTCTGATGGATATAAACAGTATTTCATTATTGTTTTGCCATGTGTATCTCCAATTAATAGTGCAGAACTTAATTTCTTATGTTTATTGGACTTTTAGTTTTGCTCTTCTATGAATTGCCTGTTAAAATTCATAGAATTTTATGAATTCTGACCATTTTTTCTTTGTTACTATTATTTTTTATTAATTCATAAAAGTTCTTTGTACTCTGCTTTCCAAAATTTTGGGGGTCACATTTATTACAAATACCATTACCCAGTTTGTGCTTCATCTTTTTATTTATTTATGGCACATTTTGCTGAAGAAAAATATTTAATTTTATCTTAGTATTCAAATTTAGCATCCTTTTCTTTATAATTTATGTTTATTCTGTCATGTTTGACAAATTCTTCCTCACCTGACACCATAAAGAATTTATCTTACATATGGTTGTAAAAGTCTTAGTTTTGATTTATGTATTTAAATTTTAATATACATGGATATATATAGTCATACATGGCATGAAACCAGAGATCTACTTTTGTTTCCATGAAGTTATGTAATTTTCATTCTTTCTCCACTGATTTGTATCGACATCTCTGTCTTTTACCCATTTTCCATAAATCTTTTGTTCTATTTTTAATCTCTTCATTTGGTTCTCTTTTTGGTTTTGTGTATCCATGCATTAAAATCACAGCCAATTATTATATCGATTTGGAGAGTATAACAGGGCACATTTGTAGCCAAATATCTGTGTTTTAATCTTGGGTCTTCCATATTCTAGTGTATGAACATGAGCCTGTTATTTATGTTCTCTGTGCTTCAGTTTCCTCATCTGTAAAGTGAAGTTAGTAATGGTAACTACATAGTGGTTGTTATGAGGATTAGATTAGCCAATACTTATAAAACTTTAGAACAGAATCTGGTACATAGAAGCACTTAGCAACATGGTGTTACTGCTACTACTACTATGCTACTGCTATTGCTACTTCTACTACTATGACTGTTGCTGTAAAATTAAAAAGTCTTGATATTTTGATACTTTTTCCTTTCCTCAAAAATTGTTTTAGCTATTGTTGCATTTTTGCTCTTACATATACATTTTTAGGATCAACTCTCCATGTTCTGAAAAATAATCTAGTTGGAATTGTATTGACTCTTTTGGACTAATTCATGAAAAATTGGCATCTTTGAGTTTCTAAGACTACCTGTCCATAAACATAGTATACATTTTCATTTAATTAAATGTTCTTTATTTTTCAATATGATCAAGTAATAGCTTCCATAAGTGACTTGCATATCTTTTGTTAGAATTATTATTAAGGCAACTTATAGATTTTGTTCCTATTTAACCTTTGCATATTCCAATTATTTCTAGTATAAAGGAACATACTTGCTTTTTGCTTATCAATCTCATACATAACTGTATTTTGAATTCTCTTATTTTTTTCTAATTGTTTCCTGTAGATAATCTTGGATTTACTATAAGACATTAATATTGCTTACACATAATAAAAGTTTTGTTTCTTCCCTGCCAAACCATATACCTTTTATTTCCTTTTCTCTTCTTATTGGGTTCCCTAGGACCTCCTAAGCAATAGTGAATATAATGGGCATACTTAGTATGTTCTTTATTTGAAGGCTCTCTGGTTCTATTATTTCATGATTAAGCATAATGTTTGCAGAAGGTCCAAAGTAGATACAGTTTATCAGATTAAGGATGTTTCCTTTCATTTCTGTTTAAGTGTTTTATGAAAATTACTGATCCTATCAAATGTTTCTCTGCATCCAATGAGATCTTATTTTTTCTCCTTCAATTTTTTAATATAGTCAATTTAAGTAATAGATTTTCTGTTAAAACATATTTACTTTCCCCAGTTTACAATGATGTATTTTTTTCACTTAGCTGACTTTAGTTTGCTTATATTTTATTATGATGTTTGAGTATATTTATAGTGTTTATAGTAATATTTAACATTGTCCTCTATATTCTCTTCATATATTGCCCTTAGCCATTTTTCGTATATCAAGTGTTCAAGTTTCCTGACTGCTAAAACAAATACCACATAATGAATTGGCTTAAACAATGGAAATTTATTGGTTCATGATTTCAGAAGTTAGAAGGCTTATTTTCTATGGTGTAGGTATCATTTGGCTGGCTGGCAGACTTTGGGGTTCCTTGGCTTTTACATCACAGGGCACTGCACATGGAAGCATCTTCTCCTTTCTCTTCTGGGTTCCATTGACTTCCAGCTTCCAGATGCTCCCTGTGGCTTCTCTCTCTCCGGGTTCAATTTCCTCTGTTTATAAGGACTTTAGTCATATTGGATTATGGCTCTTCCTTTTTCAGTTTTGGCACCAGTTAACTAATAACATCTTCAAAGATCCTATTTAAAATAGATTCACACCCACAGGATCCGGGGTTGGGACTTGAACATGCGTTTTGTGGAGGGCATGATTCAATACCCAACATAAAGGTAACCATTAAAGATAACCTGAAAAAATTAGTTGCAGAACAGTGTGTATTAATCTGTTTTCTGGAATAGCACGCATACATGTGGGAAAATCTATTTTTCAAAGAATAGGTATAATGGGCCCTTAAAATATCTAGGCCTATTGTTGTTATATAGAGAGATATTTTAAATTTTAGATTCAATTTCTTTAAGCATCTGAATCTATTATGGTTTACATTTCTTGAGACAGTTTTGGTTAGTTATACTTTTCTAAAAAATTATTCATTTCATCTAATTTTCAAATTTATTATCATGAAGTTGTTTAAATATCTCACAATATTTATATATTTTGCATTTATAATTATGTTCACCTTTTAATTTCTATTGCTTTCCCTTTTTTTTTCTCCAAGGGACTCTTTAATTTATTAAACTTAAAAAATAAACATCATTTGATTTTGTTGATATTCTCTATAGTTTCTTCTTCTTTTTCATTACTTTTCTTATCTTTGAACTTTCCTTTCTTCTACTCTCTTTGGATTGCTCTGTTGTTCTTGTTGGTTTTATCCCCTTAAATTGAAGGCTTGGTTTGTTATTTCCTATTGTGAACACTTAAGGCTATAAATTTTCCTTTAATGCAGTTTTAGCTGCATCCCACCACTTTTATTGTGTAATATTAAATTTTCATTCAGTTTCAATTATTTTCTAATTTTAAGCATGATTTCCTTTTTGAACCAAGAGTTGTCTCAAAGCATTTAATGACATTACTAAAAATATAAGATTATGTTGTTGATCTTTTTCATTAGAAGAGTTGTAGATTTACAGAAAAATCAGTTATAAAATACAGAGTTCCCATATACCACCTTATTATCAACATCTTGCACTAGTGACGTACATTTGTTGCAATTCATGAAAGAACGATTTTATAATTATACTATTAACTACAGCCCACGTTTACAACAGAGTTCACTGATTGTGTTGTATAGTCCTAGATTTTTAGTTTTATTTTTTTAAAATTTTTATTCTAGTAACATTTATATATATGTTTTACAGTGACATACACAATCTAAGAGTTCATCTTTTAATCACATTCAGTTATATAATTCAGTGCTGTTAATTATGTTTACAACCATCACAACCATCCACTACCAAAACTTTTCCATCAACCTTAACAGAAAAGGTACAATTTAAGCATCTACTCCCCATTCCCTACTCTCACACCAGTCCCTGGTAAACTATATTCTAGTTTCTAACTCTATGAATTTGCTTATTTTAATTATTTCATATCAGTGAGATCATGCAATGTTTGTCTTTTTATTTCATATAACATGATGTCTTTGAGGTTTATCCATGCTGTCCAATGTATCAGAACTTCATTCCTTTTTATGGCAAAATAATATTCTATTGTATTTACATACCAAATTTTGTTTACCCATTCATCTGTTGATGGACACTTGAGTTGCTTCCATCTTGTGACAATTTGTGAAGAATGCTACTATGAACATCAACGTGAAAATATCTCTTTGAGTCCTAACTTTCAATTATTTTGAGTATATACTGAGAAGTGGGATTGCTGGGCCATATGATAATTCTATACTTAGCTTTTTGAAGAATTACCAAACTTTCTTCCATAGTGGCTGCACAATTTTACTGCAGGGGAAAAAATCTTGATAATTTTCAGTTTTAAGTGGCTATTTGTGCAATGATGTGTTATAGAGCAAGGACACTATTACGCTATATATTTGGATAGGCCCTTTCACTTATTAAAGGTGATTTGAGATTTCTCACTATGATTATGCTTGCCAATTTCTACTAGTAATTCCGTACACTTTTACTTTTTCTACTTTAATGCTATGATATGTGGGCCATAAAAAAAATTTTTTTTTAAATGGCTGCTTTTTAATGATTTTATTTTTAACATGTAGGAACCCTTTTTATTACTGATAATATATTTTGACTAAATATCTATTTTATAAGATAATAAAATGGTTATATATTTTTTGAAGATTTTTTCTGGTTTATCTTTTTAAAATCCCTTTACTTTCAACCTTTCTTTGTTTTACTCTTTTAGATGTATCTTTAGTAAACAACATATAGGTAGATTTTTAAAATTTGGTTTAAGATTCTCTCACTTAAAATTTGTCTGTTACATTAATATATTTTTATTAGAGAAGTTGTGAACTTACAAAACAATCATGCAGATGTATGGAATTCCCATACAACACCCCTCCACCAACATACTACATTGTTGTAGTTCCACCTTGTGTTTAACAGCATTATCAAATAACCATTTTTATTTGTATTGATTTATTTAGTCAATGCTAATTTACTTACCCACATTTTATTTCTTTTAATTTTTTTTCACCTTATGCCTTCATTCAGTGCTAAATTTTATTCTTCTTGATGAATATTGTGCATTCTCTCAGTATTAGCCTGAACTGATTTGTTTTGGCTTTTTTCTAGAGTGATAGTTTAATTGGGTATAGAATTTTAGAGTTATACAGTGACAATCATTCTCTTTCAGCACTTTGCAGTTATTATTTCAGTATTTCTGGCTTTTTTTGGTTTGGAAAAGTCTTTGACTCTTCTGCTCATGATTGGAATAGTTGGCCACTGTCCCTTCCTCTTGAATCTTGGTGACATTGTGACTGTTTGTCCAATGGAATAGGGTAGAAGTATTACTATGCCTAATTGTGGGCTTCAGTTTTAAGAGATTGAAAGAATCCACATCTTCCTTCTGGAATTCTCACTCTCAGGGAAGCCAGCTGTCATTTAAGGTATTTGATTATCCTGACACTGCCATTCTGTGAGGAAGCCCATGTGAATCATTTGGAAAGACTGCATAGAACTAACCATCTCAGGCCAGGTGACAAACATGGGAGTGAAAAAGCCATCTTTGACATTTTATCACCTGATTATGTATGTAGAGGAGGACAAAAGCCACAGACATGTGGTGCCATTCTCTTCCCAGTCTTCCAAGTGTTCAAGCAATCTTAGCAGAGGCCTGCTCAAGTCATCGTGGAGTGGATACTAGCTATCCATGCTGTGCCCTACTCAAATTCCTGAGCTGCAAAGTCATAAGCATTACAGAATGATTGTTATTTTACCTACCTACATTTTGGGGTGGTTTCTCACACATAAGTAGATATCCAGATAACATTTTCCCTCCATAATATTTAGATCATATTGTGAAGTTATACATTAGTGTAAGTAGTAGTTTAATGTTTATCTTTCCTACAAAATTAAGCTTTAGGAAAGTGATAAACAAAACACATTTTTATACTTTATTGCTAGGGCTGAGTACATATAGGTGCTCAATAAATATTTGGTTAATAAATAAATATTTTGAAAAGTCTGCATTGCTCATTTTTTAGTACTAATGATTGCCTTATTGTGAATTATTTTATTATTATTAGTTTCAGGCTTCTGTAATCCACTAAGAAAATAAATTAGAAATGAAAAGAAAACTCCAAAAATTCAATTTAACCAGAAAATGCAAGACCTGATTCTTATATTTTGTGTTTTAAGGTTAGTTGCGCCCTCTGCACTGATAATTCTCTTGGCCATAAAAGGGCTGGAAAAATTCAATGAACAAAAAATACAAACAAACAAAAATGGAATTATTAGGTACAGTCCACACTGAAAAGTTTAGGTTTAAATTTAAAGATTGCATAATCAGTTTTATTTTTAAATCTGGGAAACATCAAAATGTTTCTCCAAATTAGCCCTGACTCCACTGTGTATGATATGACTACATGGCTACTTCATGGTTTCCTGACATCTGCTGCTCCATGTCTTCATGGACAGCTGCTGAGAGAATCTGCTTATTCTCCCTGTCACTTGGTTATTTCTGCTTTCACCATCCAAAGATAAATAATTCCTGCACAATGAGAGACTCTTGAAATGGAGTTTGGGGGAACAAGTCTTTGTTTATTTATTTATGTAGACTTCTCTATGTTCTAGAAATTACTCAAAGGCAGCTTACATGGATACATAAAATACAATAACAAAATTAATTTTAAAAGGCAAAGAAAGAAGGAAAGGGAGTAAGTAAAAGAAGGAAAATAAAGGGGAATAAAATAGTACTTGGTATAAGTTTCAGAAAACTCAGACCTTAATGACCTTTCTTTTGGCTTCTGGTGAGTCAACATTTATCTCAAACAGTCATAGTAAAAGGGAAACTGGTCAGTTACATGGTTCAAAGTGTCCATAATATTAATGCAAGCCAATTGTTCAGAAGTACAGTTGTTCTTGGTTCTCATACTAGACAAAAATTTCTCCCAGGTTCCTCATAAAGGGGGCCCAGGAGGAACAAACAGTTTCAGCTGAACTATACGTCATTCTAAGACAGCATTTCAGAGAGGCTGTAAGCATTTCAGGAATTCAGATGGGAATAGGTGGTGTTTGCCTCTGTATTGCTAGTTACTAACAGTGCTAGGCACATAGTAGGTAGTTATTAAATCTTCCTTAAATGTATGAAAAAAAGGAAAAATGTGACTTTTAAATATTTCTAACAGAAAGTTCTTCACTGGGCCTGATGTGATATCTGGCACAAGCTCCATCACCATCCACATTAAGTTTGCCATAGAATGGGCATCCCATCCTGAGGAAAGTGGTGGTACCATGGAGAGCCAACCAAATATCAGTTGCAAAGAACTGAGAAGACTAATGTGCATTTTGATGTCTTGGACAAAACATTTATTTAGCTTCTTTAGTGCTCATTTCTGAGAACTGGGGAAGACATAGAGCCAAAGCTGTGAACTCATCTTTCTTCCCTACTACACAGGGCAGCTGGCTAGTTGGGTTACTTTATGCCTCCGAGTCTCCAATCCCCTCATCTTGAGCTCTATCTAATTTAATAAATCCAAGGACAGAACTACTTTCCCCCATTTATTCATTTTCTGGAATAAATCTTAAAGTTCCTGTCTATAGTCAGTCCATATTAAAGCTTACATTTCGAAGCCATAGTTTTCTTCTCTTTACCAACCTTTACGTCCACTGAACAATAATTATACTGTGACCTGAAAGACACAGTGGCATTGTGTTGATTAAAGTGAGAGTATACATGAGAGAATATAACAATGAAGCTATAGTATTCTTTGCTGTGTTGCAACTGTCCACTTAGGTTATGTGAGAAGGCCCAAAGGTAAGTCACAAAAATAGGTTGCTTTATTACTACACCACTCCACCCTTCCCTTGGAAGCATATTGCTTCAATTAGAACAATGCTACACATTTTGTGTAGGTAAAGAATGAAGCAGTCTTTCCCTTTATTTTCTTTGGTCAACATTTTCTTTACTTGGAAAAGCAGCCTCTGTGTGAAAAAGCAGAAAACAAAGCACTTTCATTCGGACTTTCCTTTTTTCCCCTTGTCAGTCAAACACCAAAATATTGCAGTGGGCAAGACTCCAATGATGGCCTTTGCCACCTTTTCAAGTCCAGCAATTTGGCTATTGAAATGGGGACTCTTGTTAATTTTTTTTCCTGTTTTCTTTTTACCACAGAATTTGCTTTGGTTAGGGTCTGGTTAACATTTTGGTGCCAAGACAGCACACCTGTATAGTAAAGACCAGAGAAAGAGAGTTGGGGAAAGCAGATGTTTGTAGCTGCTTCACTGACTGGGCTGTGTATCAGATGCCAAGAAAGTCCACTGAGTCCAGATGGGATTGTCAGAAGCAAAGCTTTGCATCAGAATCCCGCAGTGAGCACACAGTTAAACAGGACAATACCTGCCTATGTTGTTTGGATGAACTCACAATCTCCAAGGTATCATGACAAACCCACATGATACCTTTATGTAACCTTTGTGCAGAGGATCTAAAATAAGTCTGGTGAGTACCAAAAGTGGTTTTTGATATGCTTTCACATATGTGAGGGCACCAGGCTGTAGTACACGAAGTGGCTTGGAAGAGGCAGGATGCAATACACATTCTTTGCTTTTATGAGCAAGTGGCCTCCACCCTGGTTATCTTTGTGCATCCTCAGGAAAGTTCAGGGTATGGTTGGCAGAAGGTCCTTCTGTCCACCAACCATGCTCATCTCTGGCCAGTCAGCCCCAGCACACCCCTCTGTGCTGAACTGGTGTGCAGTGAATTACATTGGTTTGCTAAACTGCAGAATCTGAAGAAAACCTGAAGAATAGTAGCAAAATGCAACAGCTGTGCTCATGGTCTTGCATGGCCTACATTTGTTGGAACAAAGAACCTCCAGGAGCAATGGTTAGGTAAAAGTGGGCTTTAGATTATCATGGCTGCATGGTGTCCCACAAGGCAGGTTAGTATAAAAGAAATCAGCCTCCTCTGACATCAGACCAAAACAGGAGGTTAAAACTGTGGTTCTGCCACTTTCTAGCTGTATCATGTTGGTCAAGTTGCTGAACCTCTTTGAACCTCTATGTCCTCAAGTATAAAATGAAGGTGCCTTAGATTGTTGTTGTGAGATTAAACAAGAAAATGTACATTAAGTGCTTAATTTGTTCTTGGCACTGTTCCCATCCTCATTATTAATATTATCATCATCATTGTGGTTATTAATTTTGTTCTCTTGTCACATGATCCTTAACATTATTATATTTAAATATCATTGAGAACACCTAATTGTCATTGATCAACATCATTGCCAAAAAACAATGATAACTCACTTCTTGTTAGATCTAAAACCTTAATTTTCAAAAAGATAACAGAAAGGATGCTTTTGGTTTGCTCAATACTTAATTTAGTTAAGAGTAACTTGAGGCTCCAAGAGGCAAGATGGCAGCAGAGTCAGGAGCTCCAAGAGTCAGCTTATCCTACAGTGCATTTACTAATCACCCTGAGCTATCTAAAGCACCTATTTGGGGGGCCCAGGAGACCAGAAGAATATGCTTCAACATTCTTGAAAGAATGGAAGGAGGAGACTGCCCATGTGCAGTGAGAATTCATGAATAGAGCACTCCATGCCATGGATGCCAGTGCCCATCCTCTACTGGCAGCGCAAACCAACTCAGGAATTATTCCATGGCTGGAGTTGGAAGCTCCATTTGCCAAAATCAGGGGAGGAAGAGATGGTTGAGCACTGACTTCAGCTACTGATAAGTAAATTTGGCTGACTAAAGTATAATCCTTGGAAGAGCTAAAGTTTGAACATGTCTAAGTCAGAAAGAGGCTGGTAAACACAATTTTAACTCCAAGCCCATCATGAGGGGAAGAGGGGCTGATTGAAAATCAGTGTGAAGGTAGGGACTGGCTTCTTTCCAAACAAATTGGATTGCAGCTCTAGCTTAAGCTCCAGCCCCACCTTGAGCAGAGAGGAAGCTGGGGGGACCTGTACCAGCCTCTGCGGGCAACTGCCGGTGCTCTTGGGCAGCACAGAATGAATAGTCAGACAACTGGGGCTCCATCTACACCCCAGTAGGATAGGAGGGGAGCTGTGTCACCTCAGCCTTTCTGAGCAACTGCAGGCACTTTTGCCCTACATGAACTGGTTTGTAGGGCACTTGTGGTTCTAACCCCATCCCCAATAGCTCCCCAGCCTCTCTGAGAAACTGCAGGTGCTTTTGGCCCACACAGACTGAATAGTTGGACACCTGTGGCTCCATCCCTGTCCCCCAATAGGATAGGAAGGGAGCTGTGTTTTCTCAGTCTCTCTGGGCAATGGCAGGCACTTTTGGCCCGCACAGAGTGGACTGTTAAGTGTCTGTGGATACACCCCCCCATGCCCCAATAGGATAGGAAGGGGTTGATATTTCTCAGCCTCTCCAGGCAATGGCAGGTACTTTTGGCCTGCAAGAACTGGACTGTTGGGTGCCTGTTGCTCCACTTCTACCCCTGATAAGACAAGAGGGAAGCAGTGCCCCCTGCCCCAGCCTCTCTGGGCAACTGCAGGTGCTTTTGCCCTGCACAGACTGGTCTGTTGGCTGCCTGTGGTTCCATCCCCATGCCTTAAAGGGCAGAAGGGACAGTATTCCCTCAGCCTCTTAGGGCAACTACAGGTGCTTTTGGCCCACATGGATTAGATTGTTGGGCACTCCATAAGGTCAATCCCCACCCCTGGCAGGGAATGAGGGGGGCTGGTTCTACATCAGTCTACCTGGGTAACTGTGGTCAGTTTTGACCTATATGGCTTAGTTTGGTGCCCATACCTGCAGCTCCATCCCTGTCCCAGTCAGGGGAGGAAAGGGCGTGAAGCTTCATTAGTCTCTCCAAGCAACCACAGATTGTCTTGGCCTGCATGGTTTGGATTACTACATACAGCTGCAGCTCCATCCCTACTCCTGGTAGAGGAGAAAGGTGGTATAATCTTCATCAGTTCCCAGGGGAACATGGGCAACATCAGTCTCCAGAGCTTACAGTAACAACTACATCCTACTACACAACAAGCAGGGGGAAAAGGGCAAGAAAGCCCTAAACTAAAATGAGAAACTGTGCCCAGAATAAATACATCTAGTAAGCCATATGCCAAAACACCAACAAAAAAATTACAATCAATACCAAGAAACAAGATATGGACCAGTCAAAGGAACAAGATAAGCTTCCTGATGACATAAAGGAATTAAGACAACTAATCATAGATGTTCAAACAAATCTCCTTAATAAATTCGATGAGATGGCTACAGAGATTAAGGATATTAAGAAAACACTAGGTGAGGAAAAAGAAGAATTTGAAAGCATACATAGAAAAACAGCAGATCTTATAGGAATGTAAGACACAATAAATGAAATAAAAAATACACTGGAGGCATATAACAGCAGATATGAGCAGGCAGAAGAAAGGATTGGTGAACTTGAAGACATGGCCTCTGGAAACAAACATACAAAAGAATAGATAAAGAAAAGAATGGAAAAATTGAACAGGTTCTCAGGGAACTAAATGATGGCAAGTGACATGCAAACATATGTGTCATGGGTGTCCCAGAAAGAGAAGGGAAGGGAAAAGGTGCAGAAGAAATATTTGAAGGAATAATTGTAGAAAATTTTCCAAGTCTATTGAAAGACATAGATATCTTTGTCCAAGAAACACAACGTAATCTCATCTGAATAAATCTGAATAGATCTACTCTGAGACACTTACTAATCAGAATGTCAAATGCCAAAGACAAAGAGAGAATTCTGAAAGCAGCAAGAGAAAAGCGAAGCATCACATACAAGGTATTTCCAATAATATGAAGTGCTGATTTCTCATCAGAAACCATGGAGGCAAGAAGGCAGTGGTATGGTATATTTATGATACTGCAAGAGAAAAACTGCCAGCCAAGAATTTAATAACTGGCAAGATCATCTTTCAAAACTGAGGGCCAGTTTAGAATATTCACAGATAAACAGAAACCAAGAGAGTTTATATCCAAGAGGCCAGCTTTGTAGGAAATACTAAAGGGAGTGCTATAGCCTGAAAAGACAAGACAGGAGAGAGGGGCTTGGAAGAGAGTCTAGAAATGAAGATTATATTAGTAAAAGTAGCTAAAAGTGTTAAAAGAGTGATGAAAATAATTATGACAGAAAAAATGTAAAAGTCAAAATGGGTGAAATAAGAACTGCTTTTACAATAATAAGTTGAATGTTAATGGATTAAACTCCTCAATCAAAAGACACAGATTGGCAGAATGGAAAAGAAAATGGAAAAGAAAATATGAGCCATTTATATGTTGTCTACAAGAGACTCACCTTAGACCCAAGGATACAAATAGATTGGAAATGAAATGCTAGAAAAAGCTAGTCCACACATGCAGTAACAACAACAACAACAAATCTGTAGTAGCTATACTCATATTGGATGAAATTGACTTTAAAAGCAAAACTGTTATCAGAGACAAGGAAGGTCATTATATAATACTAAAAGGGGCAATTCATGAGGAAGAAATAACAGTCATAAATCTATATGCACCTAACCAGGATGCCCCAAATTACATGAGGCAAACACTGGCAAAACTGAACAGAGAAAATAGATGTCTCTACAATAATAGTTGGAGATTTCAATGCATCACTCTCAGCATTGGATAGAACATCTGAGCAGAGGATCATAAAGAAACAGAGAGCTTGTATAATATGTTAAGTGGACTAAACCTATTAGACATATATAGAACATTCCACCTCCAAACAACAGGATATACATTTTTCTCAAGTGTTCATGGATTGTTCCCCAGGATAGACCATATGTGTCACAATAAATTCAACAAGACTGAAATTATACAAAGCACTTTCTCTGATCATAATAGAATAAAGCTGGGAATCAACAATAGGCAGAAAAAGGGAAAATTCACAAATATACGGAGATTTAAAAACCCACTCTTAAATAATGAGTGAGTAAAAGAATAAATTGCATGAGAAATCAATGTCTTAAGACAAATGAAAACAAGAATACAACATATCAAAACCTATGGGATACAGCAAAGGCAGTGTTGAGAGGAAAATTTATAGCCCTCAATGCTTACATTAAAAAAGAAGAAAGAGAAAAAAATCAATGACTTAACTAAACAGCTGGAGGAACTATAAAAGGAACAGCAAACTATTTCCAAAGCAAGCATAAGGAATGAAATAACAAAGATCAGAGCAGAAATAGACAAAAATGAGAAGAAAAAACCAATAAAGAGAATTAACTAAACAAAAATTTGGCTCTTTGAGAAGATCAACAAAATCAACAAATCCTTAGTGAGACCGACAAAGAAAAAGAGAGGAAATGCAAATAAATAAAATAAAAAATGAAAACAGACATTACTACTGACCCCAGAGAAATAAAAGAGACCATAAAGGGATATCATGAAAAACTGTATGCCAACAAACTAGACAATGTAGGTGAAAGGGAAAATTTCCTAGGAATGTATGAACAACCTACACTGACTCTAGAAGAAAAAGACCTCAACAAACCAACTGACAAAGTAAAGAGATTCCAACAGTCAAATTACTCCTCAAAATGAAAAATCCAGGACCAGATGTTTTACACGTGTGTTCTACCAACCATTCAAAGATTTAATACCAATCTTACTGAAAAATTGAACAAGAAGGAAAATTACCAAACTCATTCTATGACACCAATACCACCCTAATACCAAAGACAAATAAATGTATTATGAACAAAGAAAATTACAGACCCATTTCCCCAATGAATACAGATGCAAAAAATCCTCAACAAAATACTTGCTAATTGAATCCAACAACACATTAAAAGAATTATTCATCACGATCAATAGGTTTTATACCAGGCATGCAAGGATGGGTCAACACAAGATAATCAATCAGTGTAATACACCACATTAATAAATCAAAGAAGAAAAATCACATGATCTTATCAATTGACACAGAAAAAGCATTTGACAAAATACAGCATCCTGTCTTGGTAAAAATACTACAAAAGATAGGAATTGAAGGAAACTTTCTTAACATGATAAAGAGCATATATGAAAAAGCTGCAGCTAACATTGTATTCAATGATGAAAGACACCTTTCCCACTGAGATCTGAAACAAGACAAGAATGCCCACTGCAACACTGTTGTTCAATATAGTGCTAGAGGTTCTAGCTAGAGCAATCAGGGAAGAAAAAGAAATAAGAGGCATCCAAACTGGAAAGAAAGAAGTAAAACTTTTGTTATTTGCAGATGATATGATCCCATACCTAGAAAGTCCCAAAAAATCTACAACAAAGCTGCTAGAGCTAAAAAATGATTTTAGCAGAGTGGCAGGATAGAAGGTTAGTACTTCCAAAACAGTAGTATTTCTATACATTTGTACTGCGCAATCTGAGGAGGATGTCAGGAAAAAAAAATCCACTCACAATAGCAAGTAAAAGAATCAAATACTTAGGAATAAAATTAACCAAAGATGTAAAGCACTTGTATTAAGAAAACTACAACACATTGCTAAAAAGAAAAAAAAAAAAAAAAAAAAAAAAAAAAAAAAAAAGACCAAAAGAAATGGAAGAACATTCCATGCTCATGGATTGGAAGACTAAATATTGTTAAGATGTCAATTCTACCCAAATTGATATACAGATTCAATGCAATTCTGATAAAAATTTCACTAGCATTTTTTAAACACCTGGAAAACAAAACTATCAAATTTATTTCGAACGGTATGGGGCCCAAAATAGCCAGAAGCATTTAAAAAAGCAGAGCAAAGTTGGAGAATTCTCACTTTCTGACTTTAAATCGTATTACCTAGTGACTTCTGGGAAGGTGGCATCAAGGTAGACGGGCAAAGCTCAACTGTCTCATGAAGAATAGCAGAGAAAGGGCAAAAACCCACCTGAGGGAGCTGCTTTGGGGATCTAGAGAATGGGAAGGCACTATGCAACACCCAGGAAGGAGTAAGACAGATAAAGAAGCCAAAGGAAAACCTTGAGTTACTCACCCCTGTGGCTGGAAATGGCACATATGCCCCACTCTCAAGTGAAAAAGCCCTGGTAAAACCCCTGGCTCACTGTGGTCAACTGCGTGGAAGGGAGCATTTCCTGGCAGGAAGAGGGGTGTGGCAAAGGGTGGAGAGTGATTTCTTTTTGGTGAGTTTAGTCAGCTGATTCCCCTTTGAATCTCAAAAAAGACCCCAACCAGCACTGAGGCAGTCTCAGGAAGAGGGTAGGGGGATCTGATCAGGCAGGTTGTCACAACAAGCTGCCCCAGGAGAGACAGGAACTAGGTCAATAAGGGGGTGGAGACAGATGCCTAACCAGCCTGGCTAGGCAAACTGTTAGAAGCCTAATTCACCTGAGGGAACTGGAGCAGGAAGACCCAGGTTTCAGAAGCATACTTAACCTGCTGAGCTGGTGCAGTTCATTGGAGGAATTCTTGCCTTGCATATATGAGATCCTTGGTTTGATTCCTGGTACATCCTAAGAGAAGGGAATCCACCAGGCTATCAGGCACTCAGCCAGTACCTTATGACAGGGAATGTCTAGACAGACTTTTTTCTGCTTTTAGGTTCTTGGATCTGTTATTTTTTATTGGTTCCTTTCTTCTTCTTCTTCTTCTTCTTCTTCTTCTTCTTCTTCTTCTTCTTCTTCTTCTTCTTCTTCTTCTTCTTCTTCTTCTTCTTCTCCTCCTCCTCCTTCTTCTTCCCTTTTCTTTATTTTATTTGCTAAAACCAGGTACATCACCTGTGGAGGGCAGGTTGCAGGGTGATTTACTGATGAGTACCAGCAGTCACAGAAGCTCCTTAGGGGCCTATGAGGGAAGGCTGTTTTTCCTGGGTTATTTTTTTGTCTGTTTGTTTTTGTTGTTGTTTTCTTGTTTGTTGTCTTTCCCCATCTCTGTCTCCTTTTTTCATTAACTTATTTTTTCAACCTATATCATTTCTTTTCTTTCTTTCACTTTTCTGTCTTGTCTTCTGTTGCTTTTCTTTCATGCCACCTCTTCTAGTTTGGCCTTCGTTTTTCATTTCTATCTCTCTTTTTTCTTCTTTACCTCTCTTCTCATTTTCTGGCCTTTTAAATCATTCTATTATTTTTTTTCTCTATTTTGTTTTTTGTTTCGTTTTTTCTCTTCCACCTTTTAAATTCTTATTTCTTTGTATTTTCTATGATTTTTTTAACTTGTATCACTTATTTATTTTCCTAGCTCTTGTACAGTTCCTCTTCTACCTTTTTAAAAATTATTATTACTGCTATTCTTTTTCTCTTCTTATCACTTTCCTTTTCTCTGGTCCTAACATTTTTTTCAAGGGGACACAGACAACTGCAAGGATATAGAATAAGAATAATCAAGTGTGTCAAAAAGGGACCTTACTATACACAACACAACAAAATAAAACCCTAAAGTAGAAATGAAGATAATCAACTTAATAAACCCATCAAGATAAACAGATGTATAGACACCAACAAAAAATTACAAGCCATACTAAGAAACTAGAAGACATGGCCCAATCTAATGAACAAACCAAAAAAAAAAAAAAAAAAAAAAAAAGGAGGAGATGCAGAATATGGAACAACTAATCAGGGATGTCCAAACAAACATCATGAATTAACTTAATGATGTGAAGTAAGAGATAAAGGATATTAAGAAGACACTGGGGGAACATACTGAAGAAATTGTAAACATACATAAAAAGATAACAGATCTGATGGTGATGAATGGCACAATGCAAGAAATCAAAAAGTCACTGGAAGCACATAACAGCAGAATTGAACAGGCAGAGGAAAGAATCAGTGATGTCAAGGATAGTACTTCTTAAATCAGACAGATAGTAGAACAGATAAATAAATAGTTAGAAAAAATCCAGCAGGGACTTAGGGATTTGAATGACAATATGGATGCACATAAACATATGCATTATAAGCATCCCAGAGGGAGAAGAGAAGGGAAAGATGGCAGAAAAAGTGTTGGAGGAAATAATGGCAAAAATTTCTCCAGTCTTTAGAGGGACATGGACGTACATGTCCAGGAAGTGCAGCACACCCCAAACAATATAAATTCCAACAGGCCTACCCCAAGACATATACTTATCAAATTGTCCAATGCTCAAGACAGAGAGAGAATACTGAAAGCAGCAAGAGAAGAGAGATCCATCACATACAAGGGAAGCTAGATAAGATTAAGTGCTGATTATTCATCAGAAATCATGGAGGAAAGAAGGCTATGGTGTGACATAGTTAAGGTGCTAAAAGAAAAAAGTTCCATCCAAGAATTCTGTATCCAGCAAAGCTGGCATTCAAAAATGAGGGAGAGTTCAAAATATTCACAGATAAACAGAAATTAAGAGAGATTGTCAACAAGAAACCTGTCCTTTAAGAAATACTAAAGGGATTTCTGCAGGTTGAAAGGAAAAAATAGGGAAGAAGATTTGGAGGAGAGTGTAGGAATAAAGATTGTTGATAAGAATAACTAGAAAGATAAAAAGAGAAATAAAAACAACACATGACATAAATAACCCTAAAGAAAATATGGCTAGAGTAAGCAATGCTTTGACAGTAATAACATTGAATGTTAATGGATTAAACTCTCCAATCAAGAGACACAGATTTGGCAGGATGGATAAGGAAATATGACCCATCTATATGCTGTCTACAAGAAACTCACCTTAGAGCCAGGGCTGCAAGGAGCCTGCAAGTGAATGGCTGGAAAACAATTTTACATGCAAACAATACCCCAAAAAGGGTGAGAGTAGCTATACTAATATTGGACAAAATAGACTTTAAATGAAAAACTATTGTAAGAGACAATAAAAACACTATATATTAATAAGAGGGGTAATCTATCAAGAAGAAAGAACAATCTTAAACATTCATGCACCTAATCAGGGTGCCTCAAAATACATGAGGCAAATATTGAAAAAACTAAGTGGAGAAATAGATGACTCTACAATTATAGAGGGGAGTTTAATGCACCATTATCATTATTAGACAGAACATCTTGACAGAGGATCAATAAAGAAACAGATACCTTGAATAATACATTAGAGAAGCTAGACCTAATAGACATATAGAGAACATTACACCCAAATACAGTGGGATATACATTCTTCTTGAGCACGCATGGATCATTCTCTAGGATAGACTACATGCTAGGTGACAGAAAAACTCAACGAATTCAGAAAGATTGAAATTATACAATGTAATTTCTCTAACCATGATGGAATAAAGCTGGAAATCAGTAAGGGAGAAAGAATCAGATTAGGCACAAAGATATGGAAGTTAAACAACACACTCTTGGACAAGCAATTGGTCAAGGAGGAAAGTTCAAAAGAAATCAGTAACTACCTTGAAATGAATGAAAATGACAACACAACCAATCAAAACCTATGGGATGCAACAAAAGCAGTGCTAAGAGGGAAATTTATAGCCATACATGCCTATATTAAAAAAGAAGAAAAAGCAAAAATCAAAGACCTAACTGCACATTTGGAGGGATTAGAAAAAGAATAACAAACTAATCCCAAAGTAAGTAGAAGGAAGGAAATAACAAAGATTAGAGCAGCGCTAAATGAAATTGATAATAATAAAACACTAGAAAAATTAACAAACCCAAAAGCTGGTTCTTTGAGAAGATTAATAAAATTGAGAAACCCTTTACCTAGACTAACAAAGAAAAAAAGAGAGAAGATGCAAATACATAAAATAAGAAACAAGGAAGATGATATCATCACTGACCCCAGAGAAATAAAGACTATCCCAAGAGGATACTTTGAAAAATTGTTTGTCAACAAGATGGATAACTTAGATGAAATGGACAAATTTCAAGAAACACACAAGCAGCCCACACTGACAAAAGAAGAAATAGATGAACTCAATAGACCAATCACAGAGATTGATCAGTCAATCAAAAACCTCCTAACTAAGAAGAGCCCAGGAGGAGATGGCTTCACAGGTAAATTCTACCTATCATTCTGGGAGGACTAACACAAATCCTGCTTAACTTTTCCAAAAAAATAGAAGTGGAGGGAACATTGCCTAATTCATTCTATGATGACAATATCACCCTAATACCAAAGCCACACAAAGATGCTGCAAGAAAGGAAAGCTATAGACCCATGGCTCTAATGAACCTAGATGCTAAAATCCTCAACAAAATACTTGCTAATCATATTCAACAACACATCAAATGAATTATACATCATGACCAAGTGGGTTTCATCCCTGGTATGCAAGGATGGTTCAACACAAGAAAATCAATTAGTGTAATACACCACATTAACAGATGGAAAGAAAAAAATGACATGATCATCTCTATTGATGCAGAAAAAGCATTTGACAAAATACAGCACACATTCCTAATAAAAACACTTCAAAAGATAGGAATAGAAGAAAAGTTCCTCAACATGATAAAGGGTATATATGAAAAACCCACAGCTAACATAATATTCAATGGTGAAATGCTAAAAGCTTTCCCTCTAAGATCTGGAACAAGATAAGGTTGTCCACTTGCCACTGCTCTTATTTAACATTGTGTTAGAAGTACTTGCTCAAGCACTTAGGAAAGAAAAAGAAATAAAATGCATCCAAATTGGAAAAGAAGAAGTGAAAATTTCACTATTTACAGGTAACATGATTCTATACATAGAAAACCTTGAGAAATCTACAACAAAGCTTCTAGAGCTGATAAATGAGTTCAGTAAAGTGGCAGGATATAAGATCAATGCACAAAAATCAGTAGCATTTTTGTACACCAATAATGAGCAATCTGAGGAGGAAATCAAGAAAAAAATTCCATTTATAGTAGCAACTAAAAGAATCACATACGTAGGAATAAACTTAACTAAAGATGTAAAGACTTGTACACACAAAACGATACAACATTGTTAAAGGAAATCAAAGAAGACCTAAATAAATGGAAGAATATTCCCTGTTCATGTATAGGAAGATTAAAAATTATTAAGATGTATATCCTACCCAAACTGATTTACAGATTTAACACAACCCCAATAAAAATTACCACAGCATTTTTACTGAATTGGAAAAGCTGGCTTTGAAATCTCTTTGGAAAGGCAAGGGGCCCCAAATAGCCAAGGACATATTGAAAAAGAAAAATGAAATTGCAGGAATCACACTACCTGACTTTAAAACATACTACAAATCTACAGTGGTCAAAACTTCATGGTATTGCCACACGGATAGAAATACTGACCCAGGGAACAGAGTTTAGAGTTCTGATATAGATCCTTTCATGTATGGTCAACTGATATTCAACAAGGCCAGTAAGACCACTCAACTGGGAGAGAATAGCCTCTTCAACAAATGGTGCTTAGAGAATCGGATATCCATATCCACAAGATTGAGAGAGGATCACCATCTCATGCCCTATACAAAAATTAACTCAGGATGGATCAAAGATCTAAATATAGATGGATCAAAGATCTAAATATAAGAGCCAAGACCATAAAGCTCCTGGAAGATAATGTAGGGAAGCATCTACAAGATCTTATATAGTAGGAAATGGTTTCATAAATTTTATACACAAAACACAAGCAACAAAAGAGAAAACAGATAAATGGGACCTCCTCAAAATAAAAAAGGTTTGCTCTTCAAAAGAGTTTGTTAAGAAATTGAAATGGCAGCCTACTTAATGGGAGAAAATATTTGGGAACCATCTATCTGAGAGGGGCCAGCATATATAAAGAAATCCTTCATTTTGAAAATTAAAAGACAAGCTATTTAAAAAATGGGCAAAAGAGTTGAATAGACCCTTCTTCAAAGAAGAAATACAAATGGCTATAAAGCACATGAAATGATGCTTAATATCACTAGCTATCAGGGAAATGCAAATCAAAACTACAATGAGATATCACCTTACACCTACTAGACTGGCAACTATTAAAAAAACAGGGGACTTTAAGTGTTGGAGAGGATGTGGAGGAAAGGGAATACTTGTCCACTGCTGGTAGGAATGTAGGATGGTGCAGTCATTGTGGTGGACAGTTTAGCAGTGGTCCTCAAGAAACTAAATATAGAACTGCCATATGACCCAGCAATCCCACTGCAGGGTGTATAATCAGAAGAATTGAAAGCAGGGTCACAAACAGATATATGCACACCAATGTTTGGGGTGACATTATTCATTATTGCCAAAAGTTGGAAGCAACCCAAATGTCCATCAACAGATGAATGGATAAGCAAACTGCAGTATATACGTACAATGGAATATTACTCAGCAATAAGAAGGAATGTAATTATTAACACATGGGATAGAATGGATGAATACTGAAGACCTTATGTTGAGTGAAGTAAGCCAGGCCCTGAAGGACAAATATTACATGACCTCACTGATATGAATTAAGCAAACTGAACAGACTCACAGAGCTGGAGTCTGGAAGATAGGTTTACAGGAGATAGAAAGGGAGTAGAGGGTGGTGTGCCAATGCTTACATGGGCAAAATCTATGATAAGGTGGAAGGGTGTAGCTGTGTAGTGGAGAACAAGACAGTGATGCAGTGATGTGATTGGGTTTGGAGGTGCTGGACTGTAAGGGGGAGTAGGTTTGAGGGATTGGGTTGGACTATCCATGGAACTGGGGGTTACGCTGGAGGAAGGAGCAGGTGAACTCTGGGGATTTGCAGGTCAGTGGTTAAAACTACAATGTTGGGAATGTTCTTTTGGCAAATATGGCCGGGAGGAGGGGTTACTGGTGTAGGGTGTTGGATATGGTGGGGTACATGGGACAGGATGCAGCTGGGGCAGGCTTCTATGGAATATGTAAGTGTTCATTTTTGTCATAGTGTATTATATCAGTAGGTGGAGACACACACAATAATCAAGAAAATATCAAACTCCCATCCTGAGGAGTCCTGCTATGTTCTCAATTAGAGGGACAAGAATCCCTCAAGAACCTAGGCAGTGCCTAGTACGAGAAAACAAATATGTCAAGCTCTCAATATTAGTGCAAGTAACTATGAATCTTATTCTTCAAAAACTGAAACTTAGTGGCTACCATAGGTTCTGAGGGGAAGGGGAAAAAAGAACAGATTAGATGGAATTTAGGGCATATTTAGGGCATTAGAATTGTTCACCAAGATATTGAAAAAATGGATTCAGGCCACTTCAAATTTCACCAAAACCTATAAAAGTATATGATCCAAAATGTAAACCACAATGTAATCCATTGGCCATGGTTAGTGGCAATGCTTCAACATTTGTACATCAATTGCAACAAATATATCATCAGCATGTAAAATGTTATTTATAAGGGTGAGGGGAGGGGGGAAAGTTTTGGGTATATGGGAATCTTCTGTATTCTCTATGCAACTTTTCTGTATCTTAAAGTTTCTTTGAAAATAAAAATGAAAAAAAAAAAAAGACACTGGGAGAACATATGGAAGGAAATGTCACTGTATATACAAGACAATGGATCTAATAGTGATGGAAGACACAATTTAAAAAAAATTTTGTGTTTTATTGGTATTTTAAAATTATTATTTCATTTTCTTACTAATTTTATTTGGTTATTTTGTTGTATTCTTTTTTTTTGGAGATGTTTTGTATCAGAAAAGGGTTACAGCAGTGGCAGGGGAGTATCACTGGTGAGGGATGTCAATAATGGGGGGATGCATGGGAAGGTGTTCACCTGGGGTATGCCTTTAAGGCATATGAACATGTCCAAGTATTCATGGGACAATGTCTCAGTGGGTAGAGATCCTCACAATACCCGAAAGGATACCAAATTCCCATCCTGGAGAGTTCTGATACATTCTCTAATAGAACAGCAAGAATCCCCTGAGTTCTAGGGCAGTGCCTAGTGAAAGAAGACAGACCATTATGCCAGACCCTTGATGTTGATGATTGTACTTATGAACATTTTCTTGTGAAATTGAAACTTAGCTTAGTACTATATACTGCCTCAGAGTTACATACTGAAAGCCTCTTTGTTGCTCAAATGTGGCCTGTAAGCCAAACTCAGCATATAAATGTGCTACCTTTCCCCTGGCATGGGACAGGACTCCCAGGGATGAGCCTCCCTGACACTAAGGGATTATTACCAAGCACCAGCTAGCAATGCATCTGGAAAAAGACCTTCACCAAAAGGGGGAATGGTAAATACAAATGAGTTTTTATGGCTAAGAGATTTCAAAGTGAGTTGGGAGTTGGAGTGGACATCACCATCCCAGTCGCCTCTGGATTGGGGGAAGAACTATGGACTAGAGTGGACTTGATGGTACTCTCTTGCTCACATATGGTGATTCTTGCAATGCAAGAAATTATAACAATGAGGTGGAGCCAGTGGCCACTTGACAGTTTTTGGGTAGGGAGGGGATGAGCAGTTGAAATACAGGGGCTTCTTTGGGAGTTGGAGGTTGTCCTGAGTACTGTTGTGGCAATGGATGTAGGCCATTTTAAATTAGCACACACCACTCAGAACTGAGTGGGAGAGAGTGTGGTCTACAGTGTGAACTGTGGTCTATGGTTGGTGGCAAGGCTCCAGGATGTGTAAGTTCATTGAGGTTGGTGGGCCACACTGTGGGAGATGTTTGTGTGGGATGTGGTGGGAGGTATGGGAGGTGGGCAACATGGGAATCCCAGTGGGTTCCGTGTAATATTTTAGGTAATCTAAGCACCTCTTAAAATATATGTATATATATATATATAAATAACATTTTTGTAAGCAAATGCACATATATGCATATATATTTATATATCATTTTACAAATGTTTGTATGTATTGTGAGAATTTTGATTTTTACCCATAATAAAAAAAAAAAATAAAATAAAATAAAATAAAAAAACAAAACAAAAAAAACAAAGTGAGTTGGGAGGTCATTCCAGAGGTTATGCTTATGCAAGTCTCAGGAGGATCTCATTGACTGCCACAGTAAACAGTACCTCCAATTGCAAGGCTCCTTTGGGCTCTAGAGACAGCCAGAAGCCAGAAACTATAAGCAGGGCAGACAGCTCAGGAATTTGGCACCCTGTCAGTGGGCCTTACTTTGGAATTTATGCTCCCCAGTGTAATAGAGTTAGAATCATTTATAGGTTCTCTACACATGGCCCTTCTGTCCCTTTTATTTGAACCTATAATTAGCACTATACTTGATAAATATATGTCCTGGAGACTTAAATCTTTGGTTCACCCTTGTGCCAGTTGAGCCCTGAATTTCAGCAGAGTTGCAACACCTACTCTCCAGTTCACTGGACTCACCCAGGACAACTAACAAGGAGATGATGATGGGCAATGCCCATCCTAAGGAACAGAGAGTGTCTGCAACTGCAAGCAAAATAGTTCCAACCATCTACCCCATGGGATCTAAGTCCCCTTCAATTAGAGAAGCAAAGTGGGCATCACCATCCCCAAATCTTCAAGATTGGGGAATAAACAATGGACTAAAGTAGACTTATTATTCTTCTTCTATAGATTTGTTATTATTTTAGCATTGGAAGATCTCTTATCATTGATGTAAAGGCAGTGGCCACCAGAGGTTCTGAGGGATGGGAGAGGGAAGAATAGGTATAATATATGAGTATTTTTGGGACATTGGATTTGTTCTGCATGACAATGCAGTGATGGATACAGGCCATTCTATATTTTGTCATAACTTACAAAATTGTGTGGGACAGAGTGTAAACTATAATGTAAACTGTAGTCCATGTTTAATAGCAATTCTTCAATATAGGTTCCTCAATTGTCACAAATGTCCCATACTAATGAAGGATGCTGTTAATGTGGGAAAGTGTGGGAGGGGGAGGGAGTAGGGCATATGGGAATCCCTTATATTTTTTATGTAGCATTTATGTAATCTAAAACTTCTTTTAAAATTAAAAAAAATAATTAAAAAAAAATAGTAATACCTAGCTACAGTGGTAAAAACAGCATAATACTGTCATAAAGATAGACATATAAATCAATGGAACCGAATTGATGGTTCAGAAACAGACCCTTGCATCTATGGTCAAGTGATTTTTGACAAGGCTGTCAGACCCATTCAGCTGGAACAGAACAGTCTTTTCAACAAATGGTACTGGGAGAACTGGATATCCACAGCCAAAAGAAAGAAAGAGGACCCCTATCTCACACCTTATACAAAAATTAACTCAAAATGGATCAAAGACCTAATTATAAAATCTACAACCATAAAGCTCCTAGAAGAAAATGTAGGGAAATATCTTCAAGACCTGGTGGTTAGTGGAAGAGTCTTATATCTTACACTGGAAGCATGAGCAATGAAAGAAAAAATGGACAAATGGGACTTCCTCAAGCTTAACAAAAGACTTTGTGATTCAAAAGACTTTGCCAAGAAGGTGAAAAGGCATCCCACTCAATGGGAGAAAATATTTGGAAACCACATACCCAATAAGGGTTTGATTTCCATTCTATTTAAAAAGATCGTACAACTCAACAATAATAGAGCAAGCAATCCAATTTAAAAGAGGGCAAAAGACTTAAATAGGCATTTCTCCATAGGGGAAATACAAATGGCCAAAAAGCACATTTTAAAAAATGTCCATTATCACAAGCTACTAGGGAATTGCAAACCAAAACAATGAGATATCACCTCACATTGCATAGAATGGCCGTTATTAAAAAACAGCAACAGAAAACGATGAGTGCTGGAGAGGATGTGAAGAAATAGGAACAGTCCTTCACTATTGATGGGAATGTAAAATGGTGCAGCCTCTGTGGAAGACAGTTTGGTATTTCCTCAGGAAGCTAGTTATAGAAATGCCATATGGTCCAGCAATTCCACTATTAGGAATATATACAGAAGAACTGAAAACTGTGTTGCAAACAGCTACTTGCACAGTGATATTCATAGCAGCATTATTCACAATTGCCAAAAGATGGAAATAGCCCAAATGTCCATCAATCAATGAATGGATTAACAAAATATGGTATATATGTATGATGGAATACTATGCTGATGTAAGAAGAAATGAAATTGGAACACATGCTATATTATTCAGGGTTCTCTGGGGAAACAGAATCAACAGGAGAGATCTGTAAATAGTATGAGATTTTATAAGAGTCTCTCATGTGACTGTGGGGACGCACAAGTCAGGGTTCTGCAGGCAGGCTGCAAACCGGGGGCTCCAATGAAAGTTCAGTGAAGGTCCTTGAGTTTCTGGGAGACGTTGGCTGTCCAAAGACGAGCTGGGAAATTCTCTCTGAAGGCTGAAATTACTTCCCCTTTTAAAGCATTCAACTGATTGGATAAAGCATCACTCATTGCTGACGGCAATCTCCCTGGTTGATGTAGATGTAATCAGCTACCTATGCAGTAAACTCACTGATGATTAAAGCCCACAAATGTCCTTGTATCACAGTTAGCCCAGTGCTTGCTTGACCAAACAACTGGGCACAATTACCAGGCTGAGTTGACACATTAGCCTATGAATTAGTCAGCCAAAGAGGTGCTAATGTAAAATACCAGAAATTGGTTGGCTTTCATAAAGGGTATTTATTTGGAGTATAAGCCCACAGTTACTAGGCCATAAAGCATAAATTATTTCCTTCACCAAAGTCTGTTGCCACATGTTGGAGCAAAACAGCTGCTGACATTTGCCAGGGTTCAGGCTTCTTGGGTTCCTCTCTTCCCAGGGCTCCATTTCTCTTTGGGCTCAGCTCCTCTGTTTCCTCCACAAGGTCAGCTGTAGACTCTGAGGCTCTCTAGGCTTTGCCTCTCTCCACAAGGCCAACTGTGAACTGTCAGGCGAACGGCTCCTCTCTTTTCCCGGGGCCTTCTCTCCTTCCTCATGACCAAGGTCCTCTGTGTGCTTACTTCCCGGGGCTCCAGCATCAGAACTCAGCATCAGAACTCCAACTCAAAAACTCCAACTCTTGTCCTTTGCCATGTCTTTTATCTTTGAGACCCCACCCACCAAGGGGCAGGGCTCAATGCCCTACTGACGTGGTCCAATCAAAGCCCAAATCATGACTTAATCATGCCCAGGTGAACAGACCAGTTTACAAGCATAATCCAATGTCTATTTTTGGAATTCATAACTATATCAAACTGCCAACCTGCTACAGCCTAACCATCACGCATGCTAACATGGATGAACCTTGAAAACATCATGTTAAGTGAAATAAGCCAGACACAAAAGGACAAATATTTTATGGTCTCACTATTATGAATTAAATATTAAAAATAAATGAATGGAGTTAAAACCTAGAGTAAAGTAGAGGCTGAGAAGGTATACTGATGCTTACTATATGTAGAAGTTTTGATTAACTTGACTATAAAGGTGTGGAAATGGATAGAGTTAATGGTAACACATTATAGTGTGTAGAACTAATGTAGCTGGTCTACAAATGGGATTGTGGCTGAAAAGGGTAGTCAAGGGATGTAAATGTCAATTGAAAGAACGCTAGAGAATAATCTAGGGACTGAATAACACAGTGAACACAGAGGTGGATGAGAATTGTAGTTAATAGTACAAATACAAGAATGTCCTTCCATGAATTAGAACAAATGTACATCACTATTGCAAGGTGGTAAAATGTGGAGAATGGTGGGGAAAATACCATTAATGTAACCTATGGACTATAGTTAACAGCAGTACTGTAGTATTCTTGCATCAAGCCAAAGATGTACTTGTTAATTATAGGAGAGTATGGAAAAAATATACCAAATGCATATAATAGACCATAGTGGTAATAGTCTGATGATATTATCTCATAATCTGTAACAAATGTTCCACAACAATGTAGTGTGCTGGTGGAGAGGTGTTGTATGGGAATTTCACACATGTTCATGATTGTTCTGTAAGTTCACAACCTCTCTAATCAAAATATATTTTAAGAATTAAAAAAAAAAAAGTTACTTCATTTAGTAACAATTTGTAGAACTTTTCACATTTTAGGTAGTATTTTTTTAAGAGCCAGTCTCTCAAAAAGTAGCATTGCGGGTTTTACTAAATCATGTCACTTCATTGGACTGAGTTTTCCTCATTTATAAAATGATATGCGTGGTCCTCCCAGCTCTTGTTCACTATGTACAACTCATCTGAGCCCCATAAAATCCCAAAGAGTTTCATAAGGCAGGAGCTGCTACCCTCATTTTACCACTTAGCTATAACATTCAAAGTTACACAATTTGTCTAAAGTTACTACTAGTAAGTAGAGAGTTTAGGACTTGAACCAAGAACTTCTGGTCATAAGGAGAGTGTTCTGCTCACCATGTCTTCAATCACATGAAAATTATGACAATGTCTCAAATAATTAGGACATATTAAAGCCTTTTAACTGTCCAGTTATACTGGTGTTTCACAGGCTCTTCAGAATTTTATAGTTCTTTATGATTATCATTATAATATCACTTGCTACTATTAAAAATTAGTGATGACTCTTCAGTCATGTAGAGGCTGCTTTCAAAGCTTAAAGGAGATTGGACAGAATCTGTACTGACCTCTTAATAGTCTCAGGATTTTGTTACTTTCCTCTCAGTAAATAATGATGTTATGCCAAGGGATACATAGTCCCTCAGGTGCTGGTATCATCTCTTTTTCATAAATATAGTGTTTAAAAAGTGGGCTAATTTTACTTTTTTCTAAGTTTTATCCAAAGAAGATAATGGCAGTGCTAATAATATTAACAGATAACGATTGGTGAACTCTTACAAGGTGCCAGGTGCCCAGGACTTTAAATGGGTTGTCTCATTTAATCCTCTTAATTAGCCCTACAGAGTCATAACTATCATTGCCCTCATTTTATAGTTAAGGAAACTGAGATATAGGGAGGTTCGATGACTTGTCATAGACCTAGCAGGCAGAAGCACCAGGAATGGAACCTAGATAATGTATTCTTATATATTTTCAGAGATGGATTGACTGGTACTTTTTTACAAGACTGTTGAGCAGAAGGTTTAAGATTCATTCATTCAGTCAATATTTGCCCAGTACCTATTGAGTGCCAGGGTCAGTGCTGGTGTCAGGCAGACAATGGTGAACAAGACAGATGGCCTTGTATGTGGATGGAAACCAGGAATAGTTCCTGGTGAGGCAGAATTATTTTGTTGCTTTCACAGCCAGGGCTATGTCTCCACCTCAAGAAAACTGAAGTTTTGACATTCTCTCTCTTTCCCTTTTAATTTTATTTTTAAAGAAGCTTTAGATTACATAAAAGTTACAAGTTACATAGGAAATACAGGGGATTCCCATATACCCCACCCCTTCCCCTCCCACACTTTTCCCCATTAACAACATCTTTCATTAGTATGGTACATTTGTTACAATTGATGAACACATATTGAAACATTGCTACTAATGATGGTCTATAGTTTACATTTTGTTTACACTTTTTATTTTTTATTTTTTAAAGATTTTTTTTATTTTTATTTATTCATTTCTCCCCCCCTTGCTGCTTGTGCTCGCTGGGTCAGCTAACCATGCCGTGCGGGCGGGCTTGCCCTCACCAGGAGGCCCCGGGAACCGAATCCGGGCCTCCTATATGGTAAACGGGAGCCCCACTGATTGAGCTACAGCTGCTTCCCTTGTTTACACTTTTAACCACACAATTTTATAGGTTTTAACAAAATGTATAATGCCTTATATCTGTCATTGCAATGTCATGCAGGACAATTCCAATGTCCCCAAAATGCCCCATGTTATACCTGTTCTTCCTCTCCTTCCCCTCAGAACCTCTGGTGACCACTGTCTTTATATCAATGTTATAAATTCTTCCATTACTAGAATAATAAGTCTACTTTAGTCCATAGTTGTATCCCCGCCCCCCTTATGTTTGTTCATTCCTCAATCTTGAGGATTTTGGGATGATGTTGCCATCTCTGCTTCCAGTTGAGAGGGGGCTTAGATCCCATGGGGCAGATGGATGGAACTGACTTGCATGAAGTTGTAGATACTCTCTGTTTTTTGGGATGGGCATTGTCCATCATCATCCTTTTGTTAGTTTTCTTGGGCTAGTCCGATAAACTGGAGAGTAGGTGTTGGTTGCAACTCTGCTGAGATTCAGGGCTCAACCTGCATATGAACAGCAGGAAGATTTAAGTCACTGGGACCCATATTTAATGGGTATAGTTCTAATTATAGGTTCGATAAAAGGGGACATAAGGGTCAAGTCTAGGAAAAATATAAATGAGTTCAACTATGATACATTGGGGGAATGGGTTATCATATATTCCAAGGTAAGGCCCACTGACAGGGTGCCAAATTCCTGAGGTTGTCTATCCCACCTATAGTGAGGATTTGACATTCTCTTGATATTGTAACCTTTTTCCTGTTAGACCCTTAAGGTATCTTTAGAATCTCAGGGTTAAAAACCTTCCTACTATAGACAAAATTAATCACTTCACCTGATGAAATCTTAGACTGTTTGACACTGTAATGTTGACTCTACCATTTTGATCTTAAGGATATTGAGGCCCCACCATTTTGAATAGGTGTATTCAAATCAGAATTTTGTCAGCATTGATTAAATTTTGTTGAGAAAAAGTTTTGTGGAGCACAATTCCATTTAGCAAATTTAATTCATTGATCAATTTTCTATTAGACCCTGCTAAACCATTTTGACTTACTCCATTTTTATATTCATGTTGTTAAAATTATTTTCATCAAAATCAATTCCTTTTCCATTTGAAGTCTACAGTGAAGATTTGATTAATTTGATTTATTGGCCAGTTTTGTGTCCATAGCAATTTTTATGGATTTTAAGTGCCAAGTATTGTGGATCTTCTTTTTATGAACATTATTTCCACTAAGCTCATTTTTCCCAAGTTTGACTTTTCATATTTTCATGGAACATAGATTTTTCCATCAAAATTTGTTTTGTTTTTAAAAAAATGTAGGTGTGCATTTGTGACTTAGTTTATTTATGCTGATTTTTTCTAGTAATATTCACTATGAATATTGACATTTTAGATTTATTTCCTAGCTAATCTATGAATAAATATGAGTATTATTTGAAACAGTTTAGTGGAAAGGGAGGGAGAAAGATTCAGAACATGAGGGAACTGGGGGATGGTAACAAAAGATAGAGACAAAGATAAAGATACTGGAATAGGAGAGGAATAAGTCAATGGAGGATTCGAAGAGAAGGAAAACAGAGAAGAAAGTAAGCAGAATGTGTGGGAGAGGAGGTCAAAACAACCTCAGGTTCAAAATGGAAGAATCAAAACCATTGATTCTAAGCAGTGAGGTCTAAATAACCTGTACCATTAGGTACTAATTGAACATTCACCTTTTACCTCTTAAAATATTATGAGTGAGACTCATTTCAAACTAATAGTGACCCCTTTAAGACTTTTCCTTTGCATATCTACAAAACTTTTTTGTACCGTGACAGAGTCACCTATTTTCTCATTTTATCCTTGTCATAATAACCAGAAAATGTCCTAATTATCTGGCTCTTATCCCACCTCTGTTACTAATATTGTCTATGGGCATGTGGGTGGGAATTGCCCAGTGACAATGTGTTTGGATGAACCTACTAAATCATTTGGGAAAAATGCAGTCACCTGGAATAGAGGTGCTCCTCCAGGGGAACACTTCTGATGAGCCAGGGGAGTTGATCTTTCCCTAGGACTCCACATGATTTCTCATGGAAGCCTCACTGATGTGAAATGGAATGATATTAGTAAAACCACATCAAGCCTCCAAAATGAACTGGGGCTGTGAAGGTTACAAAGATAGAGTAGAACTAGAAAGTGAGTGGTTGGAATGCTGAGCAGAGTACTGCCCCTTACCATCACTGCCACCAATGTAGTTTCCAAATGGTGCTGAACTTTTTCTTTCTTCATACCTATATCCCACATGAATATTGGCGTGTTTACTGGTTCAGTCTTTTATTCTGACTAGAGATCATTAGCTCCATGAGGGAAGGAATCAACTCTGTACCTGTATTTAATGCAATCCCAGGCATATAGCATGTGGTTAATTCAAATTTGTTTAAATAAATAAATAGATAGATAGGTGAAAGGAAAACCAAAAACAAAGAACAGAAAAGAATTTTTGAAGTTGCTATAAACCAGAGTTGACTTTTGTATTAGTCAGCCAAAGGGGTGCTGATGCACAATACCAGAAATCTGTTGGCTTTTATAAGGGGTATTTATTTGGGGTAGAGGCCCACAGTTACCAGGCCATAAAGCATAAGTTACTTCCCTAACCAAAGTCTTTTGCCATGTGTTGGAGCAAGATGGCTGCCAACGTCTGCCAGGGTTCAGGCTTCCTGGGTTCCTCTCTTCCCAGGGCTTGCTTCTCTCTGGGCTCAGCACCTCTGTTTTCTCCACAAGGCCAGCTGTAGACTATCAGGCAAATGGCTCTGTCTCTCCCCAGGGCTTCTAAGAGCCATCTCTATTCCTTTGTGTTCTTCTCCTGTGTGTTTACTTCCTGGGCTCCAGCTCAAAACTCCAGCATCAAACTCTAAACTCTGTCCTTTGACATGTCTTTTATCTGTGAGTCCTCACCTACCAAGGGGCAGGGACTCAATGCCCTACTAACGTGGTCCAATCAAAGCCCTAATCATAATTTAATCACACCCAGAGGAACAGACCAGTTTACAAACATAATCCAATAACTATTTTTGAAATTCATAAATAATGCCAAACTGCTACACTCCACCCTCTGAATTCCAAAAAGATATTACAATATTCAAGAAACCTTATTTCAGTAACAATACTAAGTACAAAATCATATCATAATCAGTTTAAAGAAATACAGTTTGTCTTGGGGCAAAGTCCCGTCTGCTATAGACCTCTGAAACTTACAAAACAATTTATCTACTTCCAATACACCCATGGATAGAAAAAGCATAAACATTTTCATTACCATAAGGAGAAATTGGGAGGGAAACATGAGTCATGGGTCCTCTACAGTTCAGTAAACCTACAGGGCATCCTCCATTTGATTTCAAAGTCTGAGAGTCATTCTTAAGAACGATGGTTTCTTCTCCGTGAGGCCTCGTGAGGATCCACTCTTTCCACAGGCTTGCTCAAAGGCCATTTTCTTGGTTCCACCCTCATCAAGCATCTCGGTGTTGACCAAGCTCCAGACATCATCCTCCAAGGGGCAGGGACTCAACACCCTACTGACGTGGCCCAATCAAAGCAATAATCATAATTTAATCACACCTAGAGGAACAGACCAGTTTACAAACATAATCCAATATCTATTTTTGGAATTCATAAATAATGCCAAACTGCTACAACTTTGAGTACTTTTCCCTTCAATTCCTTTATGCAGATATAGCGAAGAAAGAGAAAGAATGGAATTGGATAAGGGTCCTTTATTCATGCCTCCACTTCCTGCACCTTGATACCAGTTATTCCCCACCACACATTTCCCTAGCAATATCACATGACTGAATCCAGAGTTTGCTCTTCTGACTTTCATGAACAATGGAGCTGGATTGAATGAATCATAGACCCAAGCTCCTCCAGGAGAAGCTGATGGAAGTGACAAACTCCAGTCTAAATTTGCCTCATGAGAACACACTGAGAGAAGAAAAAGATGTTCAGAAAATGGAGCATAACTGCCTTTTGACACAGGGAAGGGTAGACAATATGAAATCAAGGTTATACCATTATTGTTTGAATCCTAGAATTTTCCAGATGTTTGGAGGGTACTGACCCCTAAAGCACAAAGTGAAATTATTTCTAAATGATGACTCTCATTATAGCACAATCATGAATTGATCCATTTAGTTTAGGGAGAAAATATATACAAGGACCAGCCTTGGATCCCTCTCTGACCTGATTTCCTGCCTCTTTTCCTTTCATTCTCTGCAATCCAGCAAGATGGCCACATTTCTATTCTTTGGATAAGCCAAGCTTGTTCTTGCTTCTGGGCCTTTAAATATTCTGTTCCCTCTGCCTAGAATACTATTCCTCAAGCTCCTTACCTGACTAGTATTTGCCCAACATTCTGTTCTCTACTTAAATGCCATTTCCTCAGAGGGCTTATCACCCTGACTAAAGTATCCACCACCTGGACACACACCTTTTTCATTTATGTCTTCTTGACAG
The DNA here is from genome assembly GCA_026826555.1 of Tolypeutes matacus. NCBI lineage: Eukaryota > Metazoa > Chordata > Mammalia > Cingulata > Chlamyphoridae > Tolypeutes > Tolypeutes matacus. Next base: position 27,904,300 of record JAKSZT010054030.1, read on the forward strand.
TTATTCTGTGTGTGGTTATCTTATTCTTTCAATGTACTCCAATTATTCACTTTCTGTCTTTCCTTACTAGAATGTAAAGTTTATGAGAGTAAAAATATCAGTTTTGTTCACTGTGGTAGGTCCTGTATACAGATTATTACTTGGCTCATGCTGGGCATTTAATATATTCTTGTTAAATGAATTAATGAATGAACAAATGAATAAGATGTGAGGACTCTAGAGACTTAGCCATGTTCCTGATTCTATGGACACTCAGTGCCACACTAGTTTGGATTTTATTCTAGTGTAGGTTTATCAATCTAGATTTTTTTTTTTCCTGCTAACAGCAGAATCCACCCAAGGTAGGTCAGACAGAAAAGGAGATTTTTATTTGATTATCTCTTAAAAAGATAGTATATAGCTCACAGACTGGGCTGGCCCTAAAGTGTATGGGTCCCAGGCAAATATTTTGTTTCAAGGAATGCATGACACTTTATAGTAAGTGGTAAGTTATAAATACTTAAGTGATTAGATGACAATATAGGACAAGCAAGACATGTCAGATGTATGCAGATCTTTTTCAGTGTTTTTTCTGCCATATGAGGATCTGGTGTTACTGATACAGAAATATCCCATCTAATCCAGGTCAACTGGCTGGCTTAATTAGGTATATTCAGACATCCTTGTATCCCATACAAATAAGCTACCATTTGCTTTGACATGCAAGTCACTCATTATTTTGTTTTGGTTTGTTTGCATATTTCATTTTTTATTTTAATTTTTTGTGCTTATCATGGGCAGGATTCTTCAAAACCTGGGGTTCCCTGAGAATTGGGGCCTAGACAGGGGTATTATTTATCTAGGTCTAAGGGTGGTATTGCTAATAGAAACTTTTGGCAGGGTAAGGAGCCTGGCTCTGAAGCCATGCCATCAGGCTTTACACAAAATACTGGGGAAACTGCTCTAGTGAAAGTTCCGTTGACCCTTGGCATGAACAGTGCTTGGGTTTGAATGCCAGAAATCCTGCCACATTTGTTCTCAGTGAAACAGGTACTGCCAATGCTGTTCTTGTCAGGGAATCAGACCCTGTGTGAAACTCTTTCTCCTATTACTCACCACCCAAACCATACTTCGTGTAGCATATTTTGATGGTTACAACTCAAATTGCACACCTTTCTCTGAGGTGCAAGGGATTCTGGGAATACAATTTTTTTTTTCTGGATTCTACCTTGGGGAAGTAGGACTCTTATTGTGGAAATTTACTCAAGTGTAGAGATGATTTTCAAAGATTTTAAGTAGCTGCAACTGACAAAGGTCCAATGCAGAAACTTTTTAGTGTTTTAAATAGGGAAGTGATATGCTTTGTGTTTTTAAAAATTACTCTGGCTTCTAATTGGATTATGGGTTGGAAGGTGGCAAGAGTGGCAGCAGGGAGAATGGTGAGGAGGCTATTGCCATAGTGCAGGGGAGAGATGTGGACATAACAGTAGCCTGGACTAAGATGTAGCAGAGGGATGGAGAGTAGTGGGCAGACTGCAGTCAAGATCAGGCATGAGAAGAAGGTGAGGAGGTGAGGCTGAAGGCAAGTTGCAGATTTCTTCATTGTACTAAGATATTTATATGTTATCACACAGAGAAAATGCTCTTTTTATTAACTTAGTCTTCTACTCCTGATAAAATGTCTATGAAGATTATAGGAAAACAATAGTTATCAAATTGGTTGTTTATCACTTAAGTTACTAAGTAAAAGAATGATAATATAATAATCTACTTCTCTTTGTTCCACTCCTGTTTTTGTAGTTCTGCTCATAGATGATAATTCACTTTAACTAGATGCAGTAGCTGAACGACACAGTTTAACAATACATTAACCTGTTTTGTTGTTGTTTGTTTTGTTGTTGTTGTTTTTGTTTTCCATTTTACTTTCCTATTTGCTAAAATTACAGCAAGCATCCAGGTCAATTTTCAAGACTATTTCAGTTGGCTCTTATCTCCTTAAGAAGCCAAGAGCCTGGAGTCCACAAACTAAAATCTGAGGGGAATGTTACAAATCTGAACTACAAGGAAGTACTTTTAAAAGGAATTTCCTGATGATTGTAAAACAAATATTATCTACTCTTTTATTACTAATCTGAGGATAAATATATATAACCTGATCCAGCGACTGCTAAGGGGAATATAGAATCTTTGAGAAGGTTTGAAAGGTTGAAAACCCTCAATAAGGAAGAGGAATTGTTTTAGGAGATCCGATTATGAATGAGCGAAACTGAATGAGGGGAAAATTTGAGCTGGACATCAAAGAAAATTTCCTTCAATAAGAATCATCTTTGTTGTAAAAGAAAAAACCTTGGAGTTTCTCCAAACAGGTTGAGTCATCACATTTCTGCTACAAGACAACCAAATCCTGACATGGCTGGTCTGTGGCACACACAAAGTAAGAGGCCCTTTCCTTTCAAGATTCTTTTGGTTTAGAAGCAGTGATTAGACGAGGAGTGAATTTTGGAAGAGATTTAGAGCAGTTTCACAGAGTATTCAGAAATGTCAAGGCCTCTCTACTACTTCCATCCTCTTTGACAGTAGAGGTGAAACAGAATGTGTCTGATGATTGCCCACAGGGGGGGAAAAATTCTTTATCATGACAACAACCTACTTTGAGGGAAATTATTGCCATTATAATCATAATTTATTGATATGAGGCATAACAACTTTATTCTAAACAGTGGATGACTGGCTGGTGAAATGTCTTCATTAACCATGAAATGGGTTTCCCGAGTGATATAATAGGAAGTATATCGAGGAAGTTTTTAATTTGCCATCCAGAAAAATAATTTGCCACATTATGAAAACTGCATTTTAATCAGAATATTTATATTTTATGTCTTGACATTTCATATCTAATGCTAGAAAGTTTATAATTCTTTTGCATTTTGGCTTTTGGGAGATTAAATTAAAAGGAAAATCTAAAACTGAACTTTGCAAACAAACTTCTGTGAATGAATCCATTTCCTTTATTCCCTTTTTTTCCCCCAGAGATATGGAGATACATATAGGACCAAAAGTCAGGGCAAATCTGCTGCTGGTTTTCATGAAATTCAAAAGACTGGGAAAAATAGGGCACTCCTGCCAATAATCACTAGTACACTGAAAACTACACAACATTTCTGAAAGAAAGAGCAGAAGATCCAATAAAAGAAGAGATATACTCTAGCCATGGGTCAGAAGACTTAATGTTGTTCCGATGCCAGTTCTCCTCAAACTGATCTAGAGTTTCAATTCAATTCCAACTAAAGTTATGGTGGAATTTTTTTTTTTTGGTAGAAATTGATAAGCTGATTCTAAAATTGATATAAATACAAAGTTTACAGAATAACCAAAACAACTGAAAAAAAGCACAAAGCAAAAAGGACTAACATTATCTGATTTTAAGACATCATAAAGTTATAGAAATTAAGACGATGTGATATTGGTAATAAGTATGGATTGGCAAACATTCTGTAATGCTCAGATGTTAAATATTTTATGCTTAACTGTCAATACAATCTTTGTTGCAACTACTCAACTTTGCTATTGAAGCTTGAAAGCAGCAATACATAATACACAAAGGAATGAGCATAGCAGTATTTCAATTAAACTTCATTTAAAGAAACTGAAATTTGTATTTATAGTTTTACATGTATGAAAAACTACTCTTTTGCTTTTTTTCTCAACCATTTAAGAAAGTAAAACCATTTTTAGCTTGTGAACTATATATAAACAGTGATCCAGATTTGACCTCTTGGCCATTGTTTGCTGACCTCTGGTGTAGAGCTAGACAAAAAGATCAATGGAACAGAACAGAGAGTTATCAATAAGACCTACATATATATAGTAACTTAATTTTGACAAAGGTGCAAAGGCAATTCTATGGAGAAAGACAGTCTTTTCAATAAATGGTACTGTAATATCTGGGTAATTAAAAAAAGAACTTTGATACTTCTCTCACACTATATACAAATATTAACTCTAAATAGACCTTAATGTAAAATTTTAAACTATAAAACTTCTAGAAGGAAACAGATGAAAATCTTAGTGACTTTGGGTTAGGAAAGGGTTTCTTAGACACAACAACCAAAGCATGGCACATAAAAGAACAAATTGATTTTAGACTTTACCAAAATAAAACAAACAAATAAACAAACAAAACCGTACTTTGGAAGACATTATTTTTGGAATGAAAAGACAAGGTTCAGACTGCCTTTTGTAAATTATGTATCTGGGAAGGTCTTGTAACCAGGATACACAAAAAACTTTGATAACTCATAAAAAGAAAACAAATAACCAAGTAAAAAAATAGGCAAGAGATTTGAGCAGATAATTCACTAATGAAGATATACAAATTACAAGGCAAATAAGTATATGGAAAGCTTTTCAGCATCATTAATTAGTATTGAAATGAAAACTGAAACCACAATTAAATACCACTGCACAGCATTTAAAATGTTTAAGATGAGAAAGAGTGAATATACCAAGTTGTTAAGGATGTGTAGGAACTGGAACGCTCATACACTACTGGTGAGAATGTAAAGTGGTGGAAAAGAGTTTGGCAGTTTTAAAAAATTTTTTTATTTTTAAAGAAGCTTTAGATTACATAATGTTACATAAAAAATATGGGGGATTCCCATATGCCACCATCCCTCCCACACTTTCCCACATTAACAACATCCTTCATTAGTGTTGTACATTTTTTGCTATTGATGAACCCATATTGAAGCATTGCTACTAATTGTGAACTATAGTTTACATTATAGTTTATACTCTATCCACAGAGTTTCGTGGTTATGACAAAATGTATAATGGCCTGTATCCATCATTGCAATGCCATGAAGGACAATTCCGATGTCCTGAAAATGTCCCCATATTACACCTATTCTTCCCTCTTCCTCCCCTCAGAACATCTGGTAGCCACTGCTTTTACATCAGTGATACAAGTTCTTCCATTGCTAGAATAATAACAAGTCTAGAGTAGAATAATAATAAGTCTATTTTAGTCCATTGTTCATTCCCCAATCTTGAGGATTTGGGGATGGTAATGCCAATTCTGTTTCTAAATGAGATGGGGCTTAGATCCCATGGGGCAGATGGATGGAACTATCTTGCTTGCACGTGCACACACTCTCTGTTCCTTGGGATGGGAGTTGTCCATCATCATCTCCTTGTGAATCCAATATGAGTCCAATGAGCTGGAGAGTAGGTGCTGCAACCTTGCTGAGATTCAGGGCTCAACTGGCACATGAACGGACCAATGATTTAAGTCTCTGGGACATATATTTAACAAGTATAGTGCTAAATATAGGTTCAGATCAAAGGGGCAGAAGAGCCATGTGTAGGTAAACTATAAATGATAATAATTCTGTTACACTGGGGAGCATTCATTCCAGAGTAAGCCTCACTGACAGGGTGAGTTTGGCAGTTTCTTAAACAATTAAACATTGACTTACCATATGACTCACCCATTGCACTTCTCAGTAGTCACCTAAGAGGAATGAGAGCATGTCTATTGACAGATTTGCACTCAAATGTTTATAGCTGCTTTATTTGTAACAGACAAATCTTGTAACAACACAAATGTCCAACAGGTGAATGGATAAACAATTGTGGCATATCCATACAGCTGAATACTACTCATCCATAAAAGGGAATGAACTACTGTTACATACTGCAACATAGGTAAATCTGAAAATAATTATACTAAGTTAAAGAAGCCAGACAAAAAGAGTACATACTATGAGTTTAGAAAGTGCAGACTAATCTGTAATGATAGAAAGTAGTTCTGTGGGTTTCCAGGGATGGAAGAGGGTGTGGAAAAGGGCAGCAAGAAAGAATTACAAAGGGGAATGAGGAAACTTTCGGTGGATGTGTTCATTAACTTGCTTGTGGCAATGGTTTTTCACTATATAGATATTAACACTTATCAAATAGTATATTTTACATATGTGTAGTTTGTTGTTTGTTGATTATATCTCAATAGCTCTATTATTATAAACAGATCTTAGAAACAGACCTATAGGTAATCTAGGTATTTTAATTATCAGACATGGATACTTTAAAAACCCATGATTAATAAATCCAAGAAAATAAATGACAAGATGAAGACTTTCATTAGAAGATTAGAATATATTAAAAAGTACCAAATGAAAGTTTTAGAACTGATCAATTCAATTCCTAAAATTAAGAAATTAATATCTAAGCTTAACACCTAAGTAATACATTACTTTTCTCTTGCTGCTCTCAAAATCCTCTTTATATCTCTGGTCTTCAACAATCTCAATAGTAGATGTCTCTGAATTGGTCTATTCATATTTATTCTCTTTGGGGTATATTGTCCTTGAATATTAATATTCATGTCTGTATTAGTCAGCCAATGGGGTGCTGATGCAAAGTACCAGACCTCTGTTGGCCTTTATAAAGGGTATTTATTTGGGGTAGAAGTTCAGAGTCACAAGGCCTAAAGAGTCCAACTCAAGGTACCATAAGAGGTACTTGCTAACCCAGAGTCATTGGCCACATGTTGAAGCAAGATGGCAGGTGATGTCTGTGAGGGTTCAGCCTTCCTTCTTCCTCTTAAGGCTGCATGTGCCCAGCTTCTTCCAATCTCAGCTGTAGGCTGGCATAGGCCTAGTCTTTCTCCTTGGAGCTCATTTTTTTCTAGGCTCAGCTGCTCTGGTCTCTTCACAAGGTCATCTGAGGCTATCAGGATCAAGTCCCTTCCCGGGGCCTCTGCCATATCTGATGGAGCAGTCTCTCTTCCTCTGTGTTCTTCTTCTCTGTGTGTCTACTTCTGTGTGAGAGTCTGTTTTATCAGCCCACCAGGGGGGCAGGGACTCAACCCTGCATGCCCTAATGACATGATTGAATCAAAGCTCTAATCTTGATTTAATAAAGTATAAGTGAAACCTCTGAATTTACTACAATCAAAGGGGTATGTTGCCCAAGGAATAGACCAGTTTACAAACATAATCAATATTTCTTTTTGGAATTCATAAATAATATCAAACACCACAATGTCTTTTATAAGGTTTGGAAAATTTTGAATCAATATTTCCTCAAATATTCTTTCTACCCCTTTTCTCTTCTCTTCTCCTTCTGGGACATATATAACACATATGTTTGTGCATTTCATGTTATCATTCAATTCCCTGAGACTCTGTTTAATCTTTTATGTTCTTTTCTCTGTCTGTTTTCCTAACTTTTCAATTTCAAATGTTCTGTCTTCAAATTCACTTGTTTATTATTCTAACATTTTTGAAATCTGCTCTTATATTGCCTCAAATATATTTTTGACCTCATCCATTTTGTATCTTTAATTTCCATAAGCTCTGCAACTTTTTTTTGCAGGCTTTTATTTTTATTTTTATTTATTTTTATTTTTTTTTTTTTTTAAAGATTTTATTTATTTATTCATTTATCCCCCCCTTGCTGCTTGTGCTCGCTGGGTCAGCTAACCACGCCATGCGGGTGGGCTTGCCTTCACCAGGAAGCCCCGGGAACCGAACCCGGGGCCTCCCATATGGTAAGCGGGAGCCCTACTGATTGAGCCACAGCCGCTTCCCCAGGCTTTTAAATAAATTGCTCTTTATGCTCACACAGTATCATCTTAATATCCTTTATCTCTTTAGTCATATTTTCCCTCATCTCCTTAAATTGATTAAGGAGGCTTTTTGTGAACATCATTTATTAGTTGTCTTAAATCTTTTTTAAAAAAACTAATTATAATTTTATTTATAAAGAAGTTTTAGATTACATAAATGTTACATAAAAAATATAGGAGATTCCCATATGCCTCCCCTCCCCTTCCCACACCTTCCCACATTAACAACATCTTTCATTATTGTGGTATATTTGTTACAATTGATGAACACATATTGGAACATTGCTACTAACCTTGGACAACAGTTTACATTATAGTTTGCACTCTGCCCTGCACAATTTTATAGGTTTTGACAAAATGTATAATGGCCTGTATCTGTCATTGCAATGTCACTCAGGACAATTCCAATGTCCCGAAAATGCCCCCATGTTACACCTATTCTTTCCTCTCCCTCCGCTCAGAACCTCTAGGGGCCACTGCCTTGATATCAATGATACAAGTTTTTCCATTGCTAGAATAATAATAAGCCTATATTAGAATAGTAAGAAGTCTAATTTAGTCCATTGTTCATTCCCCAATCTTGAGGATTTGGGGATGGTAATGCCAACTCTGTCTCTAATTGAGAGGGGGCTTAGATCCCATGGGGCAGATGGATGGATGGCACTATCTTGCTTGCAGGTGCACACACTCTCTGTTCCTAGTTGTCCATCATCATCTCCTTGTTAGTTGTCCTGGGTGAGTCCAATGAGCTGGAGAGTAGGTGCTAAAACTCTGCTGAGATTCAGGGCTCAACCGGCATATGAACAGACCAAAGATTTAAGACTCTGGGACATTAATTCAACAAGTACAATGCTTATTATAGATTATAGGTTGAACTAAAAGGGACAGAAGAGCCATATGTAGGGAAACTATAAATGATTCTAATTCTGTTACACTGGGGAACATAAATTCCAAAGTAAGACCCCCTACAGGGTACTGAATTCCTGCACGTGTCTGTCCTGTTTATAAGGTCTAGATGTCTCTAGAGTCCTTAGGAGCCCCACTGTTTGAGGCACTGTTTACTGTGGCCGTCAGTGAGAGCCTACTGAGATGTGCATAAGCATAAGCGTAACCTCTGGAATGAACACCTGACACATTTTGAAATGTCTTTGTCATAAATACTTATTTGTATTTAATATTTCCCCCTTTTGGTCAATGTCTATTTCCAGATTTAGTGCTAGTTGGCATTTGGTAATAATCCCTCAGTGCCAGGGAGACTCATTCCTGGGAGTCATGTCCCATGCCAGGGGGAAGGTAGTGCATTTATATGTTAAGTTTGGCTTAGAGAGAGGCAACTTTTGAGCAACAAGGAGGCTTACAGGAGGTAAATCTTAGGCAGTATATAATACTAGGCTAAGTTTCAATTTCACAAGAAAAGGTTCATAAGTATAATCATAAATATCAAGAGCCTGGTGTAATGGTCCATCTTCCTTCACTAAGCACTGCCTATGTATTCTTGGGATTCTTGCCATTCTATTAGAGATTATAGCAGGACTCCTCAGGATGGAAATTCAAATTTTTTTTTAGTTATTGTGTGGGTCTCCATCCACCGGGACAATGCCCCATGAACACTTGAATATATTTCAAATGCCTTAGCAGCATGCTCCAGGTGCACCCCTCTCTACACATCTCCCCATCATGGACACCCTGCACCAGTGATCCTCCCCTGCCACAGTTGTGACCCTGCTGTGAGTTAAAACCTTTCCAAAAATGAACACAGCAAAATAACCAAGTAAAACTAATAAGAAAATGAAATAATAATTTAAAAAAAACTAATAATACAAAAATAAAAAAATTGAAAAAAAATTTAGATGCATTTTTCACCACTGTAAGATCTGTTTTCTTATATGTACAGTGACTATTTCTTCTGTATATTCCCCCAGTGTCTTATTTTTTTCAGAGAAGCTTTAGGTTACAGAAAAGTCACACAGAACATTTAAGTGATCCCCATATACCCAATGCCCTCCCCCTTTTCCACTCTCCCCTATTAATAACATTTTACATGTAGATGGTACATTTGTTACAATTGATGTACAAATATTGAAGCATTGCTACTAACCAAGGTGAAGGGTTTACATTATGGTTTACATTTTGTACCATATATTTTTATAGATTTTGTTGAAATTTAAAACGTCTGGTATCCATTATTACAAGATCATGCAGAACAATTCTAATGCTCTAAAAATGCCCTCTGTTTCATCTGTTCTATTCTGCCCTCCCCTTCCTCTCAGAACCTATGGTAACCACTAAGTTTCAGTTTTTGAAGAATAAGATTTATAGTTACTTGCAATAATATTGAGGGCTTGACATACTGGTCTCTTTTCTTTTATTAGGCATTGCCTATGTTCTTGAGGGATTCTTGTCTCTCTAATTGAGAACATAGCAGAACTCCCCAGGATGTGAGTTTAATATTTTCTTGTTTATTGTGTGGGTCTCCATCCACTGAGATAGCACACTATGACAAGATGAACACTTACATATTCCAAAGAGGCATGCCCCAGGTGCACCTTGTCCTGCATATCCCCCCACACACCCAACGCCCTACACCTGTAATCCTCCCCTGCCATATTTGCCAAAAGAACATTTCCACCATTTTAGTTTTAACCACAATCTGCATATCCCCGGAGTTAACCTGCTCCTTCCTCCAGTCCTTCCCCCAGTTCCATGGATAGCCCAAACCAATCTCCCCCCACTTCTTCCATAGACCAGCACCGCCAAACTCAATTACATCACTGTACCATTCTTATGCCCATCCACTGCCCAACCACAATATTCTGTCTTAGCATAGATTTTGCCCATATGGGCATCAGCTCACCACCCTTTACTCCCTTTCTGTCTCCTGTGAATTTATCTTCCATACTCAAGCTCTGTGAGTCTGCTCAATTTGCTAAGTCATTTCAGTGAGGTCCTGTAATATTTGTCCTTCAGTGACTGGCTTACTTCACTCAATATAAGGTCTCCAGGATTCATCCATGTTATCCTGTGTGTTAATATTGCATTACTTCTTACAGCTGAGTAATATTCCATTGTATGTATATACCACAGTGTGCTTATCTATTCATCTGTTGATGGACATTTGGGTTGCTTCCAACTTTTGGCAATAGTGAATAATGTCGCTATGATCATTGGTGTATATATATATCTCTTTGTGTCCCTGCTTTCAATTCTTCTGGGTATATACCCAGCAGTGGGATTTCTGGATTATATATGTCAGTTCTATAGTTAGCTTCCTGAGGAACTGCCAAACTGTCTTCCACAATGGCTGCACCATTCTACATTCCCTACAGCAGTGGATGTGTTCCCTTTCCTCCACATCCTCTCCAAAATGTGTAGTCCTCTATTTTTTTAACAGCTACCAGTTTAATGGGTATAAGATGATATCTCATTGTAGTTTTGATTGCATTTCTCTAGTATCTAGTGGTGTTGAGCATCTTTTCATGTGCTTTTTAGCCATTTGTATTTCTTCTTTGGAGAAGTGTCTATTCAAATCTCTTGCCCATTTTTAAAATGGGTTGTTTGTCTTTTTATTTTCAAGATGAAGGTTTCTTTATATATGCTGGATATTAGGGGATAGATGGTTCCCAAATATTTTCTCCCATTAAATAGACTGCCTTTTCACTTTCTTGACAAACTCCTATAAAGTGCAAAAGTTGAAGCTTCTGGGGGCTTATTTGGCTCTTTCCACCCTCATTCCCTCAGTGAAGTTGGGCTTCTAACAGTTTGCCAGAGCCAGGCTGGTTAGGTGCCTGTCTCCATCCCCTCACTGACCTAGTCACTCTCTCTTCCAGGGTGGCTGAATGTGACAGACTGCCTGATCAGATCCCCCTCCTTTCTCCCTGGGACCACTTCACTGTTGGCTGGCATCTATTTGAGATTCAAAGGGGCTCAACTGGCCAAACTCACTGCAAAGAAACCACTCTCTACCTTCCACCAGAACGATCTTGCTCCCAGGGAATGTTCTTTCCCACTCATTTGGCTGCAGTAAGTCAAGGATTTTATGGAGGTTATTTACCTTGAAGATGGGATATATATGCTGTTCTCAGCCCCAGGAGTGAGTAACTCATAGTTTTCCCCTGGCCACTTTTTTCTCTCTGTCCCATTCCCTTCTGGATGATGTGCATTTCCCTGTTCTACAGATCCCCAAACCAGTTCCCTCAGGTAGGTTTTTGCCCTTCCTCTGTTGTTTTTTTTTGTGAGAGAGTTGAGCTCTGCCTAACTACTTTGATGCCATCTTCTCAGAAGTCTCAGTTGTCTTAAATCTTGAGTCTCATCTAGATTCTTGGTTTGTTCCTTTTACTGGGCCATATCTTCCTGTTTCTTAGTATGGGTTGCCATCTTTTGTTGATACCTAGGCATTTATTTATGTTGGTAATTTTGCTCTGTTGATCAATTTTTCTCTCTTGCCTAGAGGTTTTATTACAGAACTCTCTTTTGACTTTTAGTTTAACTTTTTCTAAAACTTTATATTGCCTGGTTTAAGTAGACAAAACAGGGGCAGGGAGCCACTAATGGGACCCAGCCAGGTCTACTGTGCCTGGGACAGAATCGGAAGAGGCCAACCTGGCTTCCTTCACTTTCCCTGCTGGCCAGCAAATGTGCTCCTCAGCAAACCCTTCCACGTAGATGAATCCTTCAATTTTCACTGGTTTTCTGAACCGGTAAGTTATGGTAGTTACATTCACAGAAGAGAAGCCACACTCAGCCCTCTGCCATACCTGCTTTCTTCCCAGGGAGAAGTTTGTCCTTTCCCCTCTTCGCTGGCTGCTCAGCCATAGGTTTTACCAAGGCTGTTCCACTTGGTGGGTGGAGGATGGGCAACATTCCCAGTCACAGGGGTATTAACTCACTGTTTTCCCTTTGGCATCTCCTTATCTCCTTCCCCAGGCCCTCTGGATGATGCATGTGGCACTCTTCTGGTGTGCAGGGGTCCCCAAAGTGGCTTCCTTGGACAACTTCCATGCCTTCTCTCCTATTCTGCAAGAGAGCTGCACCCTGCCTGAGCTACTACCATGCCATCTTGGCTTGTACCAATTCTTTGGAAAAATAGAAAAAAAAAAAGGACAATTTCCAATTCATTCTATGAAGCCAGCATAATAAACTTGATAACAAAGTTATAGGCCAACTTCTCTCTTGGACATTGACATAAAACTCCTAAAACAAAATATTAGCAAATTGAATTAATTATATATATAAAATGGAACATATGGTTGTGACTATCTTGGGTTTATTTCAAGAAAACAATGTTCATTTAACAATTAAAAATCAATTAGTGTAATTCACTGCATTAACAGAATAAACAGAATAAATTAACAGATAAACCATGTGCTGGTTTCAATAGATACAGAGATTGCATTAGAAAAAATATCCAATAAATTTTCATGATAATAAAATAAGAAATTTCCTTAATCTGGTAAAAAGTACTTACTAAATAACTTTAGCAATCTTCATACTTAATAGTGAAATATTGCAAAATTTCCCTCTGAGATCAGGAATGAAATAAAGAAGCCTATTCTCACCACTTCTGTTCAGTATTTTACTGGAGATCCTAGCCAGTGCAACAAGGCAAGAGCAAGAAATAAAAGATATAATGATTAGAAAGGAAGAGGTAAAACTTCCGTTATTAACATATGACATAATTTTGCATTTAGAAAATCCAAAAGAACTAAAGACAACTGATTAGAATTAATAAGCAAATGTAGCAACTGAGTTTTATATGCAGTGTAATAAACCTTCACAGTTCATAAAGCTGTAAGTGATAAATGTATGTATAGTTACTATACAAAAATATTGGAGTCAGATGCCAAAGGTCTTTCAGGTTATGGATTTATTGCATGGATAGATGAAGGACCCTAAATTGTCAAATCTCAAAAAAATGCCAACAATGAGAATTAAAATTTAAAGGCTAATACCATTTAAAATACTATAAAAAAAAATCAATTACTTAGAAATAAATCTGATTAAATGTTTGCATTCTTCTATGAAGAATACTCTAAAACATTATTGAGAAATTATATAAAACCTATTGTGTTCTAGGATTGGCAGACTTGGTATTGTAAAGATGTCAGTTCTTCCCAAATTAACCTATGGATTAAATGCTGTTCTAATAAAAATCCCAGCAGATTTTTTTTTTTTTTTTTGGACATTGTTAGGCTGATCCTAAAGTTTATATGGAAATATGTATGGAAGAAGAGCCAAGACAATTATGAAGATGTCTTTGGAGGACTTATACTGCCACACATCAAGAATTATTATGCTTATTTTAATATTTATTATAAAAAAGATGTTACTACAGTGTGGTGGGTAAAGATTTGTCTTTTTAATAAATGAATATTGACTCCTAAAAGATACTAAATATAAAAATAAATTTCAGGTATACTATGAACCTAAATGTGAAAGGTAAAACTTTTCAAAGATAATATAGGAAAATAACTTTATGAATTTGCAGTGGATAGGCAAAAAATAATTAATCATATTTTGTGCTTAGCCTCACTCACCAGAAACATGCTTGATGAAGCTCTCTTTCTATGAAGTATGCTGTTTCCCTGGCCATCTCATGTTAAGCCTCTGCATCTTGATTTTAAATAGTCAGTTTGAACCCACCGTTTACAGACATCTCTCTATAACAATAGGTAAGATGTTCTGGGAACTTTATAAAGACAATAAAAGGAAAAATCAGAAACTCTGAACTATATTTGGTTTACTATATAGTAAATACGAATAAATCTATACAGCAAACTATAAACAATATAGAGCATTATGATATTTATTTCCAAATCCATCTGCAAGAATTTAATGAAAACTGTAGCCAGCTGAAGCTAAGGGAATTGTCTCTTTTTCACTATGATTCTGATTTCTTCTCTTTCATCACCTGGGTACTGCTGATGTTTTGTGTTCCTGGGGAAGCTGGTGTGGTTGATTATGGTAACAGGTACCAATCTAACAGCTATATTGAAGTGATGTAATGTCAGATTATATGCATGGGCTTTGGAGTCAGGTGGCTTTCCAGAGAGTCTTAATTTGGACCGTTCTAACTGTCTAAACTTGAACAAGATATTAAATCTCTGTGAGTTTTTTTTTCCAGTTGAGGAATGAGGTAAGATACTCAGAAGGCTGTTGCTAGGACTAATATTTGTGAAATGCTTGAACCCAATGTCCGGTGCTTAACGATGACTCAAAAATGGAAGCTGATTTTTCACTTCTACTTAGTAAGACCATTATGGCTAACTGCAAGGAATTCTTAATCTCTGAAAGAGCAATGGCTCGAAATTTAGATCAGATTTCATTTCAGGTGATTTCTAAAGAGGTCTTTGCTTTTATGAATATGTTCTTCAAAATCCATGAGGTCAATTACTTGGAGTTACTTTCTGTCCCTTTCCCCTTTTGTCCCTAGCTTTTGGTTAATCTCATTATTGTGTGTAATGAGAAGAGGGTTCATATGGTTCAAGCTTTTACCCAGAAGAGCAAATTCTACATTGGACCCAAAATAAAAATAGGTTCTCCATTGTGCAGAAGTGATGAGTCCCATGATACTTTTACTGAACTCTCTCATTGCTGCGTGAATTCATGTTTTACTGTTTAAAAACATATGGCATAAATTACACCATAGGCCAAAGTGACCTATAAGCAGTGACTTGACTTTCCTTGTAGGATTATGTCCCAATTCTTCCTTGTTTTACTTATGAACATGGGTTTGTACAGCAGCCATTGAAATTTATCCTTCTTAGCTAGTCCATGGATACCAACTTATGCCTCTCTTGGATGTCCTGGTTTTAAGGAATAGGATATTTTTTGTTTACAAATGCGAAAACCTGCAGCCAGGCATATCTCTTTTACAATGCAGTGAACCTTCCAAACCCTTGTCTTAGTCTCTTGGAACCAAACAAATTACATGCCATATTGTGCTGTATATCACAGAGAGAACATTTATAACATCTGGCTGAGTGGACTTTGGGAATGGGCCTCTCTGGTGAGCTGGAGCAGATTGTGCCTTTTGACTGACAAGCTGCAGTTTTCTTGAGATTTGACGATTTGGGGTCCTTCACCTATCCATGCAAAAAAACTATAACCTCAGAGATCTTTGGCATTTGACCCCAATATTTTTATACAGTAACCATACATACATTTATCACTCAGGGCTTTATGAACAGTGAAGGTTTATTACACTGCACTCAAAGCTCATTTAACCTTTTCTCTTGAAGCAATGCTTTAAAACAAAGTCTAGAGGATTTGTACAACCAAAGGGTTGTTGGTTGACCCTTTTTTCAAACTTCCATTCCTAAGAAGGCTTTGGCATGGATGCTTATGGTCAGTAGATGCCTTCTGTGACCTGGAAGAAACTTACCCTTCTGAGTGCATGTGTATTCTCTTGGGGCTTCTGACTCTTTGGAGGTTTTAAGGTTGTCAGATATTTTGTAATGGTAAGACCTCAGAATTGAATTATCACAGGTAGAAGTAATCAGATAGGTCTCTCGTGTACTTTGTCATCATTACCATCTCTGAGCATTTTGCTTATGCTTTCCCTCTTTTCCAATCCACACATTAGTCAAGAGTAAGGGCCACTGCATGCCTGATGACCACCATTTTCCCCCTATTATTCTGGCCCACGTGAAGTTTCTTCTTGCCTGAACCACAAAATTTAACGTTTTATTACTATATGCTATTTTGGATTATTTCCTTAATTTTATCTGTATAAATATTGTTTTCCTAACTTGCTTATAAGTTTCCTAAAGCCCAGAAGCTAGACTTCTGAATACCACATAAACCTAGCATCATGTTTGAGAATTGCTAAATTTGGTTTCATGGGCTTAGAAGCGTAAAAAAATTTTGCTTTGTGTCCTCTCTGTTCCAACTTCAATTTCTGTGTAGGGGCTGTCTGCAGCATTGGGTTGCACAAAGAGAGCGTTGAAGCTCATTGAGGAAGAAGATCATGCCTGCACAGGAAGAGCGAACAGAAGTGCTTGTGCCATATGTTTGTTGTCCCTGCAACGAATAGCTTAAAACCAGGTCTGGGAACACATACTCTGGTTGCTGTTGATGTTATTTTCAGATCTACCGGTTAAGTGTCCCACTGAGATCAGTGCTAATCAAGAGCAATGGTAGTTCTTTTTCCCTGGGAAATGGGAGATGTTGGCTCTACTTTCAAGTGAGTCTGTAGACATTCAGTAATAACAAGAATCATCACTTTGTTCAACTTTATGATTTGACTCAATGAAGCCATAGTTCCCCCTTTCTGTTCTTGCTCCCAATAAGAGCTTTTGAAGCTTTTTCCTATTTATAACCATTCATGGGGCTTACTATCATCATGTCCATTGTCTTTCTGGTAGTTGGAGACAGAACAGACAGACATTAAGCGGAGCCACAAAACACTTTAACCAGTAGGTAGCTCTGGGGTGCAATCCCAGAAAGTGTATTCTTGAGCCCCAACATCTTTTGATTTATGGGATAAGCACTTACTGGATTCTTAATACCTCTTTGACACTGTTTTTGAGTGCTTTATGGATATTAACATAACCCCCATATAATGCCACGAGGTAGGCACTAATAATAATCCCCATTTAACAGATGAGGTAACTGAGGCACGGAGGTTAAAACTATTTTGCAGAAGGTCACACAGTAAATGGCTAAGCTGGGATTTGAATCAAGGCAATCCAGTTCAGAGTCCATGCCTTTAACCATTATGCCTCATCCCTTATGTTCTTTGCATTCTATTTACTTTGTTTAACAGACACTTGTAGTGTGCCCTATGCCCAAAGCATTATGTAAACCAAAGTTGGGAATATAGAGAAGAAGGAGACTATGTTACTGACTGCAGAGGATATTAGCATTCCAGGACAGTGAAGGACGTGCCTCATTCTGCACAGCCTAGGGAGGTGTTCCTTCTGCCCTTGAGGGCATCTGATTCTTCACCGGGGAGAGAGAAACAGCTTGGACATTTGGAGGATTGCTGACTCCTTTTATGGGGAAAGAAAATTGTTGTTGAGGTGCTAATCCATTAGGGAAGCTTTCATGTGGCTTATGGGAGTGAAAAATAGAAGTCCTAGTTATTGTTTTAAGAAACATTTATTAAACATCAATCAGTCCAAGGTATGATATTAAGAAATAACAGAATATTTAAAGTTCTTACCTCACCAACTGGATTATGTATGGGAAAAGAAAGCATGAAAATGAATGCAATTTTGCAACTTTCATGTTTAGTAAAGTTCTATCCCTGCATATAGATTTTTGTGAAGAAAGTCAACAAGGGAAACCGAGGAGGAGAGAGAAGACAAAGGACTGGGCACGTGCCAGTAATTCTTTTTTTTTTATTTTTATTTTTAGATATTATATATATTTAGTTATGGTTCTCTTGCAATTGCATTGTGTGTCATGACAAGTAAAGATATTCTAACACACATCGGTTACTAAGGTGTAGGGCTCCTTCGTCTCCCCTTCCAAGGTGCTCCTGTGGGTCCCCTTGCTTGCCCTAAAAGGAACCCATGTTTTTAATCCACAGGCAGCATGAACTTGGCCAATGTACCAGCCCCCTAGGAATACTAAATATACACAATTTCATTTATAGGAAAGAAGCAAATTAAGACAGAGCACTTTTGTGTAAGCCATAAACTGCATTTAACAAGGCAGGAGGCTTGGGAATCCATGGTCAGGCTGCTTGTTTTTCCTGGCACCTTGTTAAACGTGGTTGAAAGTTTGCATGCTGGGGAGCAGCCCGCCGACTCTGTTTCTTTCAGTGGTCATAACTGACCTGGTAGACCTGGGTGGATGGGTTGGAATCTCAGATGCCAGGGCTGGAAATGACCAGAGAGCTCAGTGGGCCTAACTTTTATCTTCAAGCCTTACCCACCTCAGCTTGGCCTGGGGGCCCACAGGTCCTGTTTCCAAGCTTCCAGGGGTTGCCACCAATATCCATTCCAACATCTAATAGCCTTCTTATCAAGCTAATCTTTCTATGTCTAAATTAAATACTTCATCCTGCAGTTTAGTGCATCTTCTTTTGTTCTGCCCTGAATAAAGATGGAGAACAGCTGGTCAGCATTCCCCGTAGAATAACTCTTCAGACACTTGAAAGCTATTATTAAGTTCCCTCATAGTCTTCTCTTCTCCAGAAAAATACTGAAGCTTTCTCCCACTTATTTTCTCCACTCACCTTTTTCTCTTTCTTTAGGTCCTTCTCCAGCTGCTTGCTTCTTGAAGCCTCCTGGAAATTTAACTGCATTTTTTTCCTAATGACATTGTTACTGGGAAATGATGGTGGTGGGTGGGTGGGGGCTGATTCTCTTTCAGGCATTGCTATTTGGTGGACTTAGTCCTTATTTACCCCAGAATTTCATTCATTGGATTGAATTAACTTTAAGCGCTCTGGTTCCATGGAGTTATCGGTAGTAAAATTGTGTATGTGTGTTTGTGTGTATACATGCAAATGTATATGGGCCTCTCTGCTTTTTCAATGAACTCTTTCTAAGTTTTATATTATGATTCATGATTAGCGCTGATGTGTACCTCTATTTTAGATGTAATTTCAAGCCACATTTCTGTCTAAATTAGGGAAGGAATATTGTTTTGTTGGTATGTAAGTGTGTGTTTGTATACTAAATTTGATTAATTTGTAATAGCTGCCCAGAATTCAATAGTGAGAAAGATTCTGAGGCTTTGTCTAGTTAGACAGGGAAGAATAATGTTGATATGAATATTTTGTAGCATTAGCTATGGGTGAGAAAAAGCACGGAGGTGTTATTGCCAAGCTTTATGATGCCTACATAAGTGGTTAAAAAGTTAAAATAATAGTTGTTGCTTTTTCCCTCCTTCCCTCCCCTGATATTCCCTTCAGGAATGTGCCCTTTTATTTTTCTGCCTGTGGGGAGCATCATTAATTAATTTTCCAGCTAATCGGATTTGATATCTTCTAGTACATTTTGGTGCATCTCTCACCTTCATCCCCCATGTTCTTTTGGCAAACCAACAGTCTTTGGAAGCATCTCCATTCTCATTTTCCCATCATGTTCTAGACATTTATCAACCCTATCTTGATTATTCCAATAGCTCCACAACTGGCCTGCTTGCCTCTTTTCCCACCACGTGGCCATCCTGCTAACAGCTCAAGCTGATGATTTATTCACGGCAGTCCATTGCTTAACAAGAGTTAGTGTCCAGTATTGCTTAAGGTAACCAATCTAAGTGCTTCTTCCTTCTTCCTGAATTTTGGGGCTCTCCCAAACCAGGTATCAGTCTATGTAGTTATTTTAGTTTTCTACCACTTCCCAAGAACCCTTTTGTTTCAAAATGTGTCTGAATACATTTTGCATATTCGAAGATTTTTACCAACTCACCTAGTATCTCCTCCCTTCTTTCCATCCATCTAAATCTTGCCCATTGTATGAGTCTCATCATCCATGAAGCTTTTCCAAATGTAGATTTCCAGCCTTTATTGATGTCTCTATTCTCTAACCTTGTATTACAATTTTATTCTATCACTAAGCTTAGTTATGCAGACTTTGTGTGTCTTGCTAATTGTTCTATGTGAGCCAACTGGTTTTTTCTCTTCAGCTAGGCCCTAAATTCCTTCAGAGAAGAGACCATACCATCCTTTTTACCTATTTAGATTCTCCTTTTATTTCAATCTGCCCCATTTCAGAACTATGTTCGGCATTAGTATTCCAAAAGGGCTTGTCACACCACTCTCCAAATAACCAGTCTGCTTTTCACAATGATTAGATAGTTTGTTTTAAAAAATTTAACCAATCATTATAGATTTCCATAAATGGATCAATATTTCAGAAGGTATAGTTACTAGTGACATTAGTAAAGAAAAATGTATTTTGGGATTATACATACTTAATACATGATTCTTTTTTTGAGGTAGAATGGAAGTGATTTCATTTTGACAAGGCTCAAAGTATTTATTATTAATTACACAAATGCTAACATAGTATTGAAGAATAGCATGGAAAGGTCTCGAAATGCAGTTTCTCACCTGGCTTGCAAAAACGGTGATGAGATGTTCAATGCAAGATTTCTCTACTCTGGAACAGTGAATATTTTAAATAATGCAGGCAAAATCCAAAAGCAGACCAAAAAATTCTTAATCAGTCATTGGTACATAATATCTACCAATGCAGATGGAAAAAAAAAATCAGAAAGGAACCTCTTTGCTGTGGTATGTGTCTTGTGTTGTGGTAGGGCATGTGTCAGCAAAGGAAGACTTAGAAACCCGGGGAAAACACTGGAGGTCCTCAGCAGGGCTACTATTCTGTTCCCCTTGTGAGCATGATGGTGGAGCTACCCCGAAAGTCATCTGAGAGGCACAGCAAAATGTGCCATAGCATTGCATTTCCGAATACAGCCTAGTGGCTTAATTGATTTATACCTTATTCTTTTCAAAAGACAGCTAAAGGTCAAAGGTCTTTCTTTTGTGTAGTACTGGAAAACTGGTTGTCAAACAACCTCTACTCATTTAATAATTTATCCCATTTTGTAAAAGAAAGGCAACTGACATGCAGTAAATCTAATCCATATTTAAATTACTACATTGAACAATAATGAGAATGAAAAATCTAGTCCATTATTTAAAATTAAACATATATGAAACTGTTTTTTTTCCAAATGATCACCAAAGGCTATAGTTAAAAGGCAAGACTGAAGCCCTGAATGGAATAAAAATGTCTAACAGTAGTTTGCAAATGGAAATGGAATTATTTATTCTATTTTTTTTATACATAAGGAATTGAGCTAAATGAACAATGTTTAAGCATGTCAGAATTTCATCAATTTTATATGAGCATTCTCAAATATCCTGGTGGGGGTAATTGCTTGCAAATACATTTAAACTAATGATATGTTATATCCTTACTTGATATAAAACTATTAAAAGATACGTTATTGCATTTGACAATGCCATGCAGCTGGGTCAGATCTTAATGACAGATTTCTACATTTGTGAATTATGATACACACTGCTGGAAGCAAATATTTTGTAAAAATAAAAGCTATATTCTACGTAAGTTTGATCATTTATCTTAAATTTCCATTTCTATCTGTTCAGAGCTATGAGAGTTAGGGGAGAAGAAAGGTTTGCACCTTTCCTAAAATTGGAAAAGGAATCTCAAGCTATAATTGAATTTTCCTCATATCCCATTCCCCTCAGCAGGAGCTAACAGAACTTGTAAAATCTGTCATGTGTTTGTAAGAGTCCACTCAGAGTGTGCTTTTGCTTCCTTTACATGCTGAGGTGACTGATATGCCTTCAACCAATTAGACAAAGGGCCCATTCCCCTCATGAAACAAACATGTTTATATTTAAGAGAAATTAAGCTAGGCTAAAAGGAAACACTTGGTGGGAAAAATATTCAAAGAAAAACTTGAAATAAAAATCCACTTGCAGTAGTTTTATAAAAAGGAAAGTGTAACAATTTGCTATAGGATTCTTTGGTCCTTCACTTTCAGGGCATATATATATATATATTAGTCTATTCTTGGTTTTGCAGGAGATAATGCACAGAAGGTACAGCTTGTATCAGCCTGGGTTTTATTTGCCTGTATCTCACCCTTGGTTCTGTGATCAAAACCTCAGTGTGATTTCTCTTATTGACAGTGGGCTAAAATGCATATTAATTTGTCTCCAGTGCCAGGATTTGTGAGACTCCAAGATGGATTGTGAAGCAGGCATTAGTGCTTATGCATGATTCTGGAACTTGGGGAGCTAGCTTGGCATCCCACTGGAAGTCAGATGATGTTATGATTACAAGGGAAGTATTGATATACTTCCCTAATTGTTTCTCAGGACTTTGGATTCTATTTATGATGTCATTACAAAGCTATGCATTATCTGCATAATCGCCAAGAAAAGACTCTCTCATGAAGGAAAATGTATCCCACTGAGATAATGCCGCAAGCTACTGCTATACATCCAACGGCATATGTATGGTGTTGAAATAATAAGACAGCATGGAATAATGATGAATTCTTCTTCCCATCATGACAACAAGCTTTCCCTAAATTATCACTATTACGGGCTTAATTGATCCACGCTCGATGAAAGGATTTCTGCAAATGGATGGCTTTGGGACTCAATCCCTACCCCACAGCAGTTTCTGACAGTATCAGCCGAAGAATGGCCAGCCACTCTTTGCAGAAGCTGTGATCACCCTGGACAGAAGGCCCTCTGGCAGTGTGTGTATGAGTGTGTGTACCCAGGTGTGGGGTGTGTGTGTGTGTGTGCGTGTGTGTGTGTGTGAGAGAGAGGAACTTTCCACAAAACTTTGGTCAATATCTTGGGGTGCAAAAATAAAGGTAAGATAAACTTGCCTCTGGAGTAAGAGGAAGATAATTTTTCTCAGTGAAGAGACTCTTCATAGAGTGAAAAAATTATACATTATTGTCTCCTGGAGTTTTATATATATATGTAAGAAGTGCTCGCCTTGACTCGGCAGCCTAGCAGGACTAGATCTTTTATATCTAAACAGTACAATATACCTTTACTGCGAGGTTTTCAGTTACACGGTAATTCTGATACATATTCTCTCCCTCTCTTTAAAAGGCACGTATGCTCTGATTTTCAACATCATTGAAGATTATTACAACTTCACTTCATAATATACTGTAAATTTTATTATAAAGCACCATTTCCTTGGCTCCTAAGAACAATCTTAGGGAAAGAATGCACTATACTTTTTACTCTTTCAGTAATGGGAGAGGAGACCTAATGAAGCTCTTTATGCAAATTTTCCGGTTATCAGGTAAAATCTTCACATAGAAAATCTGTCACATGTTGTAAAATTTCTTTATGTTATCAAATGCTAATGATGACTCAGAACACAGCCCACAGAGGATCTTTGAAATCCTTCATAAAAACTGTATTCCACCCCAATATCAGAGGCCTTGGAAATTCCACCACTCTGAAGTCGCGGGTTTGTAATTAGCATGGTGCAGGCTTCTCTGCCCTCTGAAACCATAATGTTAATTACAAAAATTACACTGTGTTTAAAAGTGCAATTAAGAGACTCCACCACACAAAGGGAATCTTGGAACCTCTTTTCACACTTTGAAGCCAGGTCATAATGTAGCCCATAAAAAGGAGGCCAAGGCTCATTCCCTTTTAAAGGCTTTGGAAGATCATAGAGGCATCTCAGCGAGAATGAGCTCTACTGAGCTCGGCGGCTCTCTTAATGAATAATGTTCTACCTGGAACAAGGGAGGAGGCAAAAGGAGAAAATTAGCTGAAAAATGATGGCTGTTCTACATCCAGCTTTGTTATTGCCCACATCAGCTCCCGATTGGGTCTACTTCAGGCCAATTCTGCACTCATTTGCTTGGTCCTAGAGTCAGCATGGCTCCCAAAATGGGACACATAGAAGTGTAAGTAAAACCATAAGATTGAGTTTTCTGGATTCAAGCCTATCTATCTATCTATCTATATGTAAACATACATATACATTTTTTTTGCTCCAATTTTATTTTTCTTCAATCAGAATGGAACATTTTAAGACTTATTTTAACAAGAAATTATATTGGGCAACAAATGGCCCCCTGTCCCTGCTCCTCACTCCCACCCTGTCCAACCTTCCAAAAGGAAATAAGGAAGAGAACTTGTAGAATTAAGTTGATCACTTTCCACAGTGACTTACTGGTAGGATGCAGAGCACGTTGCTGGTGGCCAGGTGTATAAATGGTTAGTTCAGAGTAGGCAGTGTAGACTAATGGGCAAACACTGGGGGAAGAAAACAGAAGCCCTGAATTAGAATCTCAGGTCTGCAACTGGGTGACATTCAGTGACAATTCAACTCTCTAAGCCTCAGTTCCCCACCCCCACCCCCTCAGTACAGTGGGAATAATGCAGAACTTGAGGAGGATACAGATAGACTTGTATGGAATAAATTATTGCAAGCAAAATGTTCAGCTGTCTGTAGAGTGGTAAACATAAAATTTAACATTACTTCAGATACACCTTGGTCAACACTATGGGGATTTTGGTCAATTCCTGAGGAAATTCTTTCCCTCACCCTAGAATTCAATATGTCTTCTTTAGGGTAATTTTTCTCTGAAAACTTTGAGATATCTTGCCTGTAAAATATATAGTAATATAAATATAAAGGAGATCATATAGCCCTTTTGACCAGGCCTCCTTCACCTACAGCCAGAGAATCTTTGTTAAACACTGTGCTCCAATACCAGGCTTCAGATACACATTTGGACTCTGGAAACGCACCATGATTTCTTCGTATGCCCTTGTTACTTTTTCAGGGAATACTCTGGTGACTGAATTGTTGCCATTAAAAGGTGATTTAGTAGGGCATGAGTTGAGAAGTAGCATTCAGCCCTATCTATCTCTATGAGGGCAGCAAAAAGGCCGCCCAAAATTTATTTCTCCCCAAAATGTTTTATTTTACCCAAGAAATGTTAAAGGGTAGAAAATGGGGAAAAAATGACATAATCTAGAGCATTTTCCTTAGAGTTGGGTAATGGAACCAGAGTGGTGGAAGTTAGAGAGAAGTTTCCAGAAAGAGGGTGGGCTGGTGAGTGGCAGTTCAATGCTGGTATTCTGGAAAGCATAAGGCAGAAGGACATTCATGTTCTGTTAGGCCTACCTTGCAGCTTATAAGTCTGAAACTGTTCTGGTATCTCAGATAACAGAGATAGCTACTTTAGCAACTCAGGAAGGTAATCCTTTTTTCATGCCTGCCCTCTGTTCTCTCTCTCTCTGACACCATACACACACACACCACATACATGTACATGCATGTTAAATTCCTAATTGAGGAGTTTGCATCTTTTAAAGTATTTCATGGCAACATGTACGAAATGCATTTCCCTGATGTCTAAGACATCCAGGTAAGTTTCTGCTTCAGTAATTTCCATCAGGGGAATTTTAATTCTCTGTCCCCTGAAGATCCAGGATCCATGAACCACTGCCATTTTTATATCCATGATCTCCATGGTCTCTCAGCTGGTGCACTTTGCTTATTCCTTCCTTCCATTTACCAATAAGTTTCTTGTGAAGTCTAATGTGAAAATTCCCAACACCGCCCAATAAATCACCAACCTGACCTTTTGTCGAAGTGTGGAAGGCTGGTATTGAAACCAATTTAAAAATGGGAGGGGAATTCCTTGACCCACCCCCACCCCTATCCCCCATAGGCTTGCACAGTATGCTGTTCATTGGCCTGGGCTATTTGGCCCTATGTGTCTGGAAAAATTCACTTCCTCCTCCTTCATCTTCTACCTGCCCGACTCGTTACAGAACCAGACAGTTTACATATGTGATCCTTCCTATTTAGAAAATTAATGGTGTTTTCTGGCTCCAAATCACAGCTTGTGGTGCTCTGCAGGCGATGAAAAACTTGGCCAGCTTCAGCAGCAAGGCAGCCATTAGAAAATTAACCCTTGGTGGCCAAGGAGCAAAGGTAGGCGTGCGGGGTCCTGGAGATGTGGCAGGCTGTAGCTTTCAGGTGTCGATACATATGTTAGCCGTGTTAGAACAGCACACACGGGGCCCCCTGAGAGCTTCTAGCTAGCATGTTTGTGGTTGGCCACTGCGGAGAGGGCACGGACATAGCACTTGGCAGCCAGTGCGACCAATATGCCACGCTTTTTATTAGAGCTCAGGAGAAAGCTCAGAGCCCAGATTTGGAATCCCAGCCATCGCTCTCTCAGCTCCACCTGATTAAAAGATGTGTCATTCATCGCCATGGCGCCTCCATTTCACACCCCCTTACTGTGCTCTCCCTGCTTGCCTCAGGAAATGGCTGACCTCAGAAATACGGAATCATAAAAGCCAGGGTGGGAGAAAACTTTAAAGTGATTAATTCCACAATAACTTAAGGCCCCCCTGCCCCCTCCCCAGCTTGCTTGCTTTTTGGGAATTTGTGTACATGGCAGCCTGAAGGACCCGTTTTCACATGTAATTTTGAAATTTCCTTTTGTGCATGTGAGGGGGTGGTGTGACCAAGTTTCAGGGTTTAGGTGGAAAGTCTAACTTTGGGAATTTGATTTCCTGAGGGTGTTATTTTTTGGATCATCGTTACAGTTTCCCCCTTTTACAGGAGACGATGGGTTTTGAAGGTTCAACTTCTGTCCTGGGTATATCCCCAATGAAAATAAAATCATTTTCCTTGCCCTGCTCCAAAGGAACTGGCATAAGTGGCCCTGAGGATCAATGTGTCGGGGTCATGCTTGTCCACGTTTCCTTCTTAGGTGGTGAAATGCAAGGACTCTAGATTCTGCACAGTCATGGATCCCTGGGCTTACCAGTGAGGGGAGAAAAAGGGCAGCTAGAGTATAGCAGCACAAATGATCACAGAATCGGACCTTCCTGTCTCCTCCACTGCACACCTATCTCGCAATCCTGAATCTGATTTTTATTTTTAGGTTCCTGACACAGGAAAACACAGCTGCTAATCTTACTGCTTCTGAATTCTGTGCTCCGTGGTATTCAGTGAAATCAGTCTATATTCATCTCTAACATTGTGTAACACCAGCTTTAATACAAACAGGGGTAAATAACAGTGGCACATTAATTACTCCTTTCTAGTTTACTCTGACAAAAATGTACTAAAATGAAGACTAATATAATTATAGACGATGCATTTTCAATTAGCCTTTGTTAATACTATTAATAAGATTAATAATATATACTAAAAATGTCAATATGCTTATCTAAATAATTTTTTAAAAATCACCTTTCAAGCCCCAGCGTCAAACATTAAGGCACAGTAACTTAATTACAAGTGCTCATCAACAAAGTTAAACGGATAACGCTCCTCAAATGTAGCAGAGGCAGACAGGCAAATTCCAAGGCTGCCTACGTGTTCACCTTTCTCAGCCCTGCTTTAGTTTTCTAAACTAAATGCTCAAACCTTGAGTATTTGTGCAGAGAGTCCATCCAAATCAGCACAGTTCTTTTGTTTTGCAAAGTTCTTATATAGTGAGGGCTACTCATAGAGTGGCTTATCCCCCCACCCCCTATATATAAATGACCCCTTTCTGAACTGAATGATAAAATGTGTGGGTGGGGGGATGGGGTTGCTTTTAAAATTTTGGTAATATACAGCACAACTGTGACTGGTGTTAATGTATAGAATTAATTGCCCCAGTGAGACATTTCTTCCAAAAAAGCAATAATAGCCGGATTCTCCTTGAGAATGTGAAAACCCTCTGGTATACTAATAAAATGAAAAAGGTTCACAAAATAATATCCTAAATAATTGGGTTCCCTGTACCAAAGGACCCCGTGTAGTTTCTCTTGAGCAATCTAAAAAAATGTGATTATTCCTTTGGACTTAATAAAACATAATTGAAAAAATATCTATGAGGATAACATAGAGCAATCACATCCATGTCCCCTTAATAGTTTTAAAGGTGAAATTCTTAACACTTCACACCATTAAGGAGAAAAGGAGTTTATACAAGTACATAATGATGTTTACTTGGCTGATAACATATTGGTAATATGCCCACTTCCTTCTCCCTCCTGCCCCCTGCCCCCCCGTGTATGTGTGTGTCATGTATACTTGATCATTAAAACTTTTCAACAGATCCAGTCTGTAAAGCCATTGGCCCTTCCCTCCCCAGAAACTGGGAAACTGCATACTCCTACGTTCTGCATTCATAATCAAATTAGCGTCCTTTGAATAGATTGTGGAGCAGAGGTGGGAGGGCTGAAACTGTTCTCCTGCCTGGCTGGGGCTGGCTCCACGGAAAAAGTCCCAATAGCTTTTCTTTTTTTCTCTTCAGCCATAAAGGCTTATCCAGACTGAAAAATCTGGCCTCTTATTTTTCCCTACTCATCTTAACCTGTTTGTTTATTTGTTTTTGTGCTGCAACAGCCACACACACGCACACACGCATGTACACACAAACAACGCAGTGGCTGTAAATGAACATATTTTTCCACGGAGACAGAGGAGTTGTAGAGAGTGTTGGGGACCTGGAGGGAGATTGGGAAAAGCAAGGAAGACTGTGGACAGTGTAGGAGACGCTAGAGCAACAGAAGGCTGAAGATAGTTGTCCCAGCTATGAGATAAAAGCTACATTACATGAAATTAATGGAGGCTGTCTACGACATACATGAATCACTGTTTCAACACTAAAAAACCAGCACAAAAGAATAAGGAAATCTGAGTACTAACTACATCTTCAAAGGTCCCCTATTTACCCAGCTATATTGGGTACCGACACAAGTGGGGGGAAATGTAAGAAAAAAAGCACTGCTGTGATCGAATGAATGCGACCATATGAGCTATATTGGAGCCGTATGCATCCTATTTAGCTGATATCAAACACAGTTTAATGAAAGTTAAATAGTTTCTGAGGAGTGCATGAGCTGGAACAGATTAGATTCCACCGAGGGGTCTCTCGGCATATTGTTGCTCACATGTATTCCCTGCTCAGGGCTGCTACAATTCCAGCACTCCATTAGCAATACACAAAAGACTTATGCAGATAGCGGGCATAAGCTCCTACCGCCATGTTGGGAAATAAAAACACACACACAGACACACACACGCACGGATGAAGGCTTTGTTCAATGTGTTCATCTCAAAATAGATCTCTGTAATTCAAAACTGATAGGAGTATTTGTGGGAAGAAGGAAGGAGCTGCCTATATTTTTAAAGAGAGAAATATGTAAACTGCCTCAAATAGAAGCTAGTGCACCAGGCACATAATGAGAGTTTGGTCTTTCAGAGGACAATGATGTGGATGAATGCTGTGCCCTTTTGATCCGTAAGCTACATCTGGTCTAAAGGTACGACAGCTTCCCTGGTATCACCCGAAGAAGTTATTGGGGTGTGTGCTTCTGCTAATCTTCACACACACACAGCATTTCTCCAGCAACGCCTTATTTTTAAAACGTACAATTCCTTCCAGAAATAGTGCTGAACAGCCTGTCCATCTATTCACATTGCTGTCGCAAAAACTGACATAAATTGCAATTAATAATTTCATTACTGGGAAAACATTTTTTTTTTTCACTTTCCCACAAGTAAATTGTCTGTGTGCTTTTTCCTTCCTCCTGCCCAAACACCCCCTGCTGCTCTGTCTTCATTGGGCTGACTTTTCACGGACAATGACAATGGTGTTTTAATCGAAATAAACAGGAGAGATTTTTCACATTGGTCTTCCTTTATAAGTGGCCGATATGGGTGAATAGTATCATTTATACCTTTCAGACAAAGAGGAAAAGAAGTCTCTTGCAACCTCAGCTGTGTTCACTTTTTTCACTCTTAGAGTTGCGATCAAACTTTATTGAACTTTATTTACGCTGTGTCCAGCATCTTCCTTACACCAGGCTGGGTTATGAATGTGAATCAGATATGATCCTTGTCCTCAAAGAGTTCACAGTGTAGAGAAGAGGTTTTCGATGGGGGCTGATTTTGACCTCCCACCCCCTACCCAGGGGATATTTGTCTGGAGACATTGATTTTTAGTTGCCACAACTGGGGGACTAATACTGGCATCCAGTAAACAGAGACCAGGGATGTTGCTAAACATCCTACAATGCACAGCGAAGCACTCCACTCACAATAAAAGATTATCCTGTCCAAAATGTCAATGGTTCTGAGGTCCAGAGAGATGATTGTGTTCCAGGAAGAAGCAAGGGAACCTCCCAGTAAAGTTTGAACTCTCAGGTATGTAGTGCCACCTTGCTCCTATTCCCGGTAAGGTCTGAAGACTTCCGTGCCTTGTCACCTGGTGGCACCCAGGCGCCGAATGAGGCTCTCATGGCTTTTGGCTTAAACTTTGGGAGTAAACTCTGAAGAGCTTCTTGTAGCCAAGAACTGTGCTTCAAGTTTTAGGAAACTCTTTCTAGTGTCCTAATTGCCTGGTCTTAGAGGTAAATTGAGCCTAGGGAAAGGAAAACAGAAAAACAAACAAAACAAAACAAAACAAAACTTACATCCAAACATGCAAAACATACTTTCTCAGCTAGGTGTAGATTTTCCTATTAATATTATCTGAGCCCTTCTAGAAGGGATAGAATTTCCTCAGACCTTTTACTATTATTCATAGTGATAAAAATGGCCCTACATTAAGCAGCTGAGTATCTCTTTAGGGTAGCTTGTCAAATGCACTAAGGTAATTGGCCCAGTTCCTTCACCTTTGTGCTCACGTATAATAATTTCATTAAGCAGCGGAGTAGGTGTTTCAGGTGGGTTCCTGGCCTGGTCGAGAAGGATTTCCTCATGTAATCCTTGCTGTCCCTCTGTCCACATTATGTCCTCACAGTCCATGTGATGTCATGCTGGAGCTGATGCAGACACTGAAAGCTGCCTCCATCTGGTGGTGACAAATTGGAGGTCTACTGTCCTGTTTGGCAACATCAACCAGCCTAGAATATCTATAAGAATATTGATGGTTACATCCTTTACTTCCTCTGAGTTTTGTGCTCTTCAGATAATTGGGAACATCACATCACTGAGGCAGAAGCTGAAGCATAATTTATAATGAACTGATAGCAAAGTTTATCTACTTTGACGAGTAATCATAACGCAGTAACGGTAATGCCAGTCATAATAAGAAGAAACTGATTAGAGTGGAAAACTGTACCTCTCCTAAAGAAACCTCACCTGGCTGAGAAAGTAAGACATGTAGATGGCATCGCGTGTACTAATTCACTTGGCACAGTGAACCCAAGTCACAGCATTTGCGTGGAATGATTGATTGACCTAGGAAATAATTCATGTGGAAACTAATTGATGGAGGATAACTCTCATACCCCTTTACCTGAGACACTTTACAACAGTACTGGGATGCTGTTGCATGAAGTAGCCCAGAGTGATTATTTCCTAGAAAATGCTTTCCCACATGCTCCTACATGCAAATACCTGCTGGCCCGCGTGTCAAGTGAGGAGGGTGGGCTGGCTGCAGTGGTAATTACAAAGGCATATTTTTTATAAAGAACATCGTCAAAGAAATGAGACTACATTCTTGCTGATTAGCCAGGCTGCGGTGATATTTTGGAAGGATATCATATTGTACTGTAAGGATTTCAAGAATCTTGCAATAGTTTCTCTTCAACCTGCAGGTGGCATTAGCAGTAAAAATGTATTTCCTATCATTCTTGAAAAAATATTCAGCAATGAAGTGAGGGAAACAGTAAAGGGCTTCACAGCATGACTCAATTAGAGGAGCAAGTCCGATTCATTGCAGATGGCTTTTTGCTATGTTTAATAATCCAGGGAACTCAATGATCCAAATCCAGAAATAGTAAGCTACAATCCTTATAGGAATTGAAAAATCTGGGGAAGTTTTTTTCTTCCTTGTGAGTTTGGAATACAAGCATACGTCTAAATGCATATACACACACATGTCTTTGTGATTCCATTTCCATGTGGGAGGCCAAGAATCTGAGCGCTGGGAGCAAACTCGATTCTTTACTTACAGAGCGAGAATCGAAACTCAACAAAGTGTGATGAAACTCTTTCTGAAACCAACCCCCTAAGACTCTCTCTCATTCTTGCTGGCCTTATGTCTAGCTCAGAGACTGTGCATTCTCAGTAGCTATTCCGGCAGCCACGGTACTTATACTTTTCACATTTTCGTGGCGCAACAGCAACTTACTAACAGCACTGGCTGAGCAAATCCTTGAACTTGGCTAAATATCTGGAGTAAAAGTGATGGAAACAGTAAAGTCTTCCCTCCCAACCTCTCCAGATAGCTTCCAGTCCTGCTAGTTACCCCTGGTGATGGAAACGGGAAGCTAAGAGAACATTCCTTTAGAAACACCAAGGCATTCAAGAGATTACAGACTCAGAAAAACATAGAAAGCAGATGTAAAACCTGTTGGGATTGAGGTCTGTGATCTTATTCTTTATTAGATGGAGCAGGATGGCCATGGAAGTGAAGACATTAAATAGGGTGGCCCAGCATTTGGCATATAAGGAGTCCCTAAGCATCCCTTAGGGTAAAAGTGGCTTGCTAGCAGAAAAAGTCTCCGAAAATAAAAAAGACAAGTACTGATTGGAATTCTTGTAAACACAAAATCATTATCAACGGATAATGATCTTCAAGGATGGGCCCACTACCCACAGTAAATCTAGCAGTTGTTTGGAGGTGAGCATTTTCATCTTCTTCTCTGATGTTTCTTACATTTTTATGCCTTTGGCTCATGCCTGTGTTTTGCTCCTGGTGTTATATTGTTGTTTCCTACAGTGACGACCAGCCAGGATAGAGCTCTAGCTATAGGACCTGTTTCTCAAAGTTCTTTTAGCACAGATATAATGCAAAGGCGTTTATTAATGAATCAGTTCAATCATAAAGTTTTTTGAGTGTGCAAACTGTAACTGAAATGGGCCCTTCTTTTCTTAGTCTCTGCTTAGTTTCGCTGTTTCTGTGGCTCCTGCACACAGGAACTCTGCCTCCCGGGAAATACAGCTTCCCATGCCTCAAGCATCTGTGGGAGTTTCCTTCCAGAAGTCCACTCCCACCAGAGGTTGCCACTGCCCACATCCCTCCGAGCAACAGAAGCTCCAACTGGCCACTGCTGTGCCCTTGGGGCTCTGTTGTTCCCTGCCTTGGACAAGGTCAGCTGGTCTGTGGGGAAATGGGAAAGAAGGGCTTCCTCTCCTTTGTTGTTCACTGTTTTTAGAGTGTTCAGCCCCCAGAACTTAAAGAGTATTTAACAGAACAGCTTCTCCAATAGCTCCAAAGCTCTAACAATATAGATATAACAATATAGCTTCACCTATATCCTCTAAACTTTCCACAGGATTGAGAGACAAATGTCATGGGGGTGGGGGGCGGGGAGGCCCAGAGCTGGGTGGCAGGCACTCGGCTGCATGAAGAACATCTTTGCTGTCAGATGACTAAGGCTTTGCCAGTGCTCAGATGAATCATCTCCTGCCTCTCATGCCAACGGGCCTGCAGGGTGGGGTTGCTGGGGGCGTCACATCAGTGCAAGCCATCCATCCTGCACATCCCACCCACAGCCCCTTAGGGGCAGCCGCCGCTGACCTCAATCTGAGTTGAGGATTACAGCCGTGTCCTCTCCGTGCCCTGGTAAGACACCTGACAAAGAAGGGCTTGTGAATAGCAGGTTGACGGCTTGTGAAAGGTGAACTGGGCCAATGAGCTTCGTCATTGCAAGACGTGGGCTTGGAGTCTGAGATAGTGAGTCAGGCAGCAGCTGGAAGACTGTGCTGAGAATGCAGTCTGATCCGGCTGTCTGGAGCATGAGTGAACTAAAGCAGAGGCCACTGATTGCCATAGAAAAGAAAATGGAGGATGTAAGATTATAGTCACATGCGGTCCCAAGAGAAATCCAAACAAGAAGCCTCTTTCCAAGTTCCAAATCCAATGAGACTGGGCTGTGCTTTGGTTCTTTGGTGTGTCCTATGGTAAAGGTCCGTATACTGGTGCCAGCTTGAGTTGCTCTTTGTGCCTTGCAACCAAAACCAAAACAAAACCAATTGTAGCAGGCTTCCATGCCCTCACATGTCCGAAACCCACTTAGGCACAGTAAGAATCCCTTGATCATAAGTCAGATTCTTATGACCATTGAGGTTCTACAGGTGGGTAATACATGCTCCTTCCTCTCAAAGAATCGTCGAACTAAGTCAAAGACACATGAAATACACATATAAATAAATACCTGGGAAGATAAGGCTAAATGCACCAAATCAATGAGGTACAGTATAACAAGTGTCTTTATTTTTAAAAAATATTTTGATTTAAATATAAACCAGAGGAAGCTCTTTAAACTGATGGCAGAAAAACTGTTACTACATAAACATTCAGCCACTATAGTGTACATATCCTTGTAGGAAGGAGTCAGTATCTTCCTCTGAAAGTGAACAAGAATCCCAGGGGATTATAAATCCGAGGGCAAGTTGGTTCTCTTACAACGTCAGGCACAGGGAGGTTGGAGTGTCCATGGTTTCACTACTGCCACTCCTTTGCTGCTACTGAGCATTGCTCCTGAGTTCAGTTCTCTCCTATCCCTGGACCTTTAGTCTATTCTGCAAAATTGCCAAATCCAAAATCTTGTGTTAGTGCAGCTGCAGCACAGGTTTTGGCTCCATAACTAAAGGCTTCTTAATTCACACTAGCACATTCAACCACTGTACCCAAAGCACAGCCTAATGCCAACCTGGGACTTCCTATCTTAGCCATGCTCTGTGTCACAACCAGTTCTTCCCAACATAACTTCACACACACTTCTGAGCTCAGACTTCACTGCATTCAAAGTAATATTATTTCGGTGCCGCATTACTCTTCCCTCCTACTGGGACTTGCTGGGGGAAACCCTTATTTATTTTGTCAGGTCTCCTGAGCTCCAACTCTTGGACATTTTTTTCCCCAAAAGATCCACTGGTCTCCTTATTTATATTAAAATATCAACTGAATCAAAAATTAGGACATGCACTCTAATAGCAAGTTGTTCTCTCTTTTAATTTGAAGTTATTTTTGGAAAAGGTTTATAAAACCATAAAATGCATCACAATTGAGTTTATAGTTAATAAGTAACCTTTTAAAAAATTGTATGAAACCAAGATGGTCTCTGAAAATCTGGACATATGATTGGCTCAGTATATAAAATACTAATGATCTTCAACAGCTGAGAAAACATTGCACTTATTTGCCTCCACTTGGAATTCTTAATCAGTTCATTCTGTCGGTTTAGCTTCTCTGTGTTATAAAACACAAGGTATCAATATAGCAATTTATGAAAACCTT
This sequence comes from Tolypeutes matacus, assembly GCA_026826555.1. Classification (NCBI taxonomy): domain Eukaryota; kingdom Metazoa; phylum Chordata; class Mammalia; order Cingulata; family Chlamyphoridae; genus Tolypeutes; species Tolypeutes matacus. The sequence continues at coordinate 27,939,608 of JAKSZT010054030.1, forward strand.
GCAACTTAATCCTGGTATATAATGATGGTACCTCCATTGGTTGTTTCTTCCATTCCTGACCTGCTACTAATGGGCCACGGCACCTCAATTTTCACTGTTACAACTGCTGTGCATGCTTCACCCTATTGGCATTTCAACAGCTTTGGCAATACATTATTTCACCTTCATAAAATTCTATTCAAAGATTATAGATAAGGTGGGTTCTTGGCTTTAAGATGATTCAAAAACATTTATTCCACTTGTGACCATTGGTAGCAGCAAGTCTTTGGGAGTATGAAAACTGCCACTGCCTGTAAATCCACCAATACATTTGCTTTTCTTGAACGTCTTTCTGTTTGTACTCTCCAAAATGGATACTGGACTGGCTTCAAATTGTCCCCAAACCCTATGTTCCACAATCTTTCCAAGACACACACATACACACTTACAAAGTATATGCATTTGAACCTAGTTATTCATTCTATATTCTACTCTGTAGGCAATTCTGAAGAAATTTCATGATTACCAAACAATGGACACTTCAGTTTTTTGGAGCAGTGACATTAAAATACCGGTGAGTGTAGCATATGGAATACTCAGGGAGATAGGAAATCTAGGGCTTAGTACCGGATTTCTAATTTAACCACTCTCAGTCTCAACTTACTCATCCTTGAAACAGGAACAATAATACCCATTCTACCTATTTGATAATGTTATCAATAAAGAAAATACTTTGAGAAAGATAAAATGGTGTGCAAACATAAGGATGGCCAAAGTCTGATGTATCGTTGCTTGAATGACCTAGATCGCCTTCACAATGCCCAGCAATGCCCAGCAATGCCCCCTACAGAACTGGTGTAGGACTTGTGCTTGCTAAGGCAGGCATATATCCCTATGAGGCACACATCTATGGATTCGGGCAGTGGTCTGCTAGATTTTGGCTCATCCTTTATCCATTTATTTATAGAGCAAATAAAAACATATGGGAAGGGAAGGTTGTTTCAAAAGAACGTGGGTGTACAGAGTGGGGTAAACATGGAGGGATGCCTGTTAGAAGTGAGTGCAGAGGCAGAAAATATAGAAGGTGTTTTGGACACGGTAGCTGGAAGGTGGAATACAAGGAGCTAAGGAGGATGCATCATTTTAGAGTGCCATCCCTGAAATAAGGGAGCACTGAAACAAATAGTTGCAGGCAATATTATGAAGGACTTTGAGACCCATTTTTTAATTTAGGTATTTCTAAATTTCTGCCCCTTTACAAACACATTTGTTCTAACCATATTGCAACAGATCTACATTCCTAGCCAATTCCCTTGAATTCTTAATTCTTGTTAACAACTCTGGCAATTAACCAATTACTCCTACCACTGAAGGGCTCAGGGAGGAAGGGACCAATGATTTATAGCTGCACAGCGTCCCTGCTTGTTGAGTTGAACTCAAATGCCAGAGTACTTCATTTAGAGAATAGATGGGCAGGTCAGTAGCCAACAGGCTGAAGCCAATCAAAAGACTAAAATTGCCAACAGGTGACAGGCTGGACATGCTGTGTCCTCTGACTCTTTTGTACTGTCTATTACTGGTTTCCTCTCCCTGTCCCCAGTCTGAAAGCTCACAAGAAAACCTGATGCTGCCTGTATGGCTCACGTAGTGTAAACCAGTCCTGATGGATCACAGAATGGTGGGGTCAGCGTTTGAGGAGTCTTAGCGGTTGTGTAGTCTGTATATTCAGGCAGATGCTTTGCACTCCCTGGAATATGGCCATTTAGACCTATCAAATATTATGAGTAATTATTTTGGAAGATGACTCATACCACTGCTGGATGACATGGTTGTTGGAAAGTTTCCCTTCATCTGAGATAAAATCAGCCTTTTTGTAATTTGTACCCATTGATCCTATTTTGTCCTGTGGAGCAATCCAGAATAATTCCACTGTTTCTTCTACGAAATGTACATTCCAAAACTTGACAACAGCTCTTATGTCTCCATCCTCTCCATTGCAGTTCCGCTAATCATGATGGGGCATGTTTCTCTGATCCCTTTCCTATCTCTCTCAAGGACACCCTTTTATTTTTCTAGGCTCTTCTTAAATTGTAGCACCCAAATCTTAATGTAATTGCCCATATTGCATTTCTTGTGAGCCCATTCCTGCCACTTTACATCCCATATTGTCTGTTGTTTCAATAAAACCATAGATTCAGGGGAATTTGTTTCACTAAAGCCAATAAAATGACCAGGAACATTCTCATGACATTCGCTAGTCCTTACTTGAAATAACTTTGGATTCATCATTTCTGTTTCAAGAAATGTTTCTAGGGCTGTTGTGGCATGGCTTGAACTTTTGATGTGCTCTTTAAAAGACTCTAAATTTACAGAGTTAATAAAATTATAGACACTGACAAGGCAATCATAGAGCAGGAGGAGGTGAGCATAGGTATTAGCCAGAGGGAGAAAAGGGAAGGTCACCCAAGGGAGTGGAAGGCAAAAGGTTCCTGCAGAGAGGAAATCTCTTTAAGTAGTGAAGATGGAATCACCCCAAAGGGCAGAACTGACCAGATGGACAGACGTGTCAGTGTGTCCAGGTTGTGAATTTAGGGGTGTTAAATATTCCCAGGAACCCAATATTCATTGATAACTCCTACCACCAGAAATCCCATGTGGCTAACTCTTTTTGCTTAAGGTCACCGTAAAAATGTAAATGATCTCTGGGAGAGTAAAAGATTAATCCATCATGAACTACTAACAACTTAGCTATACCTGACCAAATTAGGGCAAGCTGATCACTGAATGGACCCTCAAGGGAAAAGGCCACACGATAGGTTATAATTGGGGTAGAATAAAGAAGGATATAAAAAAGGAAAGAAAGTTTCAAGAATTTGTGGAATAGAGGAAAGAAAAGGAAGAATAGAGAAAAGGATTTGGTGGGTGGTAAGCTGCCTAAGATGGGTGGGTACACCCAGGGAGGCCTGTAGGGCACTTGGCAGCTGCAGTGACTCTAGGAAATGGATGAATAGAGGAAAGACCCTGAAAAGTAGCTTAAAAGGAAATTAATAAACCTTTTAGGTTGAAATGCTGTGGACCGTGGCCCTTAGGAAAATATGCATAGAGTTTCAGCTATGAATTGGCCGAGTAGGCTTGATGCCCTAGTTCTTTGATTTTTAATTATCATTTCCCATTTCTGAATGAACTTACATTACTCCAGAGCTGTAAACTAAATGGGGAACTATCACTCGGTTCCCTGCTTTCTCCCTTTTTATTTCATTCTCTTTAGTTCCTGCCATTTTCCTGTCCAAGTCCCAAAGGGTTGGTGAATTAGCAAATAGAAGAGGGTAGTTAGAAAATAGATCATAGATGGGAAAAAAAGGTAAAGAAGAATAATTTTCATAGTTTTAAAAATTATGAACTAGGAGGACTTTTTGACTTCTAATGCCTGAAAAGCAATTTAAAGTAACTTAGGCAACAAAGCGGGGGTGGGGGGAGGAGTATTGATTCACATAAATAAAGACTAGAAAAAGGAGGATACTCTCAGGAGGAAAGTGACTGGATCCTGAGATTTTGATGCTGTCATCTCTTACTCTCCCTATCTCTCCTCCTTTCCCCCGTTGCTAATGTGTGCCTCTTTCTGTTTTGTTTATTCTTTCCTGCTATGGAAGAGCTGTCTTTATATTGCAGGCTACATCTCCACAATCTCATAAACATGTAAGAAATAGTTCTTTTTTTCCTTCTCAGTTCAGTTTGGGAAAAATATGAAAGAAGGAAGGGCTCTGATTGGTTCAACATGGGTCAACTGCTTATTCTCAGAATTATCACCAACCAAGGATAAGTGACCTCTAATTGGCTTATTCTGGGTCCCTTGCCATTCCCTTGGCCAGGCAGCTGAGATCTGTTACCAGAAAAGGCAGGGGAGAGAGGTTAGATGAAAAAATTTAGAATTACTAGAAAGGAAGTTCAGGGGTGTCAACAGATAGCAGTGACCCTATATCTTTAATGAGAATTAGTATCATGGTGGGAGTTTTTACAACATGCAACCTACAAAATTTAAGAATGAACTGACCTAGGTTTCACTAAGGAAATGGGTCCAGGAACTATGCTTGAGTTTAATATTTTCCCCAAAATTTATAGGAAAAGTATAAATCGGGGAGAGAGTCCACTTAAAAAAAATACATAAAATATTTGCAATGTACAGGTTGATGGGATTAAAACAAAGTGGTTATACTCAACAGGACCATTGGGCAAAAGATATTGGCCAGTATTTGCTAGGAATTCTGCGTAATGGAAAGACGGATGTTAGATTCCAAGATGAGTCTCCTCAAAAAGAAGGAGTCCTAGTCTTGGGAAAGATGAGTTTTTCTGTGCCAAGTTAAGGAATAATCGGTCTCTGATCCTGTTGGACATAGCAGTTGGCAGTATTCTTTGGCAGTGCCATCACCCGAGAACTAAGTTTTGAAAAATGCCTAGGAAAAAACTTTACTTATTTGCAAATGTGAATGCTAATGGAACCCTATTGTCTGGCTAATTTACTTCAGGGGAAATAGTTACAGATTCAAAACATCTATGGATGGACCCTTAAAGTGATTGTTTGTTTCTATTAAAAGGCAGTTTATACCATAGCTTTTGTCTGAACTAAAGTGGAAATCCAGCCTCTATATTGAGAGAATAATAATCTGGTAGGCCTCACTATATAGGAAGAAATAAGGTTGTGGGTTGGGTAAACAGAAATAACAGCATATTTTAAAAATCAACTAGGTCTGGGGAATAATCACTGTTGTAATCCAGCAAATCTTTGTTACTTGGTGTGCAGTTCATTTTCAGACCTCTTACCTATATATACAGAAAAAGGAAGAAATCAATGTATGAGGAACAAAATTTAGGAATTTACTCTTTTTCAATAATGTAGTTTGTAAAGTGAGAAAAATCTGGCAACAAATGTTCTTTCTTGTAGCCAGGTTTGTGTAAATAAAGTAAAAGACTATCTCATATACAAATGGAAATCCCTGTACCATGCCCCCTGCAAATATAAGCAAAGATGTGCACATATGTCCCAAATTAATTCTGAGGCAATTTCAGACCCAGATTTGTGTTAATGCATTTAGCAAGTAATTAGTTGTCTATTCATTCATTAACAGCATATTTTAAAACCTCTTACAAAACTCTACCTCCCTCCCCTCAACAAAGTGGCACTTCTAAAAAGACAGAAGGAATATAAAATATGTCACATAAGATGGGAAAACATCAGTAAAGCAAAATTACATGCTGGTTGTAGAAGAACATTAGTCATATAAATGGGATTTACAAAGAAAATGCTTTGCTTCCCTTTACCTTTTCACACAAAAAGGGTGAAGTTGAGAATTGGAGCTGCATCAGTGGGTACTTTTAGCATTTTATGATTTCAGTTTAGTGTAATGTTTTTCTCTCTTGGACATTATAATTTGTCTTCCATTTGTAAAGCATTTCATAGTTTTCTGAGCAGTTTTACACAGAATAGTTCATTTGTGGAACTAATAGCATTTACATAGGATAACAATATTCTAATAGAATTGTGCAATTTGTGTAATGAGTTTTGACTTGTTATTAAAATGAATGCCTCTTGGAAGACTGAAGGGAGATTCAGACTGGTCAACAATCTTAGGGAAAGTGCTGACCTTCTCGATTTATAAGAGGTGGGGAGTCCCTGTGTCTTTCTGGGCAACCTGATTCTTCTGCTTCACTTGTACACTGTCTTATATCTATATCCATTTTCAGTTAGTACAGAGGATGACTTAGGGCAGAGAAAGTGGGAGTCAAAGGGCTTGATACCCTCTTCTGTACCTACCAAAAATACAAGAAGTATATTTGCTCTTTGTATACATTTTGTAAAATAAACAACTCTGACATTGGGGTCCAAATGAGCCCAGTTGGCCACTTCTTCGTAGCTATCATAATGATCTGGAAGCATTTTACGCAGAGGTTAACAGGAACTCAAACAGGGTTTAGGATAAGCAAGTAGCATTTGTCCCCCATTGAAATGGAGCTCTAGCCTTAGCATAGAGAAAATAGACCACTACCTAGTATTGGCTCACTCTGTCTATTCCTTCTTTATCTCTTTCTTGCTCAAACATTGATGGAGACCTGAATTTCTACCATCAGAGCTTTATAATACCTTATTCTTAATACCTTAGTCTTGGTGAAAATGCAAAATCACCTAGAATGGGATAATTAGTTGGACAGTTATCAATTTTAAGGTATTCTTGGGAAAAGGAACTTGAGGTTATAGGACAATGAAGAGGAAATGGGGAAGTAAGAGGTGAGAAATACAATTACCAGGGCAAGAATATGACCATGGATAAAGCATTTTAAAGCTCAGAAAGGTTACAAGCACCAAAGATATACTGTCCCTATTTTATATTTTTCTGAAGGATTGTGGCAGAGATTGCTGGTTTCCATTCTCCCCATTTTGTCCCCTTATAAACACATCCCCTACATTATTAGATGTGGCAATGTGCCCTGCTGAAAAACTGTAAGAGCTGGTCTCTGTTTCCTTTTCTGTCTTGTTTCTATTGACCTAGAGTTTTTAAAATATGGAGATCCAGAGAATGAAACCTAGGTGCTAAGGATGGAAGAGTAAAAAGATGGAAGGAATCTGAGATATTGCTGCTGTATTGAACACCTCTTGTGCAATCTTCATCTATTATTCCAGCCACTGCCAAGCCAACAGCTTCACTCAAGTAAAATCTAATAGCGCCTCAGTGAAGCCTACCTTGACCCTCTGCCTTCCTGGTCTGTAGGCTTCCTAATCACTGCCTTTATGTGGGTCACTAGCAGGAATTCCTCCAGCACTCCAGGAAGAGCAACCCAGAGAGGAAGTGGTAGAAAAGAGTTAGTACATCTTGAGGCTAAGGACCTGTAACAAATGGGGGATGACGACCCAATGAATACATGCTTTTCTATCTTTCTGTTTTAGAGTCCTGAGAAATATTTCATAAGACTTATTTAATAGCCTATGGAACATTGCAGCTGGTCATCCATAGCAGTGGTATCTCAATAAGCAACCTTGTATTCACAGTCCATTCTCCCCAGCACATCCCCCCTAGTCTCTAATTCTTCCCACCAATAAACAATTTATATGTTTGCCTTCTTCTCAAAGTTTTCTCTTCATGGATCTCATGGCTTCCAGTTTCTTCATGGCCTCTAGTAATCCTGATTAAGGCCCACCCTGCTTTGGTTGGCGACACCTTAACTAAAAGCAACATCTCCAAAAGACTCTATTTACAATGAGTTCACACCCACAAGGATGCAGATTAAAATTAAGAACCTGTCAAAATTGGGGGAGATAATTTAACCTACCACACTGCTGTTTTTTTTGTTAGATGTTCGATGGATGTCTGTTAGATCTAGTTTATTTATAGTTTTTTCAAGTCTTCTAAATACTGTTGATCTTCTGTTTAGTTGTTTTAGCCATTATTTAAAGCTGTATCTTGGGATTTCCAGCTATTATTGTTGAGTCATCTATTTCTTCCTTAATGTGTAATAATCTCCCATTTTTGCTTCATGGATAGTAAGCTGCATATATTAACTTATATTTGTTATGGATTCCATGATTCAACTTTTTCATCCTTATAAAATGTACTTCTTTGTCTCTAGCAATGATATTTTCTTAAAGTCTACTTTGGCCAAATATTAGTATATCCTCTTCAGTACCCTTATAGTTACAATTTGTATGGCATATCTTTTTCCATCCTTTTACTTTCATCCTACTTGTTTTATTTGAGTCTAAAATGTATCTCTTGTAAAGAGCATATAGTTGGATCTGTTTTTTATATATTCTTCAACTCTTGATTAAGTATATAATCCATACATTCTTCATATGATTGCTGATAGAGTAAGGTTTGCATCTGTAATTTTGCTATTTGTGTTTATATGTTTTATATCTCTTTTGTTCAAATATTCCCTCATTACTGAGGGGTTCTTTGTATTAAATAAATATTTTCAAGTGTGCCATTTTAATTCCCTATGATTTCTTTACTATGTGTTTTGAGTTATTTTCTTACAGTATTACAATTAACATTATTAAAACTATCTGGTTTAGATTAATATCAACTTAATTTCAATAGTATAAAAGCTGCTCCTATAGAGCTCCCTTCCCTTCCCTTCCTTCATTCTAATATTCTCATGCAAATGATATCTTTTTACATATAAACTTCCAAAATACAATTCTCCACAGATACTTCCTGGGTATTCCTGTCTTTACTCCTGGATTCTGCTGGGATGGTTGATTGGAACCAAAACTCACACACCTAATCACTTTAGCAAATGATTGTTCAATCACATTGCTGACCCTGTTTCCAGAGCATGCTCTCTGGATAGGCTGAGAATTTTCCAAATCATCAAGTATGATTCTTTTGTGCTTAATAGTTAATTCCTCAATTTATCTCTTTTCTCTAACATTTTGCTAGAAGGGGCAAGGAAAACCCACATTTTTCTTGGAAATCTCTTTGACTAAATATACAAGTTCATTTCTTACAGTTTTAACTTTCCTCCCAACATTAGATAGTAATTCAGCAAAGTTGTCTGACATTTTGTAACAAGGATCACCTTTAACTCCAATGTCCAATAATGTTCACCATTTCATTCAAAGGCCTCACCAGAAGTAGTTTTAACATTCATATTTCTACCCACTGTCACTTCAAGATCATCTAAGCTGCTTTTTCAATCAAGTGTCTCAAAATTATTCCAATTCCAAAGTCTCATCTATATTTTTAGATATTTTTATAGCAGCATCTCACTTCCCAGTACCAAAATCTGTATTAGTTTTCTCTGGCTGCTTTAACAATGCACCACAAATGGGATGACTTAAAATAAGAGAAATTTATTATCTCATAGTTCTGGAGGTGAGAAGCCCTAAATCTAGACTCTAGGGTAATATTCTTCTTGCCTTTTCTTAGCTTCTAGTGATGGCTGGCAATCCTTGACATTGCATGACTTGTAGATGCATAATTATTTCCAAATATATTCATATTCTGATGCACTGGTGGGTAAAAGACCAATAAATATTTTGAGGAATTCAATCCAACTCATAACACCTGGGAAAATATTACTTTCTCCATTTTTTGAAGGATAGAGTTGTTGGATATAGAATTATTGGTTAGCACTTTTCTCTTTTAACACTTTGAATACACATTCAAATGTGTATTCAATCCCACTACCTTCTGGTCTCTGTGGTTTCTGGTGAGAAATTGGCAATCAATCTCATTGAGTGTTCCATGTATATGGTAAGTTGCATCCCTCTTGCTGATTTCAAGATTCTCTGTCTTTCAGTAGTTTTATTAAGACACCTTTAGGGATTGGTTTCTTTGAGTTTATCATGCATGGAGTTCATTGAACTTCTTGGAAGTGTGGATCAATGTTTTTGATCAAATTCATGAAGGTTTTGGTTATTATTTCTTAAAATAATCCTTCTGTTCCTTTCTTCTTCTTCTGGGTATCCAGAAAGTGCATGCTGGCATGCCTGATGGTGTTCCATCAGTTTACTCCACTGTTCATTTCATCATTTTTCTCTTTCTATTCCTAAGTTTATAAAATATTAATTGATCTATCTTCATGTTTGCTGATTTTTCTTCTGCCAGATCAGATAACCTGTTGAGCCTCAATAGTGAATTTTTCATTTCAGTTTTTGTACTTTTCAGATCAATAATTTCTATTTGTTTTCATTTTATAATTTCTTTAATTTTATTTATAGTCTTTATTTGGTAAGACACCATTTTCAAACTTTTGTTTAGTTCTTTAGAGATTGTTTCATTTAGTTCTTTGAACATATTCTAAACCGCTGATTTAAAGTTTTTTTTAGTAAGTCCAACATCTTGGTTTCCTCAGGACAGTTTCTACTGACTGCCTTTTTTACTGTATATGGGTCACATTTTCCTGTTTCTTTGCCTGCCTTATTATTTACTGACAACTGGACATTTAAAATAATATAAGGTGGAAAATCTGGAAATCACATCTTCCCAGGGTTTATTGTTGCTATAATTTGTTGTTTTGCTACTGTTTCCTTGTTTAATGACTATTCTCAACTCATTTTATAACAATGGTACTCTGTCAATCATGGGCACTAAAATATCTGCTCATTTAGCTTTTTGGTCAGCTAACGAAAGGGCTGATATTTCCTTAAATGCCTTGAATCCATAATTTTCCTTACTTTTTCAGAGATGGTTTTGTGTATATTAAGATATGCCTTCCAAACTCAGACAGGTGTTACAACTCTGTCTTAGCCTTCACTTCCTGATGATACAGCTCCTCAAAGTCAGTCACAGGTGAGAGACTAGGGTCTTCCTAGCTCTTTCCTGGGCATGTGCACAACACAGCCCTGCATCACATGGATATGGCCTTCTTGAGTCCGATGACTTTACTGGAACTTTTCATATGTCATAGAAGCCCCCTATGGACATCTTATTCCAGGCATTTTCCTTTTTATTTTTTCAGCTTATCATTTGCCCCAACTATTATTCCTTCTTCAGGCATCTTGGATGCTAAATAACTGCAGATGATTGTTTTTGACAAATACCATAGGGAAAAAGCTGTTGTTAGTAGGTGAGCACTGCATATGATCAAATAAAGAAAAACCCTGTGGTTTGGAGTTTTCATGGAACTATCAGGTAGGTCAGATAATGACAATTTTCTTGGGATTCTGGGGGTGAGTCTTTTGAGGAAGTCCATACCCATTCTTCCTCTACCAGTGCTGCTAGAATGCTGGTATTTATGGCTACCATGAATACCAACCATGAATGCTACTATTTACAAGAAATTTTAAAAGTATACTTTGGATTTGGGAAGATAGATATGAGAATATAGCAAATTAAAATGTTACAAAGCTTACTGTTCTTACCACAATTCAGCTGTTTAACTTAAATGCTTTTGGATTGTTCCATGCTTTTGTTAATATCAGGGTTATGAAAACATTTATTTGACTATTTTTGCCAATTTGTAGTTGATTTTACATAGGAGTTGATATTTGGAAGGCCTTACTTTGCTATTTGTGATGGCATCACCCCAGAATTGATCTTCATTTAAGATTGAGGAGAAATCAAGATATTCTCAGAAAAACGAAACCAAGAGCATTTTTTCACCAGCAGACTTATCCTAAATTATGACTAAATAAAGTTCTCTTAAATGATAAAAGAAGGACTGATGGAACATCAGGAAGGAAGAGGAATGAAAAGAGCAAAGATTACAGGTACATACAATCAATTTTTCTTCTCCTCTTGAATTTTATAAATTATGTATGTCTAATATAGTTCTCAGTGTATGTAGAGGAAACATTTAAGACAATTATATAGTGAGTGTGACGATGTAAATAGAAATAAATGGAGGTAATGCTATTGAAATTCACTGGAAAAATTACGGAATCAGTAGATTGTGATATGTTTTGCACGTATTCTATAAAACTTAGAGCAACCACTAAAATCTATAAAAAGATATACACTCAAAAACAATATAAACATATCAAATTGAATTTTGAATATATTCAAGAAATCAATAAGAAAACAGGTAAAAGAAAACAGAAACACAAAACAGAGGCAACAAAAAGACAGGCATAAGCCCTAACATATCAATAGTTACATTAATTGTAAAGGGTGAAATACAATAATTAAAAGACAGAGATTGACAGATTAGTAAAAATACATGACCAAACTACAGGTTCTCTACAAGAAACTCACTTCAAATATAATGATATAGGTGAGTTGGAAGTAAAGGCATGGAAAAAAAACAGTAATCAAAACAACTTAGGAGTAGCTATATTTTATCAAATAAAGCAGGCTTCAGACCAAAGAAAATTATTAGGATTAGAGAGGGACACTACATAATTATTACTGAGTTAATTCACCAAGATGACATGGCGGTCCTAAATATGTATGCACCAAAAAAAGAGCTGAAAATATGTGAAACAAAAATTTATAGAACTTAAAGGAGAAATATACAAATCCACAATTACAGCTGGAGATTCCAACATCCTTCTCTCAACCACTGATAGTAAAACTATGTAAAAATTAGCAAGGATAGAGAACTCAACAGCACCATAAACTAACACTATTTATTTGATATTTATAGAACATCCCACCCCAGAATAGCAGAATGCACTTTCTTTCCAAGTGCCCACAGAACATGTACCGAGATAGATGATCTCATGGGCCATAAACAAATCTTAACTCATTTAAAAGAACTGAAATCATACAGAGTAGTTTTCCTGGCCACAATGGAATCCAACAAGAGATCAATAACAGAAGTATAACAGGTAAATCACCAAACACTTGGAAACTAAGCAACACACTTATAAATTATCCATGGGTCAAAGAGAAAGTCTCAAAGGATATTAAAAATACATTGAACTGAATGAAAATGAAAATACAATACACTAAAATTTGTGAGACACAGTTGAAGAAGTATTGAGAGGGAAATTTATAGCACTGAACGCTTACATTACAAAGGAGGAAAAGTTTCAAATCAATAATCTAATCTTCCACCTCAAGGAACTGGGAAAAAAGAGCTAAATAAAACAAAATCAAGCAGAAGGAATAAAGTAATAAAGACAAGATAGAAATCAGTTAAATTGAAAATAGTAAAACAATAGGGAAAATCAATGAAACAAAGAGTTGACTCTTGGAAAAGATCAATAAAATTTATAATCCTTTAGCAATATTGACAAATAAAACAGAGTGAGGACACAAATGACCAATATCAGGAATGAAACAGGGTATAATACAACAGACCTTGCAAACTTCAAAAGGGTAATGAGGAAATAATGCAAACAACTCTACTCACATGAATTTGAAAACTCATGAATTTCACCCTCAAAAAAGTACAAACTACTACTACTTACTCAATATGCAATTGATAATTTGAGTAGTCCTACAACTATTAAAAGAATTAAATTACTTATTTAAAAATGTTTAAACTCCCAAAAAAGGAATCACCAGGGCCAAATGGTTTGACTGGAGAATTCTACCAATCATTTAAGGAAGAATTAGCACCAAGTCTACAAAAATTTTCGGTAAACAGAAATAGGAGGAAACACTTCGCAACCAATTTTATGAAGCTGGGATAACCCTGTTACCAGAATCAGATGATTAGAGTACAAAAAAATTAAAATTAGGATTCATCAGTGATGTCAATAACTATTTCTTTGAATATGTATATCTATGTAACATATATATCTTAAGTTGGCAATTCTGAAAAAAGAAAAACAGAGTTGGAGACTCTAAAAAACATGTTTAAAAATCATATGCAAAACCTGCAATTGAACAATGCAATAATAACCATAATTTAGAACTCAATGAACAGATTTAACAGCATATTGGGTACATTTAAAAGAAAAGTTAGTAATTGAGTACATAGGTCAGAAGGAAATAGTCATAATAAAGAATAGAGAAAGAAACTGAAGGAAAATACAAAGGGAAGATAGGAGACATAAAAGGGGAAGTTCTCACATACATATTCAGGCAGATCTACAAAAGAAGTAGAGAGAGTAAGGGAAAGACATAATATTCAAGACAATGATGGCTGAAATATATTTTACAAAATATATGAATAACAACAAGTTACAAATGAACCCCTTATAAGTCCCAAAACATATAAGGAGAAAATTACCCCATTAATTACACCTATCACAGTAAAGCTATTGCAAACAAAGATTGAAGAAAAAGATCTTAAAAGCAATTAACAAAAATACAAATTAGTTTCAATGGAATGACAACTTGACTGACAATGGATATCTCAACAGAAACAATCAAAGCCATAAAAAATTGAAAGGATATCTTTAAAGTGCTAAGAAAAAAAAAATAAAACTAGACTTTTATACCCAGTGAAAATACCTTTCTGAAATAGACATTTTCAAAAAAAAAGCAAAAGAGTGAATTCATCCATAGCAGTACTACACTAAAAGAAATTTCAAATGGTATTCTTTTGAAAGAAATGAAATGATCCAGGGTATGAAGAAAGGAGAGAAGTTACCAAAAAGTAAATATATGGCTAAATCTAAATAAATACTGACTACAAAAATAAAATGAGTAATATCTTATGGATTTTCTTTCATACATATTTACATATATATTCACACTCAAGTAAAATTAAAATATACAATAATATCTGTATGTAAAGCATGGCAATGATGAAAGGGGTTAAATTGTTTTGAGGTCTTTATCTTGTCTGGGAAAACATAAAACTAGTATCAGCTTTTTTGTTGTTTATTGTTGCATTTTTAAGCTTATTTTTAGGAAAGCTTAGGTTTATGGAAAAATTATATGTAATTTCTTTTATACAAAAACTACAGAGTTCCCATATATGACCCCCAATACACATATATTGTTTCCCCTATTATTATTATCTTGATTTAGTGTATGTAGCAGTTTGATGAATTCCAAAAAAGTAATATTGGATTATGTTTGTAAACTGGTCTTTTCCTCTGTGCATATTAGAGTGCATTGTATTCAGAGGTTTTATTTTTACTTAAGTAAATTATGATTAGGGCTTTGATTGGGCCACATCAGCAGGGCATTTAGTCCCTGCCCCTTGGTGGATGGGGACTCACAGATAAAAGACATGGCAAAAGAAGAGAGTTGGAGTTTTGATGTTGGAGTTCTGATGCTGAGTTTTGAGCTGGAGCCCCAGGAAGTAAGTACACAGAGGAGATTGTTGGTGAGGAAGGAGAGAAGGCCCTAGGAAAAGAGACGAGCCGTTTGCCTGATAGTCTACAGCTGGCCTTGTGGATAGAGGCAAAGCCTAGACAGCCTCATAGTCTACAGCTGACTTTGTGGAGCTAGCAGAGGAGCTGAGCCTGGAGACAAGCAAGCCCCGGGAAGAGAGGAACTCAGGAAGCCTGAACCCTTGCAGATGTCAGCAGCTATCTTGCTCCAACATGTGGCAATTGACTTTGATGAGGGAAGTAGCTCATGCTTTATGGCCTGGTAACTGTGGGTTTCTACCCCAAATAAATACCTTTTATAATAGCCAACAGATTTCTGGTATTTTGCATCAGCACCCCTTTGACTGCCTAATACAGTATAGTATATTTGTAAAAATTGATGGACAATTATCAATACAATATTAGTAACTAAAGCCTATAGCTTACATTAGGGTTCACTCCTTGTGGTGTACATTTCTATGGATGTTGACAAATGCATAATGTTATGCATCCACAATTACTGTGTGATACATAATAATTTCATTGCCCTAAAAATAACTTGTTCTCCATCTATTAATTCCTTCCCTCCATTCCACCCTTCCCAACCCATGGTAACCACTGATCTTTTTATAGCCTTTATAGTTTTGCTTTTTCCATAAAGCCATATATTTGGAAATGATACATTAGCCCTTTAATATTGGCTTCTTTTATGTAAAAATATGCATTTAAGTTTCCTCCATGATTTTTTGTGGCTCGCTAGTGTATTGCTTTTTATCACTGGATAATATTTCATTGTTTGGGCATGCCATGGTTTGTTTATACAGTCACCTATGGAAGGGCATCTTGATTGCTTTTGATTTTTTGACAACTGTGAACAAAGCTATGATAAACATATGTGTGCAGGTTTTTGTGTGGGCTTAAGTTTTCAACTCCTTTGGGTAAGTCTCTAGGAGTACAATTGCTGTGTTATATGTTAAGTCTATATTTAGCTTTATTAGAAACTGTCAAACTATCTTCCAAAGTAGCTGTGTCATTTTGCATTCCCACCATCAATGAATGAGAGTTCTTGATGCTCCACATCCTTGCCAGCATTTGGTAGTGTTGATATCTTTGACAAACCAATAATGTATGTACTAAGTTCTAGTATGACCACTAAAAATGTGTATTAAAAGTAAAAGCCAAAGTAATAAAGGGGAGAAATGAAATGTAAAAACAAAATCCTTGATTAATCTAAAATTAAGCAAAATCAGAAAAAACAAAACAAAACAAAAAAAAACAGATGGGATAAACATAGAAAATAGAAAGTTTTAGATGTGAAAACAAATCATATTAGCTATTACATTAGACATAAATGGAACAAATGCTCCAACAAAAGACAAAACTGTACAACTAAGTAAAAAATAAAACCCATCAATATGAAAATTGAAAGACTCTTTAAATTTAAGGATACAGAAAGGTTGAAAATAAAGGGATGGAAAAATACATGCCATGCAAACATTAACCAAAAGACGGCTGGTATCGTAATAGCACTATCAGCTAAAGCAGACGTTAAGGGAAAAGTCATTGATAGAGATTAAGAAGGATACATCATAATGACAAAAATTTCAACTCACCAGGAAGGAACAATAAGCACATTTGTATGTTCACCTAAATTTTTTTTTTTTTTTTAGACGGCCAGGAAGTCATTTATTGGAGGGCACAGGTTGGGTGAGGGCAGTGCTGGCAAAGCCCTCATGAGTGCAGGGCCCGCCACTTGTCCAAGGGGCCACTATTGGGGATGTATTTCACCCCACAGCCATCCGGGATGAGGCGCTTCTCGGCCACTATGTCTTCGAATTCGTCAGCATTGAACTTGGTGAAGCCCCACTTCTTGGAGATGTGGATTTTCTGGCGGCCAGGGAACTTGAACTTGGCCCTGCGCAGCGCCTCAATCACATGCTCCTTGTTCTGAAGCTTGGTGCGGATGGACATGATGACTTGGCTGATGTGGACCCGGGCCACCGTCCCCTGAGGCTTTCCAAAGGCACCTCGCATACCCGTCTGGAGCCTAGATCGGGGATGGCACGAGATCAGACAGGACCATCAACAGGCAAGGGCTGTCTCCAAGGTCCCTTAGGGCAACCTGTACAAGCAACAGGCCGCGTACACTACCAAGGAGGCTGCTGTCCGCAGCCACTGCACACCGGGCCCCCACGGGGAGAGGGAGACGGTGTTCACCTAAATTTTAACTTCAAAGTATATAAAGGAAAAAAAATCCTAACCTGACTAAAGTGTAAGCAAAAAGAAAACCTGATAAATCTATAACCAAAGTGGGACGTTTTAATACACTTCTCTCATTAACTAGTAAAACATCAAGAATATAGAATAATTGCATAACACAAATAAAAATTATGATTGAGAGGTACAGAACACAATGTATATTCTTATCCATGCACATGGAACATAAACCAAAATAGATCATCTGCTGCTCTAGATAGAAACTCTAAACAAATTTCAAAGGTTAATTATCATCATAAGTTCTCTGGTTACATAGCAATTTAAACTAGATAACAAAAGTTAAATAGTTCATAGAAAATCCCAATATATTTGGAAATTAAGAAATATACTTCCAAATAGATATTGAGTCAAAAAGGAAATTACAAAAGAAACTAGATATTTTTACATGAATGATAATGAAAATAATGCAACTTGTAACTTGAAGGTTTAAGCCAAAGAAATTTAAAGGGATATTTATAGATTTAAATGTATATTTAAGAAGATAATAAAGATGGGCAAATAACTGTCTAAGATCCATCTAAAGAAAAATTATAAAGGGAAATAACAGTATGTGAAACCCAAAGAAATTAGAAGGAAGAAAATTA
The DNA here is from genome assembly GCA_026826555.1 of Tolypeutes matacus. Lineage (NCBI taxonomy): Eukaryota > Metazoa > Chordata > Mammalia > Cingulata > Chlamyphoridae > Tolypeutes > Tolypeutes matacus. Next base: position 27,957,095 of record JAKSZT010054030.1, read on the forward strand.
TAAATACAACATAAATTAATGAAATAGAAAACAAACATGCAACAAAATCAATTGTCAATTATTTGGAGAATTTATGAAAATGATAAGCCTCTGATAAAACTGGAAGAACAATTAAGAGCAAATAACCAAAATCAGGAATGAAAAAGGGACATTGCTACAGATCTTACAAATATAAAGAAATAATATGATTATATTTTCAACAACTTTATGTAAGACATTTGGAAATATAGCATGGGATGAGCAAATTCTTAGGGAAATACATCTTACAAAAACAGAAAAAAGAATAGAAAATATGCATATATATAATTATTAAAATGTCTTTCTTATTTATTCTTTATTTGTTTCTACAGGAAATCAATTCAACAATAATCTCCATGACCAGATGACTTCATGAGTGAATTTTACCAGTTGTTTAAGGAGAAAATATTGACAATCTTATACATCCTCTTCCAGAGAAGAGAAAACAAAAATAGGGAACACTTTCAACTCAATTTATCTGGCTTGTATCACCTCTGTACCAAAACATGTTAAGCAATTACAAAAAGTACAATTCCAGGTGAATTTCTCTTATGGACATAGATGTAAAATTTCTAAGCAAAGTAAGAGCAAACTGAGTACAGAAATAAATAAAAATGATCATATTTCATGGCTGTTTTATTTTGCTAAATGCTGCCAATGCAATATACCAGAAATAGGTTGCCTTTTAAAATGGGAATTTATTACATTAAAAGCTTACAGTTCTGAGGCAGTGAAAGTGTCCAAATCAAGGCATCATCAGAAATGCTTTCTCAACTGTGCAGCTGTATGCAATCAGGCCCATGGCAGGGCACATTGCCAGTACACTCCTCTCTCCCCTCTCCTCCAGGCCTTGTTGCCTTCAACTTCAGGGTGCTCTGTGGCTTTTCTCTCTCATGGGTTCATTGACTTCTGGAGGCTTCTCTCTGTCTCTGTGGCCTTCTTTCTGTGTCTTCAGTTTTTTATTCTTCTATTTATAAAGGACTTTAGTAAGAGGATTAAGGCCCATCCTGGGTCATTACTGAAGTGATCTAATCAAAAGGAAGTTGCTTTAATGGAATTTAATCAAAAGGTAACATCTACAATAGGTTAACATGCACAAGAATGGATTTGCTTTAAGAACAGGAATTTCTGGGATCTACCCAGGTTCAAACTGTCACAATGACCAAGTTTGTTTTGTTCCAATAATGCAAACTTTATTTAACATTAGCAAGGAATTAATATAGTTCATCACATTAACAGAATAAAGGAAAAGGAAAAGAAAAATAATTCTTTTTAATAAATTCAGAAAAGGTAATTTAAATAAACACTAGCTCTCTATATATGATTAAAACAAAGGAATAAACAAATAGCCACCTAGGAGTGAAAAATTTCCTTTTCATAAAAGATTGCTATCAATAAATCTGCATCGAATGTCATAGTTAATGGTGACAGTGAAAGCCCTCCCCTTACGATGGGGAACGATTTGGGTACTACCATTGCTATACAACATTTTACTGGAAGACTTTGCCAGGGCAATAAGGTATAAAAGAAACAAGAGAAATAGGAATTTAAATGAAGTAAGTAACATTTTCATTATTGAAGATGATATTATTATAATCATAAAATATGAAAAAATCTTATAGATCATTGATTAGAATTAATGTAATTAATATCTGGATAAAAGGATAATGTACAAAAACCAATTATATTGCTGTATACAGCCACAAAATTTTAGAAGAAAATAAAATGTATAGAAGAAACCATTTCAATAACATAAAAATATTTTATGCAACTCTACTGGAAGATGTATATGACCTCTACTGAGAATACTATAAAGCAATATTGAGAGAAATGAAATTCTAAGTAAATGAACAGAATACTATGTTCATTGATTGGAAGACTCAAGATTCCAAAATATCAGTCCTTGCCAAATTTGTATCTACATTCAACACAATTCCAAACAAATCCCCTAGTAGGTTGTATATGGAAATTGACAAGCTGATTCTAAAATTTATACAGAAAAGTGCCAAGAAGAGCCAAAAGATGTTTCAAGGATTTATTCTAGTTAATATCAAGACTTATAAAAAAGCTTCAGTAATTAAGACAGTTCAGGATAGAAAAATAATGAAATAGAATAGATTCAGAAACACATACATACATTTAGGAGACTTGATTTATTACAGAGCTGCCTCTATAGAAAAGTAAGGAATGGACAATCTTTACAATAAACTGTGCTGAATCAACTGAGTATCTACATGGAGAACGTTTTTTTAACTGCTATCTCTTACCAATAACAAGAATTTTTTAAACTATCTCTTACCAATAACAAGATCAATTTCATGTGGGTTGTAGATTACAAAATTTCTAGGAAACATACAACCCCATACCCCCAAATGGGTTAGGGACTTTAATTGGCACTTCCATAAGAATGTTTAAAGATGCTCAAAAGAAAAACACAAATTTAAAAAATTGTGCGGTATTAATATACTCTTGCCAATTTCAAATTAAAAAGACTGACAATGATAAGCTGCAGCAAAAATAGAGGTTGTGGAGCATTGCTGCTGGGAATGTCAATTAATATCAAGGTTTGGCTTTATCTACTATAACAATTCTACACCTCAGGATACCCAATAGAAATATATGCACTTATTTACCAAGAAACATCAGAGGATATCAAAAGAAGCATTTTTCATAACAGCCAAAACCTGAAACAATAAATTAGATAGGTAAATTGCAGAATATCCAGAGTGAGATATTATTCAACAGTGAAACAGACATACTCTAGTTACATGCTGAAACATGAATGAGTGCACAAACATAATGTTGATCAAAGGAAGCCAGCCATGGAAGGACACATATTACGTGTGTCCATTTACATTAAGTTAAAAAGCAGGCAAGACTAAACTATAATGCTTGAAAACAGGATATTGAGTATATTTGGGGAGGAGGAAGAAGATATTGATCAGAAGGGGTTACAAAGTATTCATCATGAGTGCTGGTGATATCCTGTTCCATGAGCTAGATGGTAAGTGCAAGGAGGTGCTCTTTATGGTAATCTTTGAGTCAACCTTTCTGTTTTGGGGCACTTCTCTATGTTTTTCTAGTATCTGAACTACTTTAGAAAATTAAAAATTTAATCAATTATCTTTCCCTGTGTAAAAGCTGAGGCCTAAGTTTCAAGGAAATCAGACATTATAAAACATTCCAGACCTAGAAAAGCAAAGAAAGAAACTTTCCCAATTTGTTCTATAACATTAGCATATTTGATTTCCAAAATGAGAAAAACTATATATGTATGAAACAAAATAAAATAAAGGTCAATCTGTTTTGCATAGATGCAAAATGTAATCAAATATAAGAAATTTTATCTAGTAATGGATAACCTGGTAATATAATACAAAATCCTGAACAAGTAAGACTCTAAAGCTTCTAGAAAACACACAATCCCTTACCCCCAAGTGGGTTAGAGACTTTATATCTCAGGAATGGAAGAGAGCCTTAAAATGAAAATATCTTTTAATATAATCAATTAATTAATATATTAAAATTAGAAATAATATGTGATCATCTCAATGGACAATAAACTATGCTTCATATAAATTAATAATCTTTCTCAATAAGTGCTTAAAGGAAAGAATAAATTACAGGTCCAAGGTATAAAAAAAAACCCAAAAAACTATAAGGGTTCAGAGGAAGAAAATGCAGGATACTTTTTGTAAACCTTTGGGTTGAGAGGATTTACAAAAGCAAAAATCAAATGAGCCACAAAGGAAAAGATGGACAGATTTGATGACAAATCTACATGACAAAAAAATTCTATAGGCTAATCCATAAGACAAATGACAGACTGATAGAAAATAACTGAAACATATATAAATGAGCAAGCATTGCCATCCAGATAGATATAAAGATATCCAATAACTCAACAAGGAATGTAAGCCCATATAAAATTGCTCAAATAATTAGCAGGCAATTCAACAGAGGAAGAAATACAAATGACAGATACATTTAAAGAGGGAGTAATTTCAAAAGACATCAGAAAAATTCAAATTAAAAAAACACATGTCAAAAGAGATTAAAACAGTTACATAGTATTTGAGAATGAGTAGGGAAATGGGAACCACCATACACTATTGGTGGTAATTCAAACTTATACAGTCTTTTTAAAGAGGCAATTTGCCATTTTATATAAAAATTCTAAATTTCTGTAGACTTTAATTCAGATTTTCAATTTCAGTATTTATTTTTGAGCAAAACTTGCAAAGTACGCAAAGAACCAAGTAGAGGAATTTCATTGTTGCCTTTTTTTTTTGTAATTGAGAAAAATTGGGGATAAAAGAACCTAATAAGTATCAATAATCAAATACTTCTGTGAATTAAGTTCATCAATGTCATGGAAAACCATTCAGAAATGTAAATGAATAAGGTGGATTTATAAATACTAGAATAGAAAGATCTTCTAAGAGTTATTGAGTAGAAAAATGAAGTTATAAAACAATATTGTGTCTCATCCCATTTATGCAAAATGAAACCATTCATTTATATATCAAATACATATATATGAATATATTTTACGTAACCAATAGAACAAAGTTAGGAAGATAAACCCAAATAGATAATAGTTACAGTGATTAGTTCTGTAGAAAAGCACAAGAGTAAGATATGAGAAGTGAGATTTTTCCTTTTTTAGTCTATCTAGCTATATATTGTTTCAATTTATAAAGCAAATTTGTGTTGTGCATATGGGTTTGTGGTTATACTGCTCCCTCTCTGAGATTTTTTTTCAAGAATGCAAATCTATATTTTTGTGTTTCCTTACAAATCCTCTCTGGTATCAAATTATGAAATTTAAACCTGAAATATTAGTTATAAGGAATGAGTATAGTAAGAAAAGGGAGCAGTAAAAAGCAAGCATAAAAACTAGTCATGAGTTGCAGGAAAAGTAGTAAAAAGTGAATCACAAGTTTGTTATTCCTTTTAGCTGAATTTGGCATTTTAAGATGTTTAGAGTTTCAAAGAATTTATAGATTATTCTCAGAAAGAATACTGCGAAACAAAGTACTGTGACACGAAAATGATTCTATAATCCATCTGGTATTTATTGTAGAATTGAAGGCCTGCGTGGGAGCAGTCCATCCTTTCCCCCTTCCTTCTCTACTTCTCCTACTATTCTGGCAACATGGAGAGAGTATTGTTTTGTTCTGAGCATATGTCTCTCTTAGTGGGACTCCCCTATGGGACCCTAGGGATCTTGAGCAACTAGTTTGTGTGCCAGCCGTTCTGTATTTTTGGATGATGAAAATTGATTGTCTTCCTCTTAGCAGGTGCAGTCTCCGAGTGTGCCTCTCCTCTCACGACCTGTGCAGATTGCGCCATCAATAGCAGGAAGCGGGGGGTGGGACGGCACCTTCGGAGCACTCATCACACACCACCTGAGGCCCCCGGGGAAGACTTGCAGCAATGAGGTTGCACTAGGAAGAAAATTAACTTGCTTTAGAAGTGTTTTCATCCTGGATGCTTTCTGGACAAGTTCAGTGTCTGTATGAATTTCCTGAGATTATCAAAATCCACAGACCTCCAGAGAGGGTTTTTTTTTATGGATGGTGCAGTTCTAAAGGATCATTCTTGTTAAACTTGAGTAATATGAATACTACTTTTAAGGGAAAGAAAAACAACCATACAGGAGCTCAGTAATGACTTAAATTATGTTTATTATAATGCCAACTACATTTGTTCAAACATAATACTAAGTCTTATTATGTCTAGAATTGTTTTACAACTATAAAAGCCTAGCTATAGAGATGGTGTTTTATTTGGTTCAACACTGGAAAAACTCAGAATTTTTGAGTCATGGAATACATGCAAAAATAAACGTGGTGCTTGCATATAGGATAGATCTGGGATTTTGAATCTAGAGACAGGATAACCAATTAGAAAATGATTGCAGGGTCCTAGGTCTAAGTTGTCCAGTGTCTGATTGGGTGTGTGGTGGCTCTGAAAACGCAGTTAGCAAAACAAGAGTCTTTCTATAAAGATGATAAAACTCAAGATTAAAGCCTTCTGAAGGTCTTGGTATTTTGATGTTTGTTAAAGAAGTTTTGGATGGTATCTAGTAGTATAAATTACTTTGAATTGCTATGTCCTTGGTAGATTGGGAAAGGAGGGTGTCATGGAGGTAACCCCAGCCTCCATGACACCCTCCAATATTAACATTCTTTACCAATGTTAAAAGAAGTCATTTTGGAGTGAATAACAAAGCAAGTGGACACTCTGCCATGGCGATTTATGAGGCAGCTTCTAGGAGAAGCCATAGAAGACAACAGTTATCTGGATATCCGGAAGTTGTGCAGACGGAAGGCATCTTCCCAATGTCCTATAATATTCTAGGCTAATTTTCCTTCTTCAAGTACTCACCTGTTGTGGGCACACAAAATTATGGTCTGTCTCCTTGCCAGCAGAAAGACAAAAGGGGAAGAGGTAAAGGGGATCATTTTCGTATGCTTCAGATGACGATGTGATATGCAAGAATCAAGAGAGGATGGAAGAAAATCTACAATAGTGAAAGCCAAGAAAAAAGATTTGGAAGAGTCATAGGAAAGTGAAATCAGTATTATTGATAAGAGAAAAAATGTCTTTTAATCAAGAGCTCTGAAGGTAAATTTGGAGGAGAGACAAAATTACCCAGTAAATTCCTAAAAAAAGATATTAATTGAGAGTACCAAAAATGGTGTCCTTAAGGGAGAATAGCATATGTGTATGATAGATTGAGTTATATGGCCCAGAAAAAAACATGTTCTTTATCTTAATTCACATTCCTCTGGTTGTGAGCCCATTGAAAACAGGACCTTTAAAAGATGCTATTTTTAGTTAAGGGATAGCCAACTGGAATGAATTCGGGCCTGAATCTGGATTACTAACGGCCTTACAGAGAAAAAGTCACAGGAAGGAGCCAGAAGCTAGAAATCAGCGGGAACCCAGAAGAGACAGGAGAGGACACTGCCATGAGATAAGAATGCCAAGGAACCCCAAGGATTGTCAGTAGCCAGCACCAGAATGCCACAATCTGTGAGGGGAATTCAAACCTTGCCAATTATATAGATTTTGGACTTGTAGCTTTAAAACTGTGCGCTAATAAATTCCTGTTGTTTAAACCAACCCGTTGTGTAGCATTTGTCATAGCAGCCTGGCAGGTTAAGACACTAGGGTTCCCGGTAATTTTCCAGAAGAATTGTATGGGCTTTCATATGTCAAAATATAAAAGTTTGCAGAGTATGGGTAATATAAAGTTATGTTGAAAATGTAATACAATGATTAAAACATATGTACCTACTGTGACTTGTGATTGAATACATCAACAGAAGTGCAAATCTGATTGGTTGCAGCTTATGTGAAAAGCCTTTTGGCTATTAATTAATTTCTCAATGAATCAAGGATGGGTATTGCTGCATTGAAAGAATTATAAATATACGTTATAGTAAATAAATACATTATATATAAATACATATGTATAAAACAGATAACATTATATTATATATATATACATATATATGGAGTTCTTGATCCAGCAACATCTGAACTATGGTTCACATTTCTGAATTAAGGATGCATTGCAAAAACTAGAGGTCATTCAGAGTAGTGCAAACAGAAAAGTACATTTTCTGGCAGTCATTTCATGTAAGAAGTGGGATATTTAGCTAAGAGAAGAAAAGAACTACATGCTGCATGATTATTCTTCCAAATATTTGGAGATCTGTTGTTTTGAGGAAGGACTGGCCTTTTTTATCATACCAGGGGGCAGAACTGGAACCAATGGTCAAACTTCCAGGGAGACAATTTTAACAAAGTTTAAGCAAAGCTTTCTTTCTAACAATAAGCACTTCCCCAAGTTGGAACAGACTGTCTATAAGGCAGGGATGTTTCCTTCTCTGGGAGCCATCAAGCTGGGGTTGGGTGACAACTGCAAAAATTGCTGCAGAGGATTTATTCATTGGATGGAAGTTGGAGTGGGCTAGTCTTGGAGTTTTCTTCCAAATTCAAAATTTTTTTATTCTGTGAAAATAAAGTTAAGATCTGATTATTTCAGATTGTGGCTGTTCTTCATGTATGGTTTACAAACTGTCTATGAAAGTAAACTGAGGGGAGACATTGCAACAATTAACAACAAAATATCAGTCAGAGCAAGGCTGGGATAGAGGGATATACTTCCAAACTGGACACTTTGAAAGGTACAACACTGGTTTAAACAAACTAAATAGCTAGAAAGAGAGATATGCAGATGAAAATAGAAATGTATATGGATATATATACATGTATTACTTTATAGACTTATCTCATATGCCATAAAGTATCCAGGTATCATAAGACATTTGATACCAAGTACTTCTTGAATTGGCAAGAGAGGAGTTAATCTTTTGTCCTTAAAGCCCACAGGAATGTTTATAGTCTCCTGTGCAGGCCTCCTTTTTCCTTTTGGTGAGTTAAATCTGTCTCGGCTTTGTTTGACTCTGCCCATTTGAGGAAAGCTTATCCCTGACCTTCTGCCAGAGAGACTGATGACAAGGACGGTTTGCACTAACGTTGACATTCACCAGGGTAAATGGCTTTTTCCACAAGTAGTCAGCAAACAAGGAGAGCCAGTCAAGAGCTAATGAATCTGTACCTGAGAGAAACTGAACAACAATTGTCCTTTCAAAGAAGAATATAGTCCTTAGAAGGCATGGAACCATCTGTTGCTTAAAGGTTCAGGAGAAATTAGCTCTTTTAGTAAATGTTGTTTGAAAATAAATAAATAAAATCAACCCATGGTCATAGTCATTGTGGTGGTTTGAAGCTCTTGAAAAACATGTTCTTAAATTTAATCCATTCCTCTGGGTGTAAACCCATTGTAAGAAGGGCCTTTTGACGACGTTATTTCAGTTAAGGTGTGTCCCACCTCAGTCAGGATGGGTCTTAATCCTACAACTGGAATCCTTTATAAGAGAATGAAATTCAGACAGAAAGAGAGAAAGCTACAGGAAACAAGAAGCTACACCAATGAAACCCAGAAGAGAAGGGAGAGACCAGGAGATGACACCTATGTGCCTTGCACCATGACAAAGGAACCAAAGATTGCCAGCAGCCAGCAGCCCTACAACCTCAGACTTTGGGGAGAAAGCAAACTTTGATGATGGCTTGATTTGAACTTTTTCCCAACTGCAAACCGTGAATAAATAAATTCCTATTGTTTAAGCTAAACCATTTGATGGTATTTGCTTAAGCAGCCTAGGAAACTGAAACAGTCATCCATATGGGATCCTTTTTAAATCTGACTTTCTATTCTTTCCTGACCAGAATGAACTCTCAGTACCATTCTGTGGTGCCCTAGGAAGACAGAGTAACATTGCTTCTGAGAGACCAGGATGGCAAGGCACATTCTTTCAGCTACCACTTAATGCTTCTCAGCCCAAATATTCCTCCACTGACTTCAAAGGAAATAAATTGTGAATCTTACTTTTTAAAAATTGGCTCAATTTACATATCATATAAAATAGTCGCAAAAAGCAAACAGAATGGATCTTCCCCATTATAGAAAATCAGGCACACTAATTTTCCCCAAGGACTTCCTGAGACCAGATATAAATCCCACTGGTTGAATAAAAAATAGTCTTGTGATGCTTCCTATACAAAATCCAACTCAATACCCTATCAATTCTGCCCTTATTCCTCCAATATTGATTACTCTACTTTCATAGTATCTGTACATTATAATCTCTTCTATATAATATTGTACTTAATAAAAATGAACTAGAGCTATTCTTTATTTTGGGTGTATATGCCTTGGCAGTTTACTAGGTTGATTGTAAATATTTAGAAATGGATGGTGGTAATAGTAGCACATTATTGTGAGTGTAATTAACTGTGCTGAATTATGTTTGTGAATGTGGTTGAAAGGGGAAATTTTGGGTCATGTATGTTACTAAAAGGAGAAGGATAGTTAGAAGACAAAACATGGGACTATAATACAGTGAAACCTGTTGTCGATGATAGACTGTGGTTAGTAATACAAATATAATGTTCTTTCATGAATTGTAACAAATGTATGATATTATTACAAGTTGTGGCAGTTTGAGATTATTTTATGAATCCCAAAAAGAGATAGATTATGCTTATAAATTAATTTATGCCTTTGTATGTGATACTCTTTGATTATATTAAATTCAGCTGAGTGGTCTTTCATTAGATTACCTGTTAATATTAGAGCTTTTAGATTCCATAAGGCAGTAAGGCATGACTCAAGTTAAGTCCTTGCCCCCTTGTTGGGTCTGATATAAACAGACACACACTCAAGAAGACACATAGAAGAGAGAGCTCTACCTTTTTTTTTTTTTTTTTTTTTTGATGCTACCATGTGACAGAAAGAAGAAAGCTCAAACAGCTGAAGCCCCAGGGAGAAATGAGACATTTTGCCTGATGGCTTACAGCTGAGATTCGGAAGAAAGAAGAACAACCGAGAATGATATAGGAGGCCTGGAAAGAAACAATACTCAAGAGGAAGAGGAAGCCCAGAGGGGAAGGCAGAGATCAGCAGCCATCTTGTTTCAACACGGACAACTGACTTCGGTGAGGAAGCAATCTTGAGCTGGACTTTTATGGCCTTGTAACTGTAAGCTTTTACCCCAAATAAATACCCTTTTAAAAAGCCAATAGATTTCTGGTACTTTGCATTAGCACCCCTTTGGTGGGCTAATATACAAAGTATTAATAATAAGGTGGTATTGGGAAACATACACCTAATATTAACTATGGACTATAATTAACAGTAATATTTTAATATTCTCTCATCAGTTGTAACAAAGGTACCATATTAATGCAAAATGTAAACAATGGGGGGGTGTGTAAGAATGTTGTATTTTTTATATGACTTCACTGTAAACCTAAAACTTCTCTAATTTAAAAAATTACAATAATGAAAAAAACCATTATGCTAAGTGAAAGAAACCAGACACAAAGTACTACATATTGTATGATTCCAATTATATAAAATATAAATACAAATAAATTTATGGAGACAGAATTAGATTAGTGGTTATATAGGGCTGGGGAACAATAGAGGGATTCAAAGGTGACTGCTAGTGGGTATGGGAGTTTTCTTTTTGGAGTAATGAAAATGTTCTAAAATTGATTGTGGTGATGAATGCACAACTCTGTGATTATACTAAAAGCCATTGATTGTACACTTTGGATGGATTGTTTGGTTGGTATGTGAATATATCTCATTAAAACTGCCTTTAAAAAACAAGACTCTGCTAAAAATAGTTTGAAAGTCAATTTTCACTTAGTATCTCAAGGTTAGGAATCCTTCTGTAAACAGGAATATATAAAGTGAGACCAAGATTTCCTTTGAACTGTTGTGTATGAAAGAGAGCTGAGATAGCTCTGCTGGATATCGGAGGGCCATATGACATGAGGCAATTCATTTTAATTTCTTTGAGTTTCAGTTTACCCACTTGTGTAGCAGGTAGAAATTCCAGACCTTGCACAAAGTCAGCTGTACAAAAAATACAACGTTATTTCTTCTTTTATAATTAACTCTTTTGGCTGGATGCAGAAATATAACCCCATTCATTTGGAGATTTCCCTTTTTCCATGGTGTTTTCTAAGTTCTAGGAGACTTCTCTAGTGTCATGGCCTCATTGTGGGGGAGGAGGGAGTAATGGTGGAGGTATCTAATTGCTGATAGTCCATTTTCCCGGGCGGGCCTCTATGTTCGCTTTTCACAGGTTGTAGTTAACGTGCCCCCTTGTTTCTGCCTGAAAGTCTTTTCAGGGCCAGTGGCCTTCTCTGTTACCATCTAATGCTCACTGGTGTGGTAAACTCTTGAGGGTGTGACCTATGCATTGCCTTCCTAGACACAGCAAGCAAAACATTTCCTTAACCTTGCATAATGGGAAACAAGACGCCGATGTTTTCCGATGCTACAAATCTGGGGGTTGTAGTAATTTTCCAGGGCTTGACCCAGAAAGCAGGGCACAGGGATCCACTTTCTTAGGAATCCACCAACTCATAGGCATAAATCATTTCCTCAACCCAGTCCATGGGAGGTAGAGTGCCTTAGCGGATGGGAAGTTTTATTCTTATATTATTATGTTTCTTCTCAAATTGATCGTCTTTATTGAGTTGTTTCTGTTCCTTCAAGGATTTTGGCTTTTGGAATTCAAAAGCCAGAAAAATATTGTTTATCCTTCTATTTTCTACTGTTAACAACTCTTTCCTGAGGCAGAAGCATAGAACGTTTTAGCTGTCATGTGAAAAATAGGGAAAATAGTGGAGGAGGGTTAAAGATTAGATATATAGATATAGATATAGACATAGATGATATATATATGGAGAGAGAGAGAGAATTGTCACGAAATGTGTTGCTTCAACTAGATCTCTAGATTTGCTTCTAGTTCTATAATTCTAAGAGATAATGAAAATAATAGTTTTACAGTCCTTTTGTTCAGTACTTAGTCTGCCAGGTTACCATGCTAAGCATTTTACATTCATCAATCATTTTTATTATTTCCAATAATGCTGTAAGGTGGATCTTATCTTTAGTTCACAAATAAGAAGACCAAGACTTGGAAAAGGTTAAGTATGATCATGGAGTTAATAAGTGGCAGAGCCAGTGTTCTAGCCTGTATCTCTCTGCCTTTAACACTTGAGGTCTTAATGACTATGAGCTACTTCTCTTTAGGAGACCAAAGTCTTGCAAACTCCACAGCCTGTGCCAAGAAGGTGGAAGGCTATGAACGACAGTAGAAGGGCATTGCATTTAAGTATAAACCAGATCAGAACTTGTCCTGTGATAAGTAACCGGTTTTTGTACATGTTCATTTAACCATCATAGAAAATTTAGATTTTACTTTTGTTATCTTCATTCCACAGATGAAAGCAAAGAAAAGATTTGAGCTCAGACAGTTAGGTTCTATAGTGCATGCTCTTAACCATGCTGTTTTGCTGCCTCTCCCATAAGAGGGACAGGACGGTGGTGAGTACCCCTAGGAAAATCCTGGTAAGTCTGTCTGAATCCTAGTGAGATGCTTGAATCCATAGCTACTGCTACTTGAAGGATGACCAAGCAAAACTAGATATATTGAGGAAGATGATATTTCTTCTCCCTCCAGGTCAGTTGGTTCTTGGCAGCATACTTTCTGGTTTGAGATTTGAGGATCTCCAGACAGACAAACACCACAATCTAGCAAAGGTCAGTCTAAATATCAGGCGTATAACACCTTAACCATAAGCACAAGGATGATTTATGACTCTCAATTCATTCTCTTTCATGACAGTACATAACATGGATAACAGAGAAAGCAAAGATCAAGGAGCTACCTGACATCCTGAGGCCCTACTTATCCCAAAGTTGTTTTCCTGGCTCTTTGCTCTTACATATTTCTGTAGTCTGAACCTTTATTTTGAACTTTACCATATGTTGAGTCTTTCATCTTCTTTTATTTTTCCCCATTTCCTTTGTTGTGATTGTTGGTATGTGTGTGTGTGTGCATGTGTGTGTGCATGCACAAGTATCTGTGTGAGTATATATTTATAAAAAGATGACACCTTTATTGCAAGTTGCAAAATTAAGACATAATGAATGGAAACATACTTTGATATTCAATGGACTGGTTTCAGGTTAATAAATGCCTATTGTTCATGATAAGTAGGTCAGTAATTGGAACTCCATTCCTGCAAATACTTTCTGGACCCATGGGCAGCTGCCTACATGCTGCAGTTCTCTTCAGTGGCCTACAGGAGGTGGGCAAACGTCACTGAGTCCTCCTCTCTGATGCAACATCTGTAAATGGAATAAATCACATAGTGTCCTCACAATCTTTGCTACCGTTTACTCCCTCTGAAATATAGCAATCAAGTAATAATCTTCTAATTCTGCTGGCAAGTTTCAACTGGGCTGGATAATTGCACTTAATGGATTTAAACAGATATTTAGAAAACTTTAAAACTAAATTGACTTACTTTCTTCCTGCTTCCTTTTGTTAGTAAGTTGACACTAATGCTACTAAGTTATCATGTGTGCACTGGGCATAAAAATGATGCCAGATGCTTGGTTATGGTAATTTTATACTTCAGGCAGGCAGAGGCTGTTACTATAGTGAATCTAATTCTTCTCTGCCATCAACTTTTATGTGGGGGTCCAGTTGATCATGGACTCCTGGTGACTACAAATATAGTCAACTCTTAGTTTTCTAAGTGGGGGTTACTCATGTAGTATTGTCCCCATTCCCAGACTAGCATCACCTGTTCCTGGTCCCAGGTGTCCAGAAGATACCAAAGTAACTCAACTGGCTCTCCCCAGATCACCACTACCATAATACTGACTATATTAAAAATAATAATGGAAGGTTGGTTTCTTTGCTAATTTCCTTGCCAGTATACCTCTGCCATACATCCCCTGTATTGCTTATGTAGGGATTTGTCTCCCCAAAAGCTTAGAGCACTTTTTACCCTGGGCTCTGACAATTACTGGGGGAATGGAATCTCATGGGTCTCAATTTCTTTGTCATTACAGTGACAGATTTTTACTTTGGTGACCTCTAAGGTCCCTTCTGCCTATGAAAGTTCACTTATTACATTCTGGAAACCTCAATGACCTTCCTCTCCACTTTTAACATGCTATGTCTTTATAACTTCATGCAGATAGCACATCACATGTTAGCTCATGAGAGGGGATGACGAATCAGCCCTATGTTTTGGGTGCCTAGCATGTACTAAGAACACAGTGGAATGTTCTATATTGCCCCAGCCAAACTGATACTGAATTGAATTGAGGAAATTGCCCAACAAGCTCATATCTTTCTTCTTTTTGTATAGTAAGCCTTGAATGTTCATTATATTCAGATCACACTAAAATTTTTCATCCATTTGAAGAAACTTATGCTCTCCATTCGAGAACTCTGTTTCTTTTTTTTACACTTCAGCTCATTTGCCTTTTCCCTATAGATACTATATTTAGTCAGTTTGCGGAAACTAATTTTTGGTGTCACTGCACATTTGCTCAAGGTATTTATTTATTTTTAAACTGCAATAAGCTAATATTTGCCAGTGAAGTATCCTGTTTGAGTTTCACTGAGGCAACTGGAAATGCTGGCAAGGGAATTGTGCTTCTGTTAGCCAGCTCTCTGCTCATGGCTCAGGATTCTAAATTGAGCAGATTATCTCGGTGCTCTGAGATCTTAATACAAATAACTTTCCAATAATTAGTAAGGTTTTATCACATGCATAAAGACATTGTAAAGTTATGAAAAATACTAATGTTATTTTAATTGCCTTTAAGTCTCCTGTGGGGGTTAGATTTTCATAAGGGTGCCCCTTACAATATTCACAGCTGGGAGGACACATCTGAATCCAGAGAGCAATACTTTTAATTTGCTCATCTCATTCAAGCTCCCATACCATATTCCAAATCCTTGTTTAACCTTTTTATATAGAAAGACTTATCTGAGGATTTTGCTATACTTCATTAATTCTTTGAAAAGAAGATAAATGCAAGGTCAAGTGCATACAGAGAGGATGGAATAGCTAGGTGAGTGGAAAGTAAGGGAGAGCGGTGAGATGTTGTCTTCCACAAACAAAACTAGGTATTGGGCATGTGGCAAATGCCCAGGATGCAGGCACAATTTGTCCTTTAGTAAAAGTGTCATAAAAAATGCAGTGAAAGTTTTCTGCTTAAGATCATTTTCTTCAAGAGCAACATTTATTTGCTAAAATTATTGAACCCCCCTGGGCACTTTAGATATGGTGGATTTGGAATAGACATTGAATTATCAAGCAGGCTCCAGGTATAACCTTATTTTAATATGGAGGGACATAGAAAATTCCTGCTGGACCTTGTGTGCCAATGCCTTCCCACCCCCAAGGAAGACCAGTCAAGTCTTGTAGCTACAGAAGCTTGCCATGGTTGCATCAGGGAGTTCCCATCATTTCTCCATTCCCTGTAAGTAGATTCTGCACTGTCCCTCTAACACTCATTCCTCTTTCCTAACTTCTCTCTTCACTTCAGTGCTGGGCCATGGAACGTTGGCTAGAGTAAGAAATGAAGAAAAGGCATGCCCTCAGCCTTGACTCTACTTTCCTGAATTCCAAATACAGAACTATTTTCCAGGGCAGTTTTCTTGCTTTTAGACTACTGGGTGTTGGCAAGGGACTGACCTTGACTGGAGAGCTTCCTCTTGGCCTATGCCAAATTCCAGTGCAAAGCCCTTCACTTCTCCAGATCTGATTTGCTACGTATTTCTTCAGGCTATGGGACTATGACTGGAGTTTTGGTGCTTACACTGCCCAACAGGTAGAATGGTAGGTAGAGGAGAATATTAAATCCTCCTGGTGGGATTTTTGTAGAGAAGTAGGTGGCACGTATGACAACCTATGCTCTAACTCTTAACATACTCTCCTATAAAAACAGGTGGTAATATTTTATAGTACTAAGACTAACATCATATCACAGCTACATCCTACAATCATATTCTACAATCACGATTGTAGGATTCAGAAACTTCAATATCGTGTTTACTTGAATTTCCCAAAAAGAAGGCATTCTGAATTCCAAACAACTGAGTTATAAAATACTTATAGAGTAGCACTTTTTATAATATATTTAGGGACAAAGTAAACAGGGATAAAAACAAAAGCAATACTTACATTTCAAAAATGCAGTTGCATATATTTTTAGGTTTTTAAAAAAAATACTAAATATTTGAATAAAGTTTGAAATTGATTAAAAAATCAATTTGTATGCCACATTGATCTTTTAAATTGGATTTATTTATTTGTGAGGAATGCGTTGAGTTGCAAATTAACAGAAAACCTGACAGTATCTTAAACAATTTAGGATTTATTTATTTTTCTCATAAAACAAGATGTCTGTGTTAAGTGGCTACTGATATTATTTCAATTGTTCAATAATATAAGGACTCGCATCTCTGTACTTTTCTTTTCCCTCGTTGTTATCAAAAAGCTGCTGAAGGTCTTAGCATTACATCAGCACTCAAGGCTGGAAGCAACAGAAAAAGGGAAAGGGTAATGCTAGGCCCATCTGTATTTTTTATAAGAATATAAATCTTTCCTAGAAGCCACATAATCCACTGACGGATTTTGTTCATGTTTTACCAGTCAATAATGTGTCATGTAGCCAGCCATACCCATCTATAAGGAACTTTGAAAGAGTGAGAATTTAAGTTTTTCCAGCCTCTGTTGTAGAATTGATGACGGAGGAATGGTTTGAAAATGGGGACTGGGTTAGTTAACCAGCAAGGTCTTCCATAGGAGAAATTTAACCACCTAATAAACAAAGGAAGATTAATTTAGACTAGGCAGTATTTTTTTACATGCAGGAGAACCAACTTGGAAATAAGAAAAGCCCAGTTTGGTAATAATAATGTTAGGAAAGAGATTTTGAATATAAAATTTAAAGGATATGTCTTTTCTATTGTACACCTATGACTGAATAATAAATCTGGCTCTTTCAGTTGAAAGTACTTTTGGATCCAAATCTGCTTCTTTCACTCTTCTCTCAATACTCTACTTCATGAGGTATAGTGCACTATCACAGAGATAGACAGGACCAAAGAAGTCACCATTCCATTCAGGAAATACTGCATTCCAGCATATCCAAAAAATACCCTAAGGCCAAATTTATCCCTTGTCAGAGTCTTCAAATGTTCCTCAGTGCCAATATATTCAGAAATCTTTTCCAACATACTTAAGTTAAATTCCCAGGGATCTAGTTTAAATAGATGCCCTTATCTTAAGGGCAAACAGGGATTGTTTTAAGACCGTCAGATGTGCAGATCTCCTTAGTGTGATGGATGATATTTTGGAAATATTAAACATCTCCCCCATAAATCCTCTACCTTGGTCCTCCCCAATTCTTATTAATTTAAGTATCAGCTAGACAATTCTGAGATCTTATCCGAAGCTATCAGAAAACAAAGAAGAAAGAACTCATTCCTGTGATTTGAGTTTCAAAATCCCAGGCTCTAAAGGAGAAAGAACATACTGAGGATATATATATAATGGGTTTGGAAGAATACAAAGGTAACCATTGTGTTAGGGATTGAATCATGTCCCATCCAAATGTCATGTTCAGGTCCCAGCCCCTGGTCTTGTGGGTGTGAACCCATTTGTCAATAAGACCTTTGAAGATGCTGTTAGTTAAAGTGTGCCCAAACTGAAGGACGGTAAGCCTAATCCAATAGGACTGAAGTCCTGATAGGCAAAGGAAATTTGACATGGAAGGAGAGAAGCAACAGGGGACAGCTGGAAGCTGGAAATCAATAGAACCCTGAAGATAAAGGATAAGACACCACCATGTGCATTGCTATGGGACAGAAGAGACAAGGACCGAGAATTGCCAGAAACCAGCCCCAGGGAAGAGAAGGATGAAGATCATAGGGAAAGCAAGACACTAGATGTTTGTGAGTCTCTGAGTGCTGCCTTTCTTTCCTGTGGAATTCAGAGGATGGCAAATCCTCCTCTCTGATAGATATGTATGAGGACCAAAGTGGATACACTAATATCAGACAAAAGCAGTCTTTAATGAAAAATGTGTTACTAGAAAGAAGGAAGGAGATTTTATAATGATAAAATGTCAATCTCTCAGAAAACCACAGTAAATATAAATATATATGTACCTGTGGTAGGTTGAATTATGTACCCCAACAAATATCTATCCTTAATCTTAATTTGTGCTGCTGTGAGTGTTAAAGTGTGGTCCAACTGAATGAGATTGGATCTTAATCCAGATTACTGGGAGTCTCATAAAGAGAACCAGAAAGTCACAAAAATGAAAAAGGAGAGGACATCGCCCTGTGAGGTGAGGCAGAAATACAAACCCTAGAACCGAAGGAGTGCTGGCAACCAGCACGAGAATGCTACAGATTTTCAAGATAAAATCCTTTCCAATATCTTGATTTTGAACTTCTTCTTGTCTCAAAACCATGAGCTAATAAATGCTTATTATTTAAACCAACCCATTGTGTAGTTCTTGTCATAGTAGCCTAGTAAACTAAGGCAACATATAACAACAGCGTCCCAAAATATATGAAGTAAAAGTGGACAGAAATGGAAGGAGAAATAGGTAATTCAACAATAATATTTGGAGACTTCAATATCCTACTTTTAATAGTGGGTAGAATAATTAGGCAGAATATCAACAAGGAGATAGACTTGAACAATACTATAAATCAACAGACCTAATAGACAACTATAAAACACTCCACTCAACAACAGCAGACTAGACATTCTTCTCAAGTGCCCATGGAATATTTTCCAGAATAGATCATATATTAGGCAATAAAACAATCCTCTATAAATTTAAAAGGATTAAAATAATACAAAGTACGTTCCCCAACCACAATGGAATGGAATTATAAAAAAATATCAGAAGAAAATTTGGGAAATTCACAAATACATGGCATATAACATACTCCTAAATAACTAATATGTCAAGGAAGAAATCAAAGAGTAAATCAGGAAATACTTTAATATGAAGGAAACTAAAATATGACAAAACAAAATTTGTGGAATGCAGAGTTGTCCAGGGAAAATTCATAGCTCTAAAAATCTTTCTTGTAAAAGAAGAAAATTCTCAAGTCAATAACATACTTCCACATTAAAAAAGTAGAGAAAGAAGAGCAAACTAAACCCAAAGCAAACAAAAGAAGGAAGCTATATTATTACAGCAGAAATAAATGATGTAGAGAATAAAAAACAATAGGGAATATCTATAAAACAAAAAATCGATTCTTTGAAAAGATCTAAAAATTGACAAATAATTACATAGCTTGCTCAAGAAACTTAGGGAGACTCAAATTACTAAAATGAGGAAGAAGAAGGATATATCATTACTGATTGAACTAAGGTTTTATGGGAATTCTATGAACAATTGCATGCCAACAGATTAGATAATTTAGATGTTATGGACAATAGTCTAAAAAGATACAAATAACTAACACAAGATGAAATAGAATTGTGAAAGGACAACAAGTAAAGAGATTGAATTAGTAATTTAAAAACCTCCCACAAAGAAAAGCCAAGGCCCAAATGGCTTCATTGGTAAATTCTATCAAACATTTAAGGAGGAGTTATCACTAATCCTTCCCAAACACATACAAAAATATAGAACAGAAGGGAAAACTTTCCCAAATCATTCCACATAGTCAGTATTAACCTGATACCAAAAGCAGACATCACAAGAAGAGAAAGACATCATAAGAAGAGAAAGACATCACAAGAAGAGAAAGCTAAAGACCAATACTGCTTATGAAGTCAGACAAAAAAGAAATCCTCACCAAAATCCTAGAAAGCTGAATCTAGTGACATATAAAAAGGATTATAGGCCATGACCAAGGGAGATTTATCTCTGGAATGCAAGATTGATTTGGCATATGAAAATTAATTAATCAACATATTATTGGGTAAAGGTAAAAAATCACGATTATCTTAATAGATAGAGAAAATGCATGTGAAAAAACTCAACATCCTTTCATGATGAAAACACTGAACAAACTCAGAATAGAAGGAAAATTCCTCAACCTGATAAAGGGCATCTATTAATAACCTATAGGTTATTAATAATCTAACATCATACTTAATGATAAAAGATTGAATGCTTTTTCCTTTAAGATTAGGAACAAGACAAGGATGTCTGCTCCCATCACATGTATCCAATATTGTACTGGAGGTTCTAGTCAGCAAAATTAGTCAAGAAGAAAAAGTAATCAAATTGGAAAAGTAAAAATAAAGCTATTGTTATTCACAGGTGGCAAGATCTCGCATAAAGAAAAACCTGAAGAAAGTACCAAAACTTTATAATTAGAACCAATAAATGAATTCACCGAGGTTGCAGGATTAAAGATCCAGCATATAAAAATCAATGTTATTGCTATACATTTGCAGTAAACAATCCAGAAATAAAATTAAGAAAACAACTGCATTTACAGTAGTTTACAAAAAAAGTAAATGTTTAGGAATAAATTAACCAAAAGAAGTCCAAGACTTGTACACTGAAAACTGTAAAACATTGTTGAAAGAAATTATATATCTAAATAAAAGGAAAATCATCACAAGTTCATGGATCATAAGACTTAATATTGTTAACACAGCAATACTCCCCAAATTGATCTACAGATTCAAAGTGATCTCTAATAAAATCCCAGATGATTTTTTTGGGAATTGCAAAGTGATTCTGAAATTTAAATGGAAATGCAAGAGACCCAGAATAGCCAAAACAACCTTTAAAAATGACAAACTTAAGGGGAATGGATGTGGCTCAAGTAATTCAGTGCCTGCTTCCCACATGGGAGGTCCCAGGTTCAATCCCCGGTGCCTCTTAAAAAACAAAAACAAAAACAAAACAACCAGCAAACAAATGAAACAACCGACTCAGGGGAACTGATATGGCTCAGTGGTTGCATGCCAGCTTCCCACGTAAGAGGTCCTGAGTTCAATCTCCAGCCCCAGTACCTCAAAAAAAAAAAAAAAAAAAAAAAAGCAAAAACCCTCTACAAGCTCTACAAATCAAGACAGTGTGGTGCTAGAATAAAAATAGACATATATCAATGGAATAGAATTGAGATTTGAGGAATAAACTCATGCACTTACAACCCTTTGGTTTTAGCAAGTGTGTCAAGGCAATTTAATTGGGAAATAATTGTTTTTTTCGGCAAAACCTGAGACAACTGAATATCCATACGCAAAACACTGACTTTCAAACACTAGCTCATACCATATACAAAAATTAAGTCAAAATAGATCATAAACTAAAAATGAGCACTAAAACTATAAAACATATAGAAAAACACATGAGTATATTTTTGTGAACTTGGGTTAGGCAATGGTTTCTTAGATATGACACCAAAAGCACAAGCAATAAAGAAAAAAATAGATAAATTGGAATTAATATTAAAACTTCTATGCTTCAAGGAACAACATCAGGAAAGTGAAAAGGCAATGCATGTAATGAAAGAAAATATTTGCAAGTCATATATATGATTAGAGAATTTTATCCAGAAAATATAAAGAACTATTGCAACTCAGGTTAACCTAACTGACATTTATAGAACGAGTACTCCATACAACAAAGGCAAAATACACAATTTTTCAAGTGTATATGGAATATTTACCAATATAGACCACCTCCTTGGCAATAAAAGAAGTTTCAATAAAGTTCAAAGAATTAAACTCATACAGAGTATATTATCTGATCAAAGTAGAATTAAATTACTAATCAATAACAAAAAACTCTGGAAAACCACAAATACTTTGAAATGAAGCCACACAATTCTAAATAACACATTAATCCAAATAAAACATAAATAATTTAGATAATATTTTGTAATGAATGATAAAATTGCAACATATTAAAATTTCTGATTGCCAGTAAGGTGAACATCCAATTTCCTATCAGGAAACCATGGAGGCAAGAAGGCAGCAGGATAAATTATTTAAATTGATGAAAGGAAAAAAAAAATGTCTACCAAGAATTCTCTACCTGGCAAAACTGTCCTTCAAAAATGAAGGAGAAATTAAGATATTTCTGGATAAATAAAAGCTGAGAAAGTCCATTACCATTAGGCCTTCCCTACAAGATATGCTAAAGGGATTCCTTCATGATGGAAGGACAGGATAATAGAAAGTAACTTGAAACTGTATGAAGAAATAAAGACCTCAGGTATAGGTAAATATGCGAGTACATATAAATGCCAGTATTACTGCTTTTAAAAAATTATTATTATTACAAATGTCATTTGATTTGTCTTTACTTCTTACATGGCTTAAAATACAAATGCATAAAAATGTAAATCGATTTATTGGGCTCACAATGTAAAAGATAAAATTTGTGACAAGAGCAACATAAAAGGGAGGGAAAGAGAGCAGAGTTTGT
The DNA here is from genome assembly GCA_026826555.1 of Tolypeutes matacus. Lineage (NCBI taxonomy): Eukaryota > Metazoa > Chordata > Mammalia > Cingulata > Chlamyphoridae > Tolypeutes > Tolypeutes matacus. The sequence continues at coordinate 27,980,013 of JAKSZT010054030.1, forward strand.
GTTGGCTATTGATATTAAGTTGATATCAATACAAAACAAATTGAAATAGATTGAGGATATTAAATGTAATCCTCATGGTAACCACAAATAAAGGGACAAAAGAGGGACAAAAAAGGGTACTAAAAGCAATTCAAAAGGTAGAATAAGTAAGTCTTGCCTTATCATTATTTACCTTAAATGTAAACTCTCTAATCAAAAGGCAGAGATTGGCAGACTTGGATAAAGGAGTATTATACAACTATATGTTGTTAGAAAGACTCACTTTAGATTCAATAACACAAATAGTTTGAATGTGAAAGGATAAAAAAATATTGCATGCAAATAGTAACAAAAAAGGGTTGTGGGATAGCTATACTAATATTAGACAAAATAGGCTTTTAGTCACAATTGTTATAAGAGACAAAGAAAGCCATTGCATATACAAAAGGGTCAATTCATCAAGAAGATATAACAATTATAAACATATATGCACCTAACTACAGGGTCCCAAAATATTTGAAGCATTGACAGACTTGAAGAAATAGACAGTTCTACAGTAATAGTTGGAGATTTCAATATACCACTTTCAAAAGTGAAAACATCTAGAGAGAAGAGCTCCAAGAATATAGAAGACTTGAATAGATATAGAACACTTCAACCAACAACATTGGAATAGACATACTCCTCAAGAGCACATTAATCGTTCTCTAAGATAGACATACTTCTAGAGGACAAGTTTCAATAAGTTAAAAAATATTGATATCATACTAAGTTTCTTTTTCAACCATCATGTAATGGAGCTAGAAATCAATAACAGAAGGAAAGCTGAAAAGTTTACAAATACGTGGGAATTAAACAACACACTCTTAATCAATGGATTAAAGAAGAAATCAAAAGGGAAACTAGAAAATACTTAGAGATGAGTGAAAATGAAAACACAACATACCCAGATTTATGGGATGCAGCAAAGGCAGCTCTCAGAGGGAAATTTACAGCTATAAATGCCTTTATTAAAAAAGAAGATCTCAAATGAATAACCTAACTTCATACCTCAAGGAAATATAAAAAGAAGTGCAAAGTAAACCCAAATTAATAGATGAGAAAATAGTTTAATATTAGAACAGAGATAAATGAAATAGAGAATAGAAAAACAATGGAGAGAATCAATAAAATTAAAAGTTGGTTCTTAGAAAAGATTAATAATATCGATAAACCTTAAGATAGACTTACAAAGGAAAAAAGACAGACAACTAAAATAAAATAATGAAAATATGGACATCACTACTGACTTTACAGGAATAAAATGAATTATACAAGAATAGTATGAAAAATTGCACACCTACAAATTAGGTAATCTAGATGAAATGGAAAAATTCCTGGAAATATACAAATTAACTAAACAGACTCAATAAGAAACAGAATATCTCAATAGACCTATAACAAGTAAAGAGATTTAATCAATAATCAAAAAAATCTTTTATCAAAGGAAAGGACAGGCCAGATGGCATCACTGGTGAATTCTACCAAACATTTAAAGAATTAACATCAATTCTTCTCAAATTCTCCCAAAAAATTCAAAAGAAAGGAACACTTCTTAATTCATTTTATGAGGCCAGCATTACTCTTATTTAAAAGGCAGATAAAGACAGAACAAGAAATGAAAATTACAGACCACTTCCCCTTATGAATATAGATGTAAAAATCCAAAATACCAGCAAACTGAATCCAACAGCACATTAATGGAATTACACACAATCAGCAAGTAGGATTTATTCCAGGAATGCAAGGGTGGTTCAACATATGAAAATCAGTCACTGTAATACACCAAATTAATAGAATGAAGGAAAATAAATTCAACATATTTTCATCATTAAAGCACTCAGAATACTAGGAGCAGAAAGAAATTTCTTCAACTTGATAAAGGCCATTTGTGAAAACGTGCTGCTAATATCATACTTAATGATTGTGTTAGTCAGCCAAAGGGGTGCTGATGCAAAATACCAGAAATCTGTTGGTTTTTATAAAGGGTATCTATTTGGGGTAGAAGCTTACAGTTACTGGGCCATAAAGCATAAGTTTCTTCCCTCACCAATGTCTGTTGCTACATGTTGGAGCAAGGCAGCTGCTGACGTTTGCCAGGGTTCAGGCTTCTTGGGTTCCTCTCTTCTGGGGCTGCTTTTCTCTCTGGGCTTAGCTCCTGTTTCCTCCACAAGGTCAGCTGTAGACTATGAGGCTCTCTAGGTTTTGACTCTCTCCACAAGGCTGGCGGTGAACTGTCAGGCAAACAGCTCATCTCTTTTCCTGGGACCTTCTCTCCTTCCTCACGACCAAGCTCCTCTGTGCTTACTTTCCCGGGCTCCAGCATTAAAACTCAGCATCAGAACTCCAACATCAAAACTCCTCCAACTCTGTCCTTTGCCATGTCTTTTATCTTTCAGACCCTACCCACCAAGGGGCGAGGCTCGATGCCCTACTAACGTGGTGCAATCAAATCCCTAATCATAACTTAATCATGTCCAGATGAACAGACCAGTTTACAAGCGTAATCCAGTATCTATTTTTGGAATTTATAACTATATCAAACTGCCAAACTGCTACTATGATGAAAGACTGAAAGCTTTCGCCTTAAAATAAGGAGCAAGACAAGTGTATCCTTTTTCACCAATGCTGTCCAACATTGTACTAAAAGTTCTAACCAGAGCAATTAGGAAAGAAAGAAAAATAAAAGCTTTCCAAATTGGAAAAGAAGACATAAAACTCTCTCCATTTGCAGATGAAATGATACTATATATAGAGAATCCAAAAGAATCTACAAGAAAGCTACAGAGCTACTATTTCAGTTTTGATAGAGTGCTATAACAAATAGCACAAACAGCCTTTGGCTTAAACACCAGGATTTTATTGGCTCACAGTTTCAGAGACCAGAAGTTCATCAAGGCATTGGCAGAAGGCTTCATTCCTCCCAGGATAGGTTGAGTTCTGGCTGACTGGCAATCTTTGAGTTCTTTGGGAAAGTTTCCTGTTGCATGGTGATAATCCTTTCCATTCTCTTCTGTTTTCCTTGACTTCTGGCTTTCAGCTCTTACCCATGGCTTTCTCTCTCTGTCTGAATTTCTTACGCTTATAAAGGACTTTAGTAATCTAGATTAAGGCCCAACCTCATTTAGTTGGTCCACACCTTAATTAAAATAACATCTTCAAGAGATCCTATTTATAGTGGCTTAACACCCACAGGAATGTGGATGAAGACCATGGAAATGTCTAAATTGTGATATATAATTCAATCCACCACTTAATAAATGTATTCAACAAAGTTGCAGGGTACCTGATTAACATGCAAAAATACTTGTATTTCTATACATTAGTAATGAATAATCTGAAATGGAAATTAAGAAAACCATTCCATTTACAATAGCATATAAAGGAATAAGATATCTTGTACAATGAAAACTACAAAACACTTAATGAAGAAATTAAAGAAGGCCTGAATTAATGGCAAGACATTCCATGTTCATTGATTGGAAGACTTACTGTTTGTGCCAGTTGTGTCCTGAATCTCAGCAGAGTTGCAACACCTACTCTCTAGTTCATTGGACTTGCCCACGACAACTAACTAAAGGTTGATGATGGACAATGCCCATCCCAAAAAACAGTGTATCTACAACTGCAAGCAAGACAGTTCCATCCATCTGCCTCATGGGATCTAAGCTCCCTCTCAATCAGAAACAGAGTGGGCATCACCATCCCAAAATCCTCAAGATTGAGGAATGATCAAACATAAGGGGGGATTGCAAATATGGACTTAAGTGGACTTATTATTATTATAGCAATGGAAGAATTTGTATCATTGATATAAAAGCAGTGGCCACCAGAGGTTCTGAGGGGAGGGAGAGAGAAGAATAGCTATTACTTGAGGCATTTTGTGGACATTGGAATTGTCCTGCATGACATTGCAATGACAGATACAAGCTATTATACATTTTGTCAAAACATATAAAATTGTGCAGTGCAAAGTGTAAACTATAATGTAAACTTTAGTCTATAGTTAGTAGCAATGCTTCAATATGTGTTCATCAATTGTAACAAATGTACCACACTAATGAAAGATATTGTTAATAGGGGAAAATGTGAGAGGGAGAAGTGTGGGGTATATGGGAATCCCCTATATTTTTGATGTAACATTTATGTTCTCTAAAGAATCTTTAAATAAAAAATAAAAAAAGTTAATAAAAAAATCAACAGGAGGAGGAGTATAACTTCTGACTAATGCAGATTTATTGTTGTTGTAGTTATTATCTTGTGTTAACTGAGTAACTTGTAACATTGATATAAAAATAAATTTTTAAATTAAAAAACAACAACAAAAAGATGTCAGTATTACTCAAATGTCTGAGTTTGCCAAGGCTGTTAAAGAAAATTACCACAGGCTAGTTGGATTGCACAACAGAAATTTATTATCTCACAATTCTTGAGGTTGGAAATCTGAAGTTAAGGTGTCAGGGCCATGCTCCCTCTTATAGGGAGGATCTGCTTCTCTCTTGGTTTTTGTTGGTGCCTGGCAATCCATGGTGTTTTTTGGATTGTGGCATCATAACCCAGCCTCTGCCTCTATCACATCTCTTTCTTTGTCTGTCTCCTGACTGTTTCCAGATTTTCTTTGCCTATAAGGATACCCTTCGTATTGGATTAAGGATCCTTCCTAATCCAGGTTTGTCTCATTTTAACTAATAACATTTTCAAAGATCCTATATCAAGATGGGGACACTTTTATGAAACTGGCGGTTGGTTCTTGAACATAGCTTTTCTGGAGCATCAGTCAATCCATAACACAAAGCAATCTATGGATTCAATACCATACCTATTGAGGTAGATTAAATTATGTACCCCCTCAAAGGACATGTTCTTAATCTTAATCTGTATTCCTGTGGGTGTGAACCTATTTATAAATAGGACATTTTGCAGATGTTATTATCAATTAAGGTACAGCCTAACTGAACCAGGGTGGGCCTTAATCCGTAATGCTGGAGTCCTTTATAGGCAAAAGAAATTTGGGCACAGTTAGTTAAAGAAAGCCACAGGGAGTAGCAAGAAGCCAGAAACTAGCAGAAACCTGAATAGCTGACAAAGGACAGCGAGATGGCCACGAGACGGGAAGCAGGGATGCAAGCCAAGCAACCGCAAGGATTGTAGCAGGTCAACACCAGAATGCTACAGACTTTGGGGAGAAAGGCTAACCTTGATGACACCTTGATTTTGGACTTCTAAACTTCAAAACTGTGATACAATAAATATTTGCTATTTAAGCAAACTTATTATAAGATATTTGTCATAGTAGTCTGGCAAAATGAGACATTTATCAAAATTCCAATAGCCTTCTTTGCAGACATAAAAAAGCTGATCCTCAAATTCCTATGGAATTGCAAAGGGTCCCAAATGGTCAAAGCAAATTTTAAAAAGAAGAAAAAGTTGGAGGACTTACACTCCCAATTTCAAAACTTACTACAAACTTAAAGTAATCAAAACAGTGTGGTGCTGGCGTAAGTACAGACAAACAGACCACTGGAATAGAGCAGAAACTCCAGAAATAGAACCATACATTTATTTTTTTTTAAAGATTTATTTATTTATTTATTTATTTATTTATTTATTTATTTATTTATT
>JAKSZT010054030.1:27985662-28101540 GCA_026826555.1 Tolypeutes matacus
TTTATTTATTTATTTATTTATTTATTTATTTATTTATTTATTTATTTTTATCTGCCCCTCCCAAGATGGCTCCCTCATTTGTCTGCTTGTTTTCTCTAGGAGGCACTGGGAACTGAACCCAGGACCTTCCATATGGGAAGCGAGTGCCCAACTGCCTGAGCCACATCCACTCCCCGCTGGTTCCAGCATCTGCTGGTTGTGGTGTCTTCTGGTTGCAGTGACTGCTCTTCTTTAGGAGGCACTGGGAACCAAATCTAGGACTTCCCATGTGGGAGGTGGATACCCAACTGCTTGAGCCACATCTGCTCCCCAATACATTTATTTTTGACAATGGTACCAAGTACATGTCCTAGGGAAAGAATAGCCTCTTCAACAAATGATGAAAATTAGTTATCCATATGCAACAGAATGAAGTTGGGCCCTTACCTCACTTCATATACAAAACTTAACTCAAAATGTATCAAAGATCTAAATATAAGAGCTAAAGGTATAAAAGTCTTAGAAGATAACATAGGGGAGAATCTTCATGGCATTAAATTCAGCAATAGATTCTTAGATATGACACTAAAGCATGAGCAAGAAAAGAAATAATGGATAAATTCAACATCATCATCAAAAAAAAAAGTTTTGTGCAATGAACATTATCAAGAAAGTGAAAAGACAACATATGGAATAGGAGAAAATAGTTGCAAATCATATGCTTGATAAAAGGCTTAATATCCATAATATGTGAAGAACTCTTACAACTCAACAATAAAAAAAGACAACCCAATTAAAATATGGGCAAAGGACTTGAGCAGACTTTTTTCCAAAGAGGATATACAAATGCCCATAAGTATGTGAAAAGATTTCAACATTATTAGCCATTAGGGAAATGTAAATTAGAACAACAAGGATATAACACTTTATACCAAAGGACAGCTAATATTTAAAAACAAACAAACAAACAAAAACAGAAAATAACTAGTGTTGGAGAGAATGTGGTGAAATTGGAACCCTCGTGCATTGTTGATGGGAATGTAAAATGTTTTGCAGCTGCTGTGGAAAACAGTTTGGTGGTTCCTCAAAAAGTTAAATATATAATTACCATATGACTTGGCAATTCCACTCGTATGTATATAATCACAGAAACTGAAAACAGGGACTCAAACAGATATATTTACACCAATACATAGCAGCATTATTCACAATAGACAAAAGGTGGAAACAACTCAAGTGTTTCAAGTGAATGGATAAACAAAAGATGGTGCATCAGCCATAAGAAGGAATGGATCACTGAGATATGCTGTAACATGGATGAATCTTGAAAACCTTACACTGAGTGAAATAAGGTAAGCACATAAGGACAGATGCTGTTAAGATTTCACTTGTACCAAATACCTAGAAATAGCTCATTTGAAGAGACAAAAATTAAATTATAGGTTACCAGGAGATGGGACAAGGGGAGAATGGAGAGGAGATATTGTTTGGTAAGTACAGGGTGTTTTTAAGTTTTGGAAATGTTTAAAGAAATAATAAAATACTATCCATGATGTAGTTAAAACAGTAGTGGAGGGAAAAGATTTAAAGAGGCACTGCATAAAAGATATATTATGGCCAATAAACACATGAAAAGGTGCCAGCATGATTAACCATTAGGGAAATGGCACAATTAAATATCATTTTGGACTCACTGGAATCACTAAAATTGAAAAGACTGATGTTACTAAGTGTTGGCAAGGATATGGAGAAATGGGAACTTTTGTACACTACTACTGAGGGTATAAAATGGTGCAGTCACTTTGGAAGACAATTCGTCATATTTTTATACATGTACACATCATATGATCCCAGCAATCACACATCTGCGTATTTATCAACAGGAAATTAAAACATATACCTACACAAAGACTTATATGTAAGTATTCATAGCAGCTTTGTTGATAATAGTTGCAAACTGAAAGTGATGTAAATGTCCAGGAAAAGATGAGTGGATATGCAAACAGTGGTACATCTATCCAGTGGAAAATTACTAAGTAATAAAAAGGCACAAATTATGGTGCACACAAAACAATCAATGAATCTCTTCACTGTATGTAAATTATACCTCAATAAAAACAAATTAGAATATAGTACAGATTAATGTGTCCAGCTGCTATTTTTTCACTTAGCTAAAAAATTAACAAAATAACCATAACAAAATCTCTTTCATCATTTTGTGCAAAATAAAATTTTCATTACCTAAAAAAGAACAGCATAACATCATAAAACGAAGATGAACTTTAAAAAGAATAAACAAAGAATATGAATAACTAAGTTCATTACCCCTCATTTTCTCATTTCAGCAGTGACTTAAAAATTTCACCGTCAATTGACATTCTTTGCTGTACCAGCCCTGAGCAGTAGTATCAAAACTTAGCAAATCAAAGAACAGGACACCATGTTTGTGTAGAACAAATATTGTCAACTATTACATGGGATATACTTATACCAAATTTATTCATTTTTTATCTGAAATTCCAATTTACTGGGCATTCTGTATTATATTGGGCAAATCTAAATCAAATTCCTCTTTTGGCAGATAAAATCATAGAAGCCCAGAAATATTAAGAGATTTCCCAAACCTAACTAAAGAAAAAGCTGCTATTAGTACCATGGTCTCCTCACCTGTGGTTTAATGTTTGGGGTTAGTAAAATGAGGGGTCAGTTTTTTGGAGTGGGAATATGAAATAGCACTTTCCTTCTGAAAGTATGCTAAATTACGCTTTCCATTTGGAGATAGAACAATGCCATCAGTTCAAAGTGTCAATCCAATATAGTACTGTGTAGGCAAATCCAATGGGCACTTTTCTGTATCTCATTTTCCTCCTTTTTAAATGGGGGTAAAGATAATGCCAACCTCAGAGCTTTGTTGTGAGGATCAAGCGAAGTAATACATATAAATCATTCCACTTATGTGGCCCTTGGCTAGCAGCAAGTGAACAGACATGACTGCTGCTTCTCCTCCAATCTTATTCTTCATTGCTAATATTATTATCTATTGAAGATTTAATGTTATCTATTTACACACCTTTCAAAAATATTATCCCTACCTCAGAAGCCTCAGCTTTTGAGGTAGGGGCAATATTAAATCACAGCTTTTGTGCCTCAGCTTTTGAGGTTGGGTAATATTAAATCACATTAGAGCTGATTTAAATCACTCAGCTCTAATGGGGCCCATCTCTGTGCATGCAAAGTATGATAAAGAATTGGATTAACTGAAGAAAACATTGCAATCTATAATACCAGGATAATAATCATTATATGTAGGTCTTGTGAATTTTCCTTGCACTTAGAATAAAACCCAAAAACCCCTGCCATGGGAGCATCAGACGATCCAAATGTTCTGCCTTGCCTAGCTCCAACCTCGTCTCCCGCCGCTGTCTTCCTCACTTACTGTCCTGAGCCATGGAACAAGTGTTTTCTTATTGCATTATCTTTGCTCATTCTTTGTCTTCTCTGTCTAGAATGTTCTTCCTTATATTCCTAGCATATAAGGCTCTTTCTCATCCTTTCTGTCTCAGCATAAATGTCATCTCCTCAGAGGGCCTTCTCTGAGGCTCTGGTGAACCTCCCCTGTTACACTCCCTCTCAATCCCTTGCTCAGGTCCTTCAGGGCATATATTACTACTCCAAGTTACTCTATTTAGCCACCTCTTTGCCCAGTGTTATCTTACATGACAGAAGGTAGGCTCTGTTAAGGCTGGCATGGTGGACACTGTGCTTTCTTGGTCCTTGGTGCCTGGCACAAAACTTCCTAATATCTGAAGAGACATGAGCTGTTTCTTGCTCTTCCCCTTCAGCATCTATGGCCACCGTCTGTCTCTTGCTCTTTGTGCTTCTTGAGTAAAGCTCTCCGGATCTCCATCTGCAGGTCTGAGCCCTCTGTTACAGACTCTCAGAGCAAATTTCTAGTACTTATCACAGATTGCAATCATACTATCATTTGTTCGTCCCTCCCACTGCAGCCCTGCTTAGGGTCCACTATTTGACCACTTCTGATGTGTCAAAATGATGTTTTCACAGGGCTCAACCCAATGCTCAATAAATGACTTTTCCTTCTGAAATTATGCTAAATGATGTTTTCCACTGGAAATTCTAGCAAATCCCATTTCCCAATGGGCATAGATCACCTTGTGCCATAGAAAGATGCACAACAAAGATGGAAGGCTATATTTCTACTGAGTCAGAAGCAAACAAAAAAATCTCACCACTAACCGAACATCTCCTCTACTCTCTTGCCAAACCCTCATCTTTGCACTCACCACCTTCCACCTGCTTCAGGAGCAGAGGAAGAAAAGGAAACAAGGCCTGTGGAATATTCTGGGGGCTGGGGGGGCTGGAATCTGGCTCTACCTGGCTGTAGAAGGTCATAGCTGGGGTAAGCTGTACTCATCTGTGAGCTGTGTTATGTTGTCCGCATTGCTCTGTTACTATTATAGGGGTCAGTTGTGTGGGAAAGCCAGGGAGCCTGGAGATTGTTAAGCACTGTTAAGCACAAAATTCTGTTTAATATATATTTTATATGGGCATAATTCTTGCATCTAAAAGAGTCAAATGCCATAACAATCATTTTGGTATCCCACATTTCCTTTCTGTTGACTGTGTTTATTCTGTTATAGTCTTCAAACATACTTCCTATCTCTACGTACCATTTTTCAATCTCTGTTTACTTCTCTAGCCCCGATGCTTTCTCCTTCTCTCAACCTTCACTTTTTTCTTCTCTCTGCTGGAAGAAAGAGCCTGTAGTGCATAGGAACTGTCCTAAACTTTAATCTACCAGCATGATTCACATCAATAAGGACTTTTTCTTACTCAACCTTCAGCCCTACTATGGATCAGCCCATTGCTCTCTCAACCTCTTCTGGGAGTGGAATTAATAGCAAAAACACATTTCCCTATATTTTCTTATGGGGGTTAGATGGGTGGGTTTTCCTTTTGGTATATTTCTGCTGTTTTTGGTTCAGAGTCAGTATAATTTGAATCATGGGATGTGTCCCCATCTTTTGCCATTTGTCAGGATCTATTTGGAATGAAGAGGCCAGGAAGAGAGGCTTTAAATGAGCAATATGAATGAAGGAGGAAACAAGCCAGTATATAAAAAAAACAGAGATTTTGCTGTGGTTAAATGGGAGACTGGGATCAGATGGAAGCTGATTCATATTTTCAATGTTTATCAACGATGGTTAGTGATGGGATAAGAGTCATGCACAAGTATCTTCAGTCTAGAATCCTGGCAGCCCCTATTCTAGAAAACAAATACTCAGTATGATTACCAGATTAGCAAAATATATTTCATCAAAGCCACCGCAGGTCTTATGCAGTGATGGAACACTTTCAGAATACCAAATAAGACAATAATTTGACTGATAAAAGAAACATTTGCCTGGTCCTGAGTTATATTTGCTTAATTCATTTGAATACTGTTAGGATTATATAATTTTGGGGGTGGAACATGGCAGAGGATCGTTTTTCAAAACCAGTCTGTGAAACGACCCAAAATGTTGAGCTTGCATCTCACATTAGATGATATGAGAACTTTGTGGTGCAGGGAGGCATGGGAGTAATTTACTTAGTAAGCATTTCATTCTTTTTGGCCTTCTAGCATCTAGAATCCATTCTTTTGGTGAATCCCACCTTATTTATTTATATTTTCAATGTTTATCAATGGTGGTTAGTGAAAAACCACCTAAGTGCTCTTTCAGGTAAAGTAGGTAGCCTCTAACTTATCCACGTGACCTCAACGTGCTGCCTCAAGACATTGATTTTGATGCTTGTAACATATTTAGAAAAAGCAGGGGTCTTGCAGATGGCATTCTTGTATGGCTGGCAGCAGTCATTGGCTCCATGGGGTTTCCAGAGGCAGCAGTGGCCCTACTAGTACACTTGCTTGTCCAGCTTGAGTGATGTTGACAGAGTGAACTGGGATCTGAGCTAAGGACTGTGGCCATAAATTACCCGGGGGCCACTCCCACTATGTGATTTGGAGAATTGGTCCTAGCTGCCCAGGTTCCAAACATTTCTCATCTCCAACTTTACGTGGGTCAGGGGTCAGGGGTCAGGTCATGGTTTAGCTGGATCCTCTGCTCAGGATCTCAAAAGTCTGCCATCAAGGAGCCAGCCAGGTTGTACCTCATCTGAAGCTCACCTGGGGAAAGATCCACTTCCAGGTTCCTTCAGGTTGATTGAAGGAGTTATTTTCTTGTGGCTATAGAACTGATGACCTCTAGCCCCTCTTTAAGTGGCTTTCTTGATTCAGCCAGGTCCACCCAGGATAATCTCTCTTTTGATTAAGTTAAAGGCAATTTCTTAGGTGCTTTAACCACATTTGGTATGGTAGCCTAACCACAGCAGTGGTATCGCATCACTTTTGCCTTATTCTTTTGTTTAGAAGCAAGTTAAGTTCCCAACCACACTCTTGGGTCACCAGAATGTCCTCTGAACTAGATGATGTGCTTGGTCCTAAGGTTATAAAAACGATGACTGAATTTTGCTCCATGGCTGTAGATGGACTAGGCCTGTGCTATGTTTGAATTATAAGAGAGTAATTGACCTTTACGTTTGTAATTTGAAAAAACTCGTGCGTTCTTTGTGCATGAGGCGCTTAACCTGTGAGTGCTTGGCTGCTCTTAATGAATGGCCCTCTTCCTCAGTCAGGGTCTGTTCCGGGAGGTCCCAGGGTTTGAACCCAGGTCTCTCCACATGGGAGACGGACACCCAACCATTTGAGCCGCATCTGCACCCCCTTGTTCCATACACCAGAACCTGCTCATGGCCCTGCTGTCCTGATTGGACATGGCTGAGGGAATGCTGAGCACAGGGGGACCCCACAGGCTGCTGGGAGTCATCCAACCCCCTTCCTCACTGATGACCCTGCACCTTGAATGTGAAACTTCAGTGTGGGACCTGCAGTGGTGCAGCCTCAGCCCTTACTCTCCTCTGCACTGAGCACCTTTATATTCCCCACTAGATGTGGGTGTTAGGCAAGCGGAGCCTCTGGGTGCCTGTATTGGGACTTCAAAAGTAGTAGATTCTTTGTTAACCAGGCTAAAAATAGTGGGAGATGGCAGTCAATTGTTTTCTGGAGTGTGATAAGGAACACAAAACCCTTACATAGACTGCCACGTAGTTATACAGCCTTCTGCACGTTCAGTACTGTTATTCATTGGGTGTGTGATGTCTGGCATTTGTTTGAAAGGCAAATGGGTATCATTCAACTCTCTGTGAGAACTGGTTCATTAAAATCTTAAGAATGTTCAGCCGGAGAGAGAATTCATTCTTATGTTCTGATGAGGTTTTCTGCCTCCTATATTTTCACCTTGCTTCTCTACTAATTTTTCCTCTTGTTAAATACAAGTTCAAGTCTCTTTTATCTCAAAACAAAGTAAAATTTCTACCGTTTGGCATTTCCCACCGGCTACTGTCCTGTCCCACATCTTAGTTTCACAGTCAAGTTCTTCAAGGAATCACAAAACCTTGTCCCTTCTTTCTCACCCTTCAATTCCTTTGAAGCTCTCATTGATCAGACTCTGCTCCCACCAATTAACTGAAACTCCTTAAACTTACCCCTATGACTTCCTGATTGCTTAACTAACAATCATTTTTTGGTCTTCTTTTGACACTGTTGACTACTTAAAGCTTCTTAGACTTTTCTCTAAGACAATAAACTTTCTTGGTTGTCCTATCGTTTTAAGGCTTCCTTTTGGTGCCCTTTGACCTTTCTCCTCATTTTGTACTTCCCCATCTGTTATCCCCTCCCCCATATGCTCCTGTATGCTGTTGTTTCATAGAATCATAATGTTGGCCTTTCTTATTTTGTATGCTTTTTGGGGGGTTTGTTTCATCTAGCTCATTATTGTCAATCACTGTTTTACCAAGGACTCCATTCTCCATCAAGAGGTAACTGCTATCTTAAATTTTGTGTAGTTATTTTCTTGCTTTTCATTCTAGTCTTGCTGCCTTTGTTTATATCCCAAAATAATATGTTGTTTATTTTTGGCTGTTTTTAACTTTCTATATATGGAGTCATATCTTATATATTCTTTGCTGACTTGTGTTTTTCATTTAACATTTTTTTTGAGATTCATGCATGTTGATGCTTGTAGTTGTATTTCCTTCACTTTCACTGTTTTTACCATTTCATTGTATAAATATACTACAGTAAATTTATTCACATTTTGGTCTGTGGATATTTGTTTTTTGACTAGAAATTTTTGATATTATGAACACTAGTGCTATGAAATTCCAGCACGTAGCTACTGGTGCCCAAAAGTTTCTCTATTCAAGAGTAGATTTGGAGGATATATGCATGTTCAAATTTACCAATAGATGCCAAACTTTCCCAAAAACGATTGTGTCAGTTTAGTCTGATTCCAGCTATAGATTGCAATTTACATTCTACACCTCCACTGAGAATGGGTATTGTCCAATGTTGCAAATTTACTGATCTATGGTTTAAAATATTTTGAATCAAGTCATAAGCTCTTGTATGGGAAAAGACTGGTGCCTATAGATATTTCCCTTGCCCTTGGAACTAGAGGTCAAAGGTGTCCTGAGGATCCCAATTCTTTCTCTGACAATTTATGAAATAGGAAATTGAGTCTACTATCCAGGCAATTTAAATATACTTAATATTTTTGCCTGAGATATCCATATTAATGGGATTAGGACATGGTTTAAGAGCTATTGAATTCATCTAGATACTTGCCTAAATACTCCAAAATACATTTCATGAGATTAAAAAGCTTTTGATTATTCTATTTCAAACAAAATTTTAATTAAATTTAAAGACACATGTTCTATTGACAAAGTTATAACATAACTTATAGTTTTTTTTTCTTTGTTTCCTATTCTTTTCTCTGGTCTTTGGAAATAGTTTACTAATACATACCCAAATAACATTACTTTGGAAACAATGATGAGAAAAATGTTTGCCAACTGGACAAGTAGACAGTTGTAAAATAAAATCTTTGGCATAAGGTTCAATTCAGATAGGGAAGTTTCCAAATGATTGAAACTTTCAAGTAGTATAAAATGATGCAATAGAATATACTGCTATTATTCCAATTTTTTTTTTAGAAAGAAACTTAAAATGTAAAAAAACATAGGCTGCATTATTATTTTCAAACAAGTATATTAACAATGAAGTTGAGTTTGAGAGCTCCATTCTCTCAATTCTGGATGATATCTTAAATACAAAACTGCTAATTTACTCTGGTTTTTAATTAAGTGTTTGCTCTTCTTATTAATTTATTTTTGCTTTGAGTATTAACATAGTTATTTGTCTATTTCTTAGAAAATTAGTGGTAATGGTAATATCTTCTCACTTAAATGTTGTGACTAAATAAAGTCATAAAATCAACCACATTTTCTTTTTATTCATTTCTCTTTTGCAGCTAGATAAATGTCAGATAACCTTGTAGTTGAGTAGTCTAAAAGATTAGTAATGGTGATTAATTGTTCTGATAATATAAAGATGCATTTACTATGGTACTTTACCATTTTTAAAGCATTTCCATATATAGTTGGGGAAACTGATGTCAAGAGCATTTAAGTGACTTTCCCAGATGCAAAGCAGCTGTTTTTATTTGATAAAAAGTTACAAGTCAGAGTGTTGTTAGTTAGCCCCAAGGCCAGGACAGCAATCTTGTTCTCCTGATCCTTCACTGGTAAGTACACTTTTCCCTGACATTCCAGGCCATTCTAGTGAGGCTGATGCACAGCATATTGTCTGTTTCTATTTCATAAAAGTCATAACCCACTGGCTAAGGATTTCACAGTGAAGTACAGATTTCAGAAAAGAAAAGGATTACCAATATTTACCATATACTTTTATTTAAAATTGTATTTTTCATCTTAACCAATTCTGTTTCACTTTGTATGGTCAAACATGGCCTACGTCTGCCCATAAGACAGAAATGCATCCTTTCGTTCACCAATAGATAAATGTAAACAGTCCTACTTTAGGAAACAAAACAGTGTTCAACCTTTATGAGGTACCAGACACTGCCGGGCACCTGAGAGTTATAAGAATGAAACCTCAAAATCGCAATGTGATGGGATATAGGCCAAAGAGTAAGGGAGCATAAAGAAAGAAATAATTTCCTCTGGATGAAGGTTCTGGGTATTTTGAATTTATTGCTGTGATATCAAGTAGAGATAGCATACTCTGTGACCTCCAAAGATACCAGTGTTTCTTTAAGAAACTATCACTTTGAGCAGCTTGGGGTCAATGATATACTTGTAATGGGGTGAGGTAAGCATGGGTGGTGCAGGAAAGCTGGAGGGGAGAAGGAAAAACACATTTAGAAGGGGGTTGAGGAGGAAGCAAATTGTGGGAGTTACTCCATCTGCCACTATTATCTTCATCTTCTTCCCTTTCTTTATCCTCTCTCTCTTCTTCCCCACCCTTCCCTGGTGGGTCTCAGGATTTGCAGTTTCATTTGAAGATATTACCAGCCTTTTTTGCCCCAGATTCCCTCCATTCATGGCCCTTCTGTTTGCCTTTGAAAACAAGCTCCATGGACTTGCTCTGTTTGTTGTCAAGAATGAACTGCTTGGAGTAGGAATATTTCCCAGATGAGAGGTGAAGGGGTCAGTCTGGACCTCTGGACATTTGCAGTGCTTTAACTTGCAAGCATGTCATGTGAAATTGGGGGGATGACTCACAGTGTTTTTGACGGCAGTTTGTATACATGCCGCAAAGCACAACTCAGATCATGAGACTGGCTGTCAGGTCATCTGCTGTGAAATCCATTATGAAAACACCCGGAAACTGATGCCTGACTTGAAATCCTTAGTTTACTAAATTGCAGAAATTATCTTCAGAAGGTTTTGTCACACACACACACATATACACATATATATATATTTTATAAAAAATAATGTTTGCAGTAATGCCTCATGCAAAGTGCTAGTTGAATGAATCTGTCACTGAAACTTCAATTCCAGATTACCACACTGCAAGATCTGCTATTATAAATGAAAACACATCTTTAGAAAGTTCACAACAGTTTGAAGTAGATGAGCTATTGAAATACAATAGAAAAATCTACCCTTTACAGATTAGTCAAACAGTGATTGTAGTCCAATATGTAAACACAGTCTCACTGTATTGTCAGGGTAAAATGGTCCTTAATTTGCTACTCCAAGAGCAGGTTAGCATTACCTAAGCCTTCGAATAATGATAGAAATTATCTTTTAAGAATCCAATGCTTGTGCATATGGCCACAGAATTCAAAAGCAAATAGAAAATTACTGCATGACTATATTAGTCAGGGTTCTCCGGAGAAACAGAACAGAAAGAATATATATGTATGCACATATTTTGAGATTTACTATAGGAAATGGCTCACACACAACTGTGGGGATTGACAAGTCCGAATTCCATAGGGCAGGCCTCAAACTGGGAAGGCCATGAAGGTTTTGATGAATTTCTCCAGGGGAAGATGGCTGACTGAAGTGGAGACAGAAATTCTTCTTTCTGACTCTTAAAATCATCACTTCTCCCTTTAAGGCCTTCAACTGATTGGACGAGACTTCTCTCATTGCTGAAGGCAATCTTCTTTGTTGATTGTAGATGTAATCAGCCATAGATGCAATCAACTGACTAATGATTTAAATCCACAAAATTCCCTCATAGTAACAATCAGGCCAGTGCTTGCTTGACCAAATAACTGGACACATTAACCTAGCCAAATTGACACATGAATTACCAAATGACAAGAATTATTTGAAAAGCTTTAAAAAAAAAAAAAAATCTCTGTGAACACCAAGTCAGAAGAATGCTACTGAGCAATTCTTAGGGGACCTTTAAAAGTAGGTTTTATCAAAAGAGGCCCCAAAAAGCCACATCCTTGAAGTAACAAGATCAAATGTGAATAGGTTGGTTTTACTTGCAGTGCACTGTACTGTGTGTAGGTTAGGATCAGGATACGAGTCACCTGTTTTGTTTCTTGTCCCTTTGGAAGATTCTGTTTTTATGGCACTTATACTACTAATATGAGCTATGCTTCTTTTAATAAAGATTGTGTTTACTTAGTTTGCCAAATGACAAGAAATGTGCTAAGAAAAAAGAAATGGGGCTTAGAATGTGTGAAGACTGAAGAATAAAACATTGGTATCCTGGGCAAATCAGAATTCTACTTCATTTGCAATTGTTACTTCAAGACCAGCCATCCAAAAAATTGTATATTGAATGTACTTATAATGAAAACCTTGCAGTGATGATTCAACCCTTGAACTTAGTGGAGTATGTCTAGGAAGGAGAAAGAGGTGAAAAGAGCGGGGACCTGAGAAGGAAACTAAATTTTCCTTTGTATTATGCCTGTCCTGAAACAGATGCCCACAGAGGGCCATGATCACACGATTCATTTAGATCTCAAGGCTGGCCATGGCACATATTACATGGTGCCTTTTTATTTGCATAAAACAATTACCCCATAGTCACTGCCTGCATAGTTGTCTAGACAACATGCTTCAGATGGTATTGATGACCTCAGACACACCAGGCTAGCTCTAAATTAGTGATCAGCAGGGCTGGAGGGATGTATTATAGTAGTTATAAACCATAAGAAGGTATTTAAATAGATAGATAAGACACATGCAAATCTTTTCATTGCCATGACAACCATCTTGATATAGGTTTTCCATATGTAGTAAGAAGGGCAGAGCAAAAGGCACTGGAAAAAATAGCAGGAACCTGTAATGAAAATGAGCTCTGGCAGAGGATTAGTCTAGATCTTGGTCATTTATTAACTCTTAATATAATTAATACACATTTATGTAGCAATGCATTGCATACCAGGTCAGGGAGCCATTATTTCCAAACCTCAGCTGTACAGCTCTCAGCTATATGGTTACATTTCAGGCCCAAGTCTTCACAAATGGCTTCTATTAATGAAAGAAAGGAAGGGGGATACCGGTGCACTAGAAAATGTCAACTCCTTGGTGCCTCAAAAGAGCCTTTCAATTTGTAGGCATGTGATGTGTGCAATTATTTCTGTTTTTGTTAATCAGAAAAACTAATGAATTCCCACACAATCTTCTAATGAGAAGTATATCCCATTTCAAAACAGGAGGGTGTTTGGTCTCCTGTGCAACCACCTTGAGGGAGAAGAAAGGAAATGCAGCCTCGCTCTGACCTTCTCTCCCTCGCTCTTTCCTCCCCTCCTTTTTTTGTCTCCCTTCTTCTCTCTAGCTCACTTTTTTTTTTTTTTTTTTTTTTTTTTTTTTAAACACCTAGAGGTCTTCATTTCTTCTAAGTGCCATATAGTTTCAGGGCCAGCTTTAGACTCTAGTGATCCTCCTGGGGCCTGGGAAACCCCCTTCAGCAATGTTGTTTTCTGCACCAGATCTGCAGGGTGAAATAGTGTGTCCTGCCAGGTAGCTCATCCCAGCCTAGTTCACCCTGAGCATCTGCTCAGAGGTGAGCGACAAAGGTGGGAGAACACAAGTGTACCTCCAGCTCTGTGCAGCCTTTACCTCTGCAGATCACAGACCTCCTCAATGTCCTTGAATCTTTTGAAATATAAATGGCAATTCTGTTTGTTACTTTTAAGGCCAAGACTGGTACCAACCGACGGCGGCACGGCAGAGTCATTAAAATTCTCCCGTCAGATCTTTATATGTGCAATCAATGTATGGATTCCTTTTGACACAAACTGGCATTTCAACACACAAGGGAACATTGGTGAAAACAAGCTGGTTTATTAATTAAAGTGATAATAAATAATTCCCCTAAACTTCAATATGTTTAGTACAAGTCTTGGCTCAAATCATCTATGCTTTGAGGCTATTTTAGAATGTGGACTTCCTTTGTGCTCTTTCTAGCATGAAACCAAATCAAAGCCAGAAAGATTCTTTCCTATCACACAGTAACTTAAATGCTAATTTGGTAGTAGCTCTTATAAGCCAAACTCTACAGGGTATTATTTAAATATAATTTATTTAAACAGTTTTTAAATGGCAACTGGAGGCAGACAGGAAATAGTTAAATGACAAGCGCCCTTCAGCAAAGCACAATTTAAAATCTCATTCACCAGGTTCCACCTGTCCTTTGGAAAACATTCTAACTTTATAGAAATTGAAGACTAACCATAGCCCCGAAAACTGTTGGTATTAACACTCCAGGGCATCCTGTGTACTGACGTCTCGGTTCCTTATCCAGAATACGTGTTCTGTCTGACAAATTTTGGGGGTGTTGTTTTGCCTTCCAGATATTCAGATGTTCCTTTTTTTTTTTTTTTTTTTTTTTTTTTTTGACATCTGGGGTTTTAATTAACAGTCTTTCTGTGTACTTAAAGCAAAATGAACTTGGTCTGATCTGGACAATGCTGTGATGCATTTTTATTTATAAACGCCGAAACCGTCATGTTAATTTGTACCCTGTCTCTGATTTATCCTAAAAGAACACATTACACAGTGGATTTGGAGGAGTTAAAGGGAATCTACAGGGTGACTTTAATCTTTATGTCTTTATATACTGGAGGGCATTTTACTGCACCTCTGCACTGCTCTCACTACACAATCATTTTCTGCTTTAGAAATGTAGCCATTTGGATCAATAGTTACAGTACAATATATTGTACTTCTGATGGGGGCCCCCTAGGACAGTTAAGAAACACAGTGGTGATTTCACCAAATGCTTGGTTACACCTTGAAATCTGTTTTTAAAAATGACGTTAGCACAACATACACAGAACCAAATTTATAGGCATTCTAATGAAATTTTACTTACTATACTTATGTGTATTAAAATAAAATTAGGAAAAATGGAGTGCAAAAGAACATTTTCTGGCTTGCAAAAGAGAGATTTTAATGGGACACTAGAGCAGTCACAGTTAGAAGTAGCTATATTTTGGAATTTGTAGCTGCTACAATATTTCAATTACTACCAAAAACTGAGATTTGGGGTTTGGCATCTATTTCTAGCTGTTGTGATGACTGTACACTTCTAATACTGGAGAGAAAAGAGGAGAAAAATTCCTGAGATGGCCAGAGATGTTTTCAGAGTGCACAAAAGATGGAGCAAGAAAAGATGCAAAGAACTTAAATGTCTCTTAAAGTGTTAACAAATGTAGGCTACAAGTTGAGGATTTTACTGTAAATTCTTTATCTATAAACAAACTAGGTTATCACAGCTGTTTATTGTACTGCTAGCCCTGATTCTAACCTTTATGTCTTTATTGCTTACATACCATTCCCTTGTTTATGCCTCTGTACCATTCAGTGCCCTTGAACTTGGTCCCTCTGAGCCCCGACCCCTGCATACTTGCTCACTCACTCTGCTCACGTCTGCAATCAGTAAATCTGAGACAGGCCCTGGCTGATAGCCGAGCTGCAGTAGGGCAATTAACACAGAACTAAAGTGTCATTCATGGCAGGGCGGGGAGAGTGGCAGACCGCAGATGACAGTTCTCAGTTTTGAAGCTGTGACATCCAGGCCAGACCCGGGATTATAGGGAACAAGAGGAATAAAGAAAAGAGGAGTGGGGGAGGGGGGTTGGTATTTGGGGGAGAGAGTTCTCCAAAGAAAAGCACTGAGTGGCTTCTCTTTGAAGAATTGTTTATTCCCCTGTATCAGATTCCAGCTGTCTGACCAGTTAATTGGATGAATACCTAGAGGAAAACATTCTGGGCACTAAGTGAATTGGGGGAAATGGGCATCTTTCTTTCTCTTTAGAAGGAGAAAGTGCTTTTTCTTTTAAAAAAAAAATCACCAACCTAACTCTCAATCACCTTTTAACGGTGTTCCTGCCAGACTTAGATTAAAAAAAGGAAAAGAAATATCTTTTATTAAGTGCTTGCCTCCCCCCACTTACACCTCTTAGCCTGCTCACTGTTTCCCCTGCAGCCACCTACCTGCTCCAGCTCTGATATCTTAATAAAGCTGCTATTGAATAGAAACAGAGCGCCCAGGCGACTGCCTACTGCGAAGCAGCTTTCTTTTCAGCCCCTTCCTCTAAGTACCTCTGGAGACCCATCCATGTGATGACAGAGAGCTGTTCCACATACCCCAATCCTAAGGTCTAGAGGGGCCTCAGACCACCAGGGGGCATCATGGATCCTGAGGTTGGACCCGCAGGTCTCAGCTTGTTGGGTGTTGGGCAAATCAATTTCCAGGACAAAATCGGCCCTTTCTTGAGTTTGAGAGCTCTCCCTCACCTTCTTCTGCCCATGCTTCCTTCCCTACTTTAGACCTCTGCCTATATTGTTCTCTTCAAACATTTTAACTTCTCGTGGGATTTTCTCCCAATTGTCAGGAAAATCATGTTTAACAGTAGCAGATACCACTTATTGAGTATTGAATTGGTGTCAGATGCTCTACATAGTATGTCTCATGTATTCTTTACCAAAAAAACCTAAACAAGCAATAACAAAAACCCACATTCCAGATGAAAAACTCTGAGGCTCAGGACAATCAAATGTCTTGCCCAAGATAAAAAACTGGTAAGGGGAGGACCAAAATTTCAATCTATTTCCGAGGCACTCGACTATTATGTCAGCGCAGCCCCTTGCTGGTGGTGACATCTCGGGCCATTCTTGGGCTCCTCATATGTAAAATGGATTGTAGGATTGTTTTGAGAATTCAGTGAGTTAATACTGCACATACCAAGTACTTGGAGTAGCATCTGGCACATCCTAAGGATGTTATAGATGTCGGTGGTGGGGGTGTCATCCTCCTCATCGTGCCTCCCTCACTGATCACTTACGGCGTAGAGGTGAAGGGATTCACAGGCTGAGGAAGCTGGTGTGGTAGTGCAGATTGCGGATGGGTGGGAATTATGCAGAAGTGTTTGCAATATGTAGAAGTAAGAAAAAGAAAGGAGAGAAAAGATTTGCATTTTGGACACAAGAACATTTCTTTGTAGAGCATCAGGTAATTCAATCCAAATAAATGCAGATGATTGAGCAATGTACTACATTTACATAAAGGATGGGTTACCGAGAGGAGCTCCTAGGCTAACTTTTCGCGTTAATGATATGCTAATAAAGTGACTAATAAAACTTGGGCACCTTCATTGTCTCATAATGTTCAGGCTGCTATGTAGTTGTGAAACGAAGGCAGTCTTTTCAAACCGTGCCACATGAGTAAGATATATTGGAATTAACATCTTATCCAGGAAGATAAGATTTTAGCCCTTAGTACTTCTGGTAGTGTGATGTTATAGGTTTATACATATTACCACTAAAAAGAACTTTAGAGATCATTGGAAGGATGAGGAAATTGAATAGTTAAGTGATCTGTTGTTTTCCCATGTGTACTGCAGGTAAAATCTGGCTACCCTGCCTCTGGGTTCAGCCCTTTCCAGCACATCACACCACACTGCTGCATACCACCTCTGTATTTTCTAACAATGTATAGACCCAAGGAAGTAACAGGCGTGCTCAGTAATTATTACAATATCGAGATTGGTGTCATGTAGCAATCAGAATGAAAAGAAAATAATTATTGATTACTCTTCTGTAGCAAAACTAGATGATAAATCCTGAAATTTTTATTTCAACTTGGAACTCATGTGAGAATACTCTTTTAAAAAATAGAACTGCTCATATTCTGCTCTCTATACTTTCCTGTACTTGCTCATATTTGTATTTGTTCTTGCCTTGAAGCCATCTGATGTGCCCCACGATTAACTGAAGGGCACTATTAATGAGCATTCCTTTACCATATCCCATACCTTCATTAGTTTCACTGTTACTTTTGAATGTTTCTAATCATTTGGAATGTTTCTGTTCTATCACCTCAACACTCAACCAATGTTTCCCACATTGTGTGCCCTGGCACTCTATTTCCTTCAAAGACCCGTGGGTATTTTTCATGGAAAATGTTTCTGTGACTAAATAAGTTTGGGGAATTCCCAGTGCTTTTGTACCTTCTTAGAAAGTTGTGATGACCACTGTTACATGCAAATTTTAAGAATTATATAGGGGGAGTGGAGGTGGCTCGAGTGGTTGAGCTCCCACCTACCACATGGAAAGTCCTGGGATCAGTTTCTGGTGCCTCCTGAAAAAACAAAAATGAACAACAGATAGAAAAATCAACACAGGAGAGCCAGTGTGGTTCAGTGGTTGAGTGTTGGCTTCCCACGTACGAGGTCCTGGGTTCAATCCCCAGCCCCCAGTACCTCAAAAAAAAAATTATTTAAAGGAGAACAGATGTAGCTCAAGTGGTTGAGTGCCTGCTTCCCATGTATGAGGTCCCAGGTTCGATCACCAGTTCCTCCTAAAAACAAAACAAACAAGTAAACAAATGAAAAAAACCAACTCTCATCGGGGAGTGCATGTGCTCAGTGATTGAGCACCTGCTTCCAGTGCTCAAGGTTCTGGCTCAATCCCCTGTACCGCCTAAAACACATGCGTGTGTGAGTGTGTCTATATAAAGAAAATTCTTTAACTTTGCTTGGTCTAACATTGCCTAAATTTATATAATATATGATTATAAGCTTGAATAAAAGTGTCTTAGTATAGCACATCGTCTGCTGGATCATCTCCATCAAACCACAGTCAAGGGAAGAAAATGTGAGGACCATGTGGGAACCTGAAGAGGCTCATCACTTCTGCCCACATGTCATTTATCAGAAGTCAGTCACATGGCCACTTTACAACCTTAGGGAACTGGGTTTGGGCAACAACTAGTCAGTTTCAACGAATACCAATTGATAACATCTTTCAGATACAGTGTTCCACAATCTAGAGACTGAGCTCTATCTACACCACGTTCTTTCAACTACTTGAAGTATGACTAGATGCCTTCTAAATTTCTTCCAATTCTAGTACCTACAAGTCTGTCTTTAAGCTTGCTTGATAATGAAGTAGGCAGGGTTTCTGCTATAATTTGCTAAAGTAAAAGCAACATTGCTCGGGTGGTTCTTATTTCTTTTAATTATAATATTGAAGAATCAATATCAATACTTAATACAGAGATGGAAGGGAGAGAGGATGAGATTATATGGTTCAGATACAGATCTTTCTGCTATTTTAGTTTAACACAGGGATAGAGCTTAGAGATTTTAGAGGAACTGATTGTTAATGACCAATTTGTCAGTCTTCCTCAAATATCAGATGTCTCAAACTAGCTTTGGACCAGTAATGGTTCATAGTCAATTTATGCTTGAATTTTCTGTTGGTTATTCAAAATGTTGATATCCTGTACTTTGAGTTGAAAAAGGATTCCCACATGTTGGCAGGCAGGAAGCAGACTGCACGCTGCTGAGAAAGTTCTGAAACTGTATTTGCTTTTTCTTCTAGACACACAGTGACCTACTAGCCCATGGGAGTAGATTACAGAGCTAAATGTGGGTAGAACCAAGATTTTTCTGGAAAGAAAGTATAAGGAGGCTGTTATAGTGCTTTGATATCCAGAGCTCTCAATCCTTCCTGTGTACCTGGACAATATAGCAAAGGCAGTTTTACCAAAAGCTGTATCAATCATAAAGCAACCTCAATACATGAAATGTATGGTGTTGAAATGTCTATAGGAGAATTGTGTCCCTAAGGACACTCAAGGTTGAGTTCATTCAAGATCCACCTTGAAAAAGTGAAATGAATTTACATGATAATTTCCTAAACAAGCAGCTAGTTACCTACTAACTGATTTGTTTCCAACAATCCCATCTATTGAGCTAGAACGTATCCTAGAAATAATCTAATTTCCTGCTATTATGTGAGAAAAACTTGTAGTCCAAAGAAGCAACGCTACCTGGTCAAATTGCAGGTAACAGGTGGCAGAACTGACTGTAATTCTCATATGTTGAATGGAATTGCCCAGTCCCCACATGATCAATTAGTTCAAAACATTTGTTAGCTGCTTATACAGTTATTTACTTATTAAAGGTAATGTATAGAAAACAGTAAATTTAGTCTATTTTTTGAAATTATTTCTTGAGCGAGGTAATAGGTATGGGATTTACAGCAAACAATTACAAAAAAATGTCAGAGGTTGTTGTGAGGAATAAATGAGCTTATAAGACAGTGCACTTTGAATAGGCTTTGGCACATAGTAAATGATCAATAAATATTTGTTGCTGTTATTGTTCTTGTGGTTAAGTCTGCCTTTATGGAGCTTCTGTGAAAAAAGAAAAAGTCCCTGGGTTGGTTTCTTCTTTGTAAAATCTCGTTCATTGTGCTCACCGCCTCAGGAAATTCTCCTTAGTGCATGCAAACCCCTGACATGCCCCCTTATTCTTCATGGGCTTCGTTCCTTTATGATTCCAAGCCAGAGCTTGTTTGGCAAGATGTTTCCTGCGAATATTTATGGTTAGCAGCTAATTTGGAGCAGACAAATGATTTAAGCTCCATAAGCAGCTTGTATAATACTTATTCCAAATTTTTTCAGAATTGACCATGTAGGTAGTTGTAGCCTCTACTAATCTTTGCCAGTCTAAGGTCAGTGAAACCTAGTAAGAGACAAGAAAAGAGGGAGATGGAGAGAGACATTGTATGATGAGGCTGCAAGTTCTTTAGTTTAGACGTGCTGGGGGAGTGATGCTGCTGCGGTGGTGGGCTGCAGGGAGGGACGGCAAGATGAGTGAGCCCCGCCTTGGTCCTTAGTAGACTTCCTCATCTGAGAACAATGGAGAATTTAAAAGTGCACAAAGAGCACCGCCCAAGGTGGGTATAGGTAGGAAGCTCTGTAAGGGAAGCAAAAACCTACTCTGAAGAGAAGCGAGACGGAGCAGAGGTCACTTGCCTTTGAAATCATCAAGAGCAGGGACCGTTGGGCCGGAGAAGGAAGGTGTTGAACTCATGACAAAACACCTTCTCCTTCTAATAGCACAGGTTGTCTGTTATAAAAATAACAAAATGTTAATATCAGACAAAAAAATTATATTAAATGAAGGAGACCGGACACGGAATACTACATATTGTATGATTCCATTTATATAAAATGTAAACATAAATCAATTTATAAAGATGAAATGAGAATAGTGGTTATGTAGATCTGAGGAAGGAATGCTAAGGGCTGTGGAGTCTTTCTTTTTGGAGTAATGAAATTGTTCTAAAATTTTTGCGATGATGAATGTACAACATTGTGATTATACAAAAAGCCATTGATTAAACACTTTGGATAAATCATATGGTATGTGAATATATCTCAATAAAACCGCTTAATAAGCAAATAAATAATTGTGCAAGAACAGCCAGAAATGGCAGCTATGTACAGCAGGGGGAACAAAGAGATTAAGAGGTGAAGAATTTTCTTGTTTGTTTTTTTGTTTATTATTATTACTGAAATAATGCAAATGCTCTAATAATGATTGAAATGATGAACACACGATTTTGTGATTATATCAAATACCACTGATTGTAAAAAAAAATGAATAAATAAATGCTCCAAATTGCCTATTGTTATATCAGTTATTTAAAAGTGCACCCTATGCCTGAGGGAATTTCACTTCAAGTCTTCCTAGGTAAGACATTTCAGGTTTAACAAGATGTGAAAGGGTATAAACTCAGAGGTACCATGGTTAGGAGAGGTAAAGTTCCAATGCTGAGGGACACTGCAGGATTCAAAGGCATAGGGGTTGAAGAAGATGGAAATGTAGCCTGAAAGAAGATGGAGCTTCTTTTCAGGACACAGAAAAGTCCCAGGGATGACTAGAGGTGTTTCAAGGTTTGGAAATTTTAACAAGTGAACTGATGTTCTTACATTTGGTGAGCAAAACTGTTAAAAAAAAATAGTTCTCCATGAAAGATACAGAGCAACCTAGATCCATGGCATTTAAAATGCACCATCGACTTCATTTATCAGGGCTATAGAGCCCCAGAGTTTTCCTCCACACAGTGTTCATTGCAATCCAGTAGTTTGCTCCCAAATGTGCTTACAAGTCATATGAAGAAATGGATTAAGGAAGATGTTCAGCTGATATCAAACATCTATTTTAATGGATGAAGTCAAATGACTTTGATCCTCAGCTAGAACCTTTTGGTTTGTTTCCTGTTCAACTAGTCTGGTCTGGCTAGACTCTTGATAATTGCTGATTGGTTATTTCAACTATTTTAAATCCCATCCTTGCATATAACATTTTTTTGAAAAAAAAAAAAAACAACCAAAACCAAAAAACCATTTCCCCCTATATTGCGAGGACCATGTTGATACCATGAGAAACACAGTGGTCACACATTTCCAGCTAACTGGGCATTCTGCACTGCCCTTCAGATTCACCCTCTGCTCTTCTCCCTGCTGTATGCCACGAAAGCCTAGTTCTTAGGGACTTTAGCAACAGACACTCACCTGACCTCCAGGCCAATGGGATCCTCTGGCAGAGGAGAAATGTTGGGGTGCTTTTTGCTCCCCACCCCCTCTCTGACAGGTCACTCTGTGCTGGCTGTGTCTGCTCCTGAAGGCCATGCTCCTATCAGGACATGCTTTCCAGGATCTACCTGCTTTCTCCCCTCACCCCTTTGGGACAAGGGGCTGTAGAGAAACCTTTATTAGTAGGCCCATAACTGTGATATCCTTCATGGTTTCCTTCACACAAATTTCAAGTAACTTCTTTATTAAACTTTGTTCAAATACAGTTTGAAAATGATGTCTGTTTCTTTCCAAGACTGACAGATACACCACTGTGGCAGCGGCAGGTCCTAGCACCATCTGCCCCCTTTCCCTGGGACCCACAGGACCAGGTGTGCCAGCCTGGTAGATAAAACACAATCCCCTAGGAGAGAAGGGGGCTGTGGGTACATTTCCTCTCCTATTGTCCCAAGCATATGTAAATATTCTCTGGAGATGGTCCGACTTTGAAGAGCATGTTTAATGACAGCCAGTTCACACCCTGGTGGAGAAAGAGCTGTATTCCTTCATGGTGGCACACAAACAAACGCAGAGAGCATCCCCCTGTGTTGGCCACCAAGGATCCAGACCGGCTGGCTATGGGGAACCAACGCACACTAGTGAAGAGACCTTGCTCTGTCCCTTCTCTAGGTGAGGAGAATGCTTTTCCATCAGAGCCCATGTGAGTCATGCTTTTGCTGGAGTCACCGGCACCTGTATCGGAGTGGGCTGATCTCTCTTTAGGTGTCCCTCTGACGGACAACTATGTTTCTTCTCTTCAAAGAGTTGATAGACCGATGGTAAGAACAAATGCTGATGTGGCTCAACTGGTTGGGCATCCGTCTCCCATATGGAGGGACCCGGGTTCGATCCCCGGGACCTCCTGGTAAAAAACAAACAAAAAAAAGAACAAATGCTGAAGGAACTTCTATTCACATGAATACTTACACATTTCTTAGGCCTTATTGTACTCAGATATTTGCAGCCAGTAGTGGCCTAACTGATGATTCTCTTAATTTCTGTTGCAAACATGCTCATAGTTGTTTTTTTTTTTTTAAAGCAAGGTTGTAGGTTTACAGAAAAATCTTGCAGAAAATACAGAGATCCCATATACCCCCATCATAACACCTCAATTAGTGTGGTATGTTTTTTTTTTTTTTTTTTTTTTTACAATTGTTGAAAGAATATCATTATAATTGTACTATTAATTATAGTCCATAGTTTACATTAGGGTTCACTATTTGTGTTGTACAGTCTTTTTCTTTTTAAAATTTTATGCCAGTAACAAAAAATACAACCTAAAATTTCCCCCTTTTAACCCCACTGAAGTATATAATTCAGTGCCATTAATTACATTCACAATGCTGTGCTACCGTCACCCGCCATCCATTACCAAAACTTTTCCATCACCCCAGTTAGACTTTTCATCAGTTTTGGAAGCAAGGATATTTCCTGTCAAGCATCCCAGTAGGATCTTAATGGTTATAAATACTCTGTAACTAAAAATGTCCTTTCCTTCCAGAATACATATGGGGACAGCACGATGGAATACCGGGCTTGAGTGGGAGTGGGCGCAGGGCTTCTGTGTGTTCTCATCTCCAGTCCAGCTTTCAGCCTACCTAAGTAAGACCCGTTGTAAAAGCCCGTTGACCATTTCACATCTTCTCATGCCAGAGTACTTGCAGATCCACATATAATTGGAAAACAATTAAAAATCCGCATTGGCTTTCCTTTTCCCATTCAGTCTTTCCTCACTTCCAATTTTATTTCCTCTGCTAATGCTGTGAAATCTCTCATGCTTTCTCTCAGGAATTCTAACAATTTTTCGGATGGTTTTACTATTCTCCTTAGATTTTTTTCCCCTCCTATTTCCATTATAGCTTTAAAAGAGAAGTCTTCCTAAGCAAAGACAACATTCAAGGGTGACTTTTTAATTCCATATTTCCTGAATGACTATTAAGATGTTTTAATATATAACAAAGGCATATTATTTTTCACATTATTCTCGATTTCCTTCTTAATACAAACCAAGATCCTATTTATTTTTTTAATTTTCTGAACGTCAAGTCAACATATTCTTCGAGCTGTCTACTGTGGCGTCTCAATTTCTTTCTTAAGAGGCTGTGGGTAATTCAGAAGCCATTAGTGTACTATGTACGAGTAGTTTGAATTGCTTCTTCCACTGTGTTTTACCTTGAACTTGCTACACTGAATTCCATTCACCATTGTGGAGCTCAATTACTTAGCTGCCTTTGGTCTTTCTGAAGTTCTTCCTACCCTTTATTCTTGACTATATCTATGTTTAGTACCTGAATAATTATGTGGTTTTGATAAATTTGCTGCCCTGCTATTCACCCCATTTTTCAGGTTGTTAATAAATTTATGGAACACCAGTGTCACTTCTGATCCAGGGGCCATCAGCTAATTTCTTAGCTGGTAACTAGTGATTTCTTTCAGCATCCTTTCTCTTAACCAGTTTTTAACTCAATGCTGCTAGAATTCATTGATATATATATTTTAAAGCATACCAAAAGTGTCAGTTAAATTCTTACTACTTGGTGAAAAGAAAAGACAGTTAAAGCTATTATAAAGACACAACCAATGTTTTATCCTGTCTTAACAACTCTCTAAGTTTCTTTTGAATCTCAGACCATGGCCACTGCTTTGGGAAAGTCAAAATGAATTATATCCCAGTTATTTCTATTTTTTCCAAAATAAAAAAAATTTTTTTTAAATAAAACTGTTACCAGAAAATCATGGGGTATAACTTAATATCAAATGCAATTTCCCAATTTGTTATGATGATTAAACTGTCCATTTATCAAAATTTATGTGTGGAGTGCACTGTACTAGGTACTATAGGGATGATAAAAAAAGTTCAGGCTTCATTTCTTCTTTCCTTCAGGGGTACTAAAACAAAAGAAAAGATTTAGCACATGCACTTATAGAGAGGTAAATAAGAACACATGTAGCAATATGGCAGGACACCAAGAGATTAATTATAAGCAATTTTACATTTAATTGTCAAATTGATGTCAGAAGAAATAAACACTAAAGGTTCTCATAAGGTGAAATCTTATTTGACTGGTTTCATGGTGGAGTGGAAAGAACATGGACTTTGGGAACAGATTTTAGCTTGAAATTTCTCTGTCACTTAAAAACTCTTTGATCTTAACAAGTGATAAACACTTTCTGAATTTCAGTTTTCTCATCTAAAAAATAATGCCCAAGTTCCTGGGTCATTGAGAAGATTAGGGAAAAGGAAAACTGGAAAGCCTTTAGCATGGTGCCTGGCATTAATTCCATACACTTTCCCTTAACTAAGAGATGAGACAAAACTGAGCATTAACTGAGGATATAAAATTCATAGATAGTTAAGGGAAATTTTGATAAGGGAAAGTTGCTTGAACAGTTGCACTGAGGTGGGACAATGATAGGTAAATTTTAAACACAATGTGTGACCAATTTAACTAGAGTCGAAATTTTCTGTGGGAGTAAATGAAAGAAAAAGGTTAGGAATCTAGATTTTTACCTGGTTTTGGAGGACCTTGAATCCCAGTCTAAGAAAGCAAGTCTTGAGTAAGAAATGCATAAAGTAACTAAGTGTAATAAAGCAGAATTTTCTTCAGAAATATTGATTCTCACCCTCTTACTTCACTCCATTGCGGGTGGCTCACCTGCGTGACTTGCTTTGGCTCCACCGTGGTTGAGTGTTTTTCCCTATTTCTTGATCCAAATCCGGTTTGGTCATGTGTGTTTCTTTGGTCAATAGGCAACAGCACACAGGATGCAATCTGAGGCTTTTCAAGTACTTACAAGTAAAGCACTTGAGTCCCTCTCATTACTATGAGAAGACCATGCTTGGGTTAGCTCCTTGGTTCCTGGAGGAAAATTAGAGGTAAGAAGACTTCCCGGGCAAGTTTCCCTGGTGAAACCAAGCCAAATCAGCTGTCTTCCTCCTGACCTGCAGATAGATGAGTATACGAAGCCACAAACAGCAGAGCTACCCAGCTGAACTTAGCTTAGACCAGCTGACTTGTAGCCAAACCAGAGATATGTGAGTTAAATAAATGTGGTGTGCTATTGATATTTTATGGTTATTATTTTACTGAACATTATTGGGGCATTGTCTACCTAGTATATTTGGTTGGGGCATCTCTGTCAGAAATGGATGACAATTAGATGTAAGCAATCGATTCAGCATGTTAAATATATTTTAAATAATGAGTCTGTTTTTTAATATACTTGGTATTCTTTCCTACTATGTGCCATTTATAAATTGGATGAATAGAGTATTAAAAGTCTTTATGAAAGAAGCAGAGTTAGAATTGGAGTTTACAGACTGAATCATAACATAACATCGATATACATTTAATAGTCAAAAATAAAACTGTTGAGCACTACAATATGGAAAGCACAGTCCTATCATACACCACTAATGAAACTGTTCATATGCTGATGACTCCTCAATGTATTTCTCCAGCTCTGGGCATACTCATCCAACTTCCTACTTCAGATTATAACTTAAGATGCCTCAGAGTTGACATGCTCAAAACTAAACTTTTGATTCAGCCTGCTGTTTCCCTCACCTGCTTTCTCTCAGCCTTCCACATACTAGTAAAATACAACTATGCTTCCAGTTGCTCATCTCAGAAATTCAGAATTATCCTTGATTCCTCCCTTTTCCTATCAATCCTCACATCTAATCAGTTAGCAAATTTATCAAGTCCAACTCTAACATAATTGAGTCATATCTCTGTCTTTTCCATGCAATCACCTTACCTGGGCTACCATCATTTCTTACCTGGAATACAGCAACAGCCTCCAGCAGGTTTCCCTACATCTATCCTCACCCCAACCACCCCCTATGTGGCAGCCAGTGTGATTTTCTTAAAAGAAATTCATCCCTTTCTTAGAACCCTACAATGACAATGAATTCCATACTGGTCTCCCCTCACCTCCTTGAATCTGATACATTTGTTTCTGCTCATGATCTTTACACAAGCTCTCTTTGCCTAGAATATTCTTCATATGACTTGTTCCTTTTTTTTCTTTATGTCAAAGCACTCCTTGGAAAGGACTGTTCTAACCATTCTATTTAAAGTAGATTCTTTTTATTCTATATTTTATATTACTCATCACAATATTTTTATATTTTTCTTGTTTCCATGTCTTTCTTCTCCATTTGGAGCATAATTTCCAGAACGGCAGTGACTTTGTCTGTCTTATTCACCATTCTATCCCTAGTACCTGATATGGGGTGGTAATCAGTAAATACTAGTTAATTGAATAATATTGAACTAATAATATTCCCACTCTCATTCATTTCAACATTTATATTAGGTTATGTTAGCACTACTCTTAATCTTTCTAACTTAAAGTTAATCCTCTTATCTTGATGGGGAGATTTCTGCTTGTGGACAACAGTGATCAAGGAGGTCAGACAGAGGAAATGCAAAAGCGTTTTTGGTTTTCTGAAAAGAGACGTTTAATTTAAGCACCACATAAATGGTATCAGCCTAATAACATTAATAAAAAGCAGAGAGACAGTGAAGAGAAAATTGCCTTGTAGGAAACTGGGCCTCAACCAGTTTTTGAGGCAAATAAGATCTCAACATTTATACTAAAGTTGTTCCATGTGTGAGCTGGAATGATGTCATAATATCTTGGTATAGAATATGAGAAAGCTCTAAGAATATGTTCTGACGGGTTTCCACAATTCTTTCCTGAAAATGAGAGGACATGTTGTGTCACTACAACGAGAGAGAGAGAAGCCATTAGGGGAAATGGCTCCTCCAACTTGGTGGCGACGTGCTAGTAGCTGATATTGAGGCAATATATCATCTGCCGAACCAACTGTTTTAAGTACTGACCATACCTTCTATATGAATTTCACCTAAAACCAGTAAAAGTTAGAGACTTTCCCTTTGCAAGTTACAAGAGAAATGTAAATCCCAGCACAATCCCTGAATCCTTGCATTTGCCGTGAGACCCCATTGTCTTGACCTTGGCTTTGCTCTGCCCATCACCTCTTTTGGAGGTTCTTCTGCTGAGTGTTGCCAGTGTCTGAGCAGCCTCAGGCAGCAAGGAGATGCCATCCAGGGATACCAGGGTAGGGTTAAAGTGTGACCATAAAAATTACAAGGTACAAACAAACACTGAAGGCTGCCCGGGTGTTTACCATAACACCCAGGGATCATCACACACAATCATCAGCAAATCACTTAAATACAACTTGTCCCATTGGCCGCCTCAGGTGAAAATGAAACACCTGTTTAATTTATCTTTTATGGTAGGGAGCTCATAGCCTGCGTTTTTGATATCTTTATTACTAGCGCTATTTATTTATATTTTCGTTATTTGATCAACCTTATTATCTTTGTGTTGTTCTAGAATTGTGATTCTTGAAGTGTGCAGCCTGTGCACTTGTGGCATGTGCAATGATTTTAGGGGTATTCTGATGAACTTAAAATAAAGTAATGGCGATATCTTTATTTTAGGTATATAAAAAATATATGTATAGCCATCAAATCACTGATTTACTCCTTAGAGCAAGATTGAGCAGTGAAATGGGAGTTGATGTAAGTATATTTTTATGAAAGAGTAAATAATAAATACAAATAATTCTGAGATATGGACAAAAATTATGAATGATGTAAATGACTACCTAAATTTTGAGGAGCGTGGTAAAATATTCCCTGCTCAGAATCTATTTTGGTTTATGACAGATGTAAAATAGGTTGGGCAAGTTCTCTTTCATTTGGCGTGTGGGCAAAAAAGTAAGTTTTCAACATGAAAACCTGAAGGGAACCCCAAGCAAAAGTCTTCACTGCAAAAATGCTAAAAGGAAGGGTGAGGAGGCAAGAGAGCTGGGATGGGAGAGAAGGAAGGGGAAACAAGCATGGAGTTGAGGTTCCTGCACCAGGTTGGTAAGTAGAGGAAATATGATTTTGGAACATGGACTGCTCAAGCCCTTAAAACCTCCTGTGGAAAGAGCTTAGGCTGGTCTGAAACTCTGCAATCACCAGCCACAACTGAATGCTTTACTGCCGTCTGGAAGTGTTTATTTTCTGAACATAAATTCAGGGGACAGATTCAAGGCATGTCTAGAAATAAAGCATATCATCATGTGAGCTGAGCTGACAAGGACAATTTACTGTACCCGGCATTTGTTCTGGGCCAATCGGAGGAGAGCCGGCGATTAACATTCTAAAATCCCCGCTGTTCAGTTCTGATTGTCCCTTCACTGAACTTTGGAATGGCATGTATTAACCCTTTGAAGGACTCCCGTGCAGAGCCCAGAGTCCACAAAGGGACACATCCGTCAGGATGTTCCTGTGGCAACAGGCTTGGTGCCTTTGAGGACTCTGGGAAAAAGGGGCAGCCCAGTTAACCTGTTTCCTGAAGGCTTTTGATGAGAAAGCTGAGGTCTGGGATTTATTGGTTAAGCTTCCATTTGATTTGGCAGTAAAGATGGGCAAGTGTTCATGATGATCATTTGGATTGAGACTGCGAGGCCAGTTAATTTGGAGGAGCAGGAGAACTTGCCATTTAATAGTGTGGATTCCAGAGTCTGCTAGAGCTTGATCCAAATCACAACTCCTCCTTTTATAGCTATGCACAAGTTTTCAATATATTTGAACCTCGGTTTCTTATTCAAAGCAGAGAGAGCAACACCTGTCTCATAAGAGAGAGAATTAAATGAGATAATGAATGAGAAGTGCCTGGCTCAATAAGTATTGTGCTCTATAATTGTTTTTTTTTTTCTTATTATTTCTTTACATGTTGAGAGATAGGAAGGAATGGAAAGGGACAGTTTTGTTATTTTTCTAGAGGTATAAGTTTCTTTTATGCACCAATTTTTAAGAAACATAATCTCAGCTATAGTGGCAATGTTTAATCCATTATTAGAGTATACACTTTTGAGATATTTGTCAAAATGTAAAGATATTACATTTTTCTAAAAAAAAAAAAAAAAAAAAAAAACATTTTAAAAAAACCTAAAGAGAGTAAATTTTAGAATAGCACTTGAGGTAAATTCAAAGTCAAATAGCTTGTAATCACTCTAATATAGAGCATATCAGAAAAATGAGCTTGGAATTAAGTTTAAGATGAAAAAAGAAATTGGCTAAGATAGTTTGCTATCTTTGAGAATAAGATTTCAGTATGTGCTCCTTTCTTTCACAAAAATGACTAAACACTTAAAGTTCAAATGTGTTCACGATAGGAAGACATTTTTTTACTACCTCATTTTCAGGCTTTCTTCCCAGCTGCTGTCCTTCCTGCTTCTGGTTCCTTGCTCTAACAAGGAACAAACATTGACAGTTACATGGGGGTGGAGGGAGGGTAGAGAGGAAGAATAAAAAGGAAGCATTTTTCTGAAAGGGAATACCTTATGCTCTTGCATAATTGTTTCTGAGAGAATTCTGAGCATCCTACTGGATTCCTGGTTAGATGAAAATGGTTTAAGAAGCATGGATAGTACCTTATTTAACGTTAATGTTTGGCCCTTAAACTTTCATTGGAGAGACAAAGAACAGTTTCGTTGAAACAGCTTAATTGTCCATTTAATGCTTCTCTAAACAGTTTTATAGCCAGTTGATCTGTGAGCTGAGGGCATCCAGGATCCAAAGTTTTTTCTTTCTTTTTCTTTTTAAAATAACTAGGTATTTTCTGATTTTGCCTACCTGTGAAGATGAGCCTGCATTTCAAAATATACTGCTGATTTTTCTTCATTTTCAGTTTTGTCTTATTCTAACTCATTCGAAATAAGGACCAGGGAAACCCAAGTAGTATGGTTCTAATTCCTATTTAGGTTAGCATATTGCCAATATCATTATTTATGATGTCTGAGAAGGTGATATATTTCTCAACTATTTATATAATTTAACCAGGTTATTATTAGAAATACAGTAATGGGGATAAAAAAACTAGCTACATGGTACATTCTATTTCTCTTACAGATAACTCCATATATTACTACTGCTGTTTAATAATTAATGCTCTTGTTTTTTAAGATAGTAACAATTTAGCCTTTGCCCTGCTCAATGAGCTTTCAAAATGAAAAGCTCAGTGTGTCTGTCCTATGGGCTTGGATCACTTCCACACTAACTGTGATGAAATGTTCAGTATAATGCACTAATAAATATTTGGAAATTGGGTGGAAGGAATGTGAGGAAAGCACTTTGTGCATTTAATTGATACTGTGAATAACTTTGATTGTAAATGGAACTGATGCATTTGATTATTTTTCTTCTCCAGATGTGATTTAGAAATTGTGGTGCCTGAAATAACCTAGGTTAGTTTTTCAAACTCTAGATAGATGGACTATCTGTTTTTATGTCAGCTGTCCTGTCTTTCTTTTTCTCTTGTACAGTAAGAAATGATTTATTCAATTTAAAGACTGAAGTTCATTTACCTTAATATAAAGGTTTTTCGAAGATCTGGTTCACTGTGACTTCTTATCCTGTGTTTTTTTCTTACTTTTAAGAAGTCTTCTTTCTCATTTTGCCCTAGTCAGTTCTGTTTTCCTGAACTACTCTGAGGACTGAGGGTCGTTGGGCATTTTTCTCTTTTACGTGATATTCAAATTATTGACTTAGTTTGAATCTTGGAACGGTGCTGAGTTTTAGCCATTGTATTTAGCGCTCTTATTTATGTAAGTCTTTTTCAAATAAAGTAGCATCTCTTGACAGCTTCCCTATCCTTTCCATTAAAATTCTTCCCCTCAGAATGTTAGTGCAGCTCCACAAGTCTTGGAGTTTCTCCACACAGGCTACAGTATTTTAGATAACCAAGACTCTTAGAGACTTAATCTTATATTTCTCTGTATTCATTTATTACCACCTGTATTAGTCAGCCAAAGGGGTGCTAATGTGAAATACCAAAAATGGTTTGGTCTTTATAAAGGGTTTTTATTTGGGGGTATAAGTCCACAGATACCAGGCCATAAAGTGTTAGGTTTCTTCTCTCACCACAGTCCATTGCCACGTGTTAGAGCAAGACAGCTGCTGGCGTTTGCCAGGATTCAGGCTTCTGGGGTTCCTCTCTTCCCGGGGCTGCGTTTCTCTCTGGGCTTAGCTCCTGTTTCCTCCACAAGGTCAGCTGTAGACGATCAGGTGAACGGCTTGCTTCTCTTCTCCTGGGGCCTTCTTTCCAACATCAAAACTGCTTCTCAAAAGACTGCTTCAACTCTGTTCTTTGCTTTGCCTTTTATATTCGATTCCCCACCCACCAAGGGGTGGGGCTCAACTTCCTAATCATAACCTAATCATGCCCAGATTAACAGATCAGTTTACAAGCATGATCCAATTATATTTTTGGAATTCATAATTACATCAAACTGCCCAACGGCCATACCACCCTTCCTCTGACTTTTGCACAGGGACCAGACCAAGCTA
Organism: Tolypeutes matacus; assembly: GCA_026826555.1. Lineage (NCBI taxonomy): Eukaryota > Metazoa > Chordata > Mammalia > Cingulata > Chlamyphoridae > Tolypeutes > Tolypeutes matacus. Next base: position 28,018,357 of record JAKSZT010054030.1, read on the forward strand.
CTCACATGGCCTCTGAATCCTCCATCCTTGTCCCAGATTGCCACAGCTGGCCTTTTCATTCTTTAAGAGAGCTCAGAAGAGGTCCGTCCTAAGGAGCCTTTGCTGGCACTCCAAGGCAGAGTTGTGAACTGACTCCCAGATGATAGCATCAATGCATACATCTCTTGTACTACCACACTGTACCATAATGGCCCGTGGACCTGGTCTTTCTCTTTTGGCTGGATGCTTCTCAAGGCAGACATCCTGTCTTTGAGCGTTGCATCCTCAGTATTCAACAGTGCCTGGCAAACATTAATTTGTATTTTTTAGTTAAGTGAATGTCTGAATGTATATATAGCAAGTAAATTAATGAATTTTCTTGCACTAATTCCACACTTCCAAAATAATACCCAATTATGGAGCCCATGGATTCCTTGTCCTGGAGTTTATTGCTTCCTTCTTTCCCTAGGAACTCCGCCCCCCCCAGCCCCCCCCCCCCCAAAATTAAGCTAAGGACAATTTTTAGGTACCCATAAACTGCTTTAGCACTATTGGGTATAAAAAAGAAATAGGAGAAAAGAATTTTTATTTAAGAGGCCTTCTAACAAATATCAGATTGCTCAACACTGTTAAAACACTATTAAAACTGATATTATTTGAATGCTGACTATTGGCAAAGTGGTTAAGACAGAGTGGAAAGTCTGTTGTTTAGAGGTAAAATGAAGACCCAAAAAGACCTGAGATGGGCTCCCTACTGGAGACCACAGTCCGAGTAGACACCCTAATGCAGGATGATGGGCGAAACAAGTAAGGCCTGTTTAGGCCCCTCTCTGAAAGTTGCAACCCTTTGCCCTCCTTTCTCTTTTGTACACAGATGAATGCATTCTACTTTTTCCCTCTCTGTTAGGAAGTTCTGCACATGGAATTTTGGGAATTTTTTTAATGTCATAGTAATGTAGTGCGGCTATCCCAGCTTTCTATCAGAAGTGGCAGGCAGCCAAAAACTAGAATCATTGTTTGCAAACTCTAAATATAGAGTCAAGATTTATATGAAGAAAACAGATATGTCTTGTTATAAAACCATGAATAAGCATTGGCACAAACATAATAGTTTATTCTTCCTTGATATCACTTATTTTAAATAGCTATCCATCTTTTACCAAGTTACTGTAGAAAGATACATTCCAGAAACATTTGCTTCAGCTCAAAGTACCAGAGGGTTGCTCTTTTCTTCATGCAGTTAAGAATTCATTATTTCTAGGAAGTGATGAGGGAAGTAAGTGCCTAAAGGTGACTTGGTCTTCCTGAATTTCAGGTAGCCTGTGGCGATGTTATTATGAATAATGCATCATATTCATCTTTAGGTCACTGTTGATGTGGTTTGTTTTTTATTTTGGATTCGCTCTAACTCTTGCACAAAGGTTGCCTTGATCCTGAGACTTCTTCGGCCTTTGGTCTACAAGATATTGTCAAGTTTAGCAAAAGAAAGCAGCTGCCCCCATTCCCCAGCCACACTTCTCCCTGCTTCCTTCCCATCCTGCTCCCTCATTTCTGATTTCCACACCCCCCACTCTTTAATCATTTCTGCCTGGTCCACAACAAAGGGGCAGCAAGGAAAAAGAAAAAGACTTTCAGAAAGAGTTAAAAAGGATGGATGAAATTCATACAATGTACACCATATGGCCTGACATTTTCCAGATTAGGTAAACATTTCTATTGGGGATAAATAGTCCTGTACATTGACGTAAAGAAATTGCATGAGACAAGGGCACATTCTGCATAGTTATGCTATGGAGTAATGTTTGCTCAGTGAAAGAAATCTGAAAGCTCAAGGGCAAGTGGCAAGGGGGCCCTTGTTATAGTCCCCCTTTTGGAAGAAGGGGTTAAAAAACATGAATTGGTGGCCAAAGTAAATACTGCCTCCTCTAAATTAAGCATTTGTTTAACTGTTGTCAAACGCATAGGCACGCATTCACAAAGACACACACTTGCAAGAAATCTCCAACAGTCCATCACCAAACCCCTCTGAAGCAGCTGAAGGATTAATTTTTTTTTCCAAATCCACTTCGGAATGACCAGTGCCTATGGAGAGGCACTCGCAGTGGCTGGCAAATTGATTCTAGGTAGGTTGTTGCCTGCACTTGTGACTGTGTTGGGTATACACTGCTCTGCTCCTTGGTGAACAGCCCCAGAGCCATAGATTTCATTTGATCTTTGCAAAGGCTAACATCTGTCCGCTGTCATTTTAGTAAGATTGATGACAGGCAAGAAAGAGACGAGGGGAGGGAGTGGAGGGAGCAGAGCCGGGGAGAAGGAGCTCTGGGCAGCCCCAGTGGCAGTGGCTGAGGCTGCCAGGGGTCACTGCTGCAAACTCTCTGGCCGATGCGGGCTGTGGCTGGAAGCAGCCAGGCCCCACACTGGCAGTAATTGCATTTGGTTGTTACAGCTGATAGCTGGAACTCCAAGGCACAAAGGCAGCATTTTGCACCTTATATATCTTAATAGATTACTCACATTGCAAGCAGCACCACACTAAATGTTATGACAGCCATAAGAATGTAGTTTACTGTTATCTTAATGTAGCTGGGCAGTGCAGGGAAAAGCCATCAAAAATATTGTATTTTTTTTAAGTTTCCATGAGAAACTAACTGATACAGACGTGGAACTATTTTTACACAGAATTTTGGCAAACGTCTTTCCAACCATACTTTTAAAATATATACACACATATTTTGTATATGCATATGTCTATGCATGGATACATACGTTTGTATATGCATTTTCACCGTTTGCTAAGGATTGTATTTTTCTTTTACTACTTTCCTTAAATTGTTATGTGAATACCATATAGTGAAGAGCCAATTTAGATAGTTTTAAGAGATGATATCTTTTGTCAAGTTTGCCTAGTAAATAATAAGCATTAGTTTTGAAGATACAAATGACATACTTGGCAGATTTGGTATGAATGAATGAATGAACAAATGAACGAATGATGACATAGACCCTCTGTTAGCAACATGATTTAAACATACTACCTGCATCCAGTTTCTGCAGGTGTGCCTACCTGGCAAGAAGAAGCATGGACTGGTCGGTGAAGCAAATTAAGTTTGATAGGGTTAAATGCCCCACAGAATAGGGGAAGCCCAGGGGTATCATTAAGACTTATTTCTGTGCATTTGCTTGCTTTTCTACTGGTGTGGTTGGATGTTTGATTTGAACTTGCTGAAGCATTGACTGGTTGGAGCTTTTGACTACTTTTGGTCTTTATCAGAAGGAGGCAGATTCTATGAATAGAATTTAATCCAGACTCCTAGAACACTTTCCAAATTTAGTTGGAAAGTCAGACAACTTTGTTTTATTCAAGGGGAGGCCCCAGGATCTTAGGATTCCTTATGACATCATACTTGATGACATAATAGAGTGGATTAGTTCCTTGGGTCAATGTATGTAAATTCCAGGACACTTCAGAAAGTAGCCTTAAAGATCAAATTATCTACTCTAACCCAATTATTCTACAAATGAGGAAATGGGTATTATCAAAAAAGGTCAGTCTTTAAGTAAAATGCCTTGACGGAATTCTCTTTAAGTTGGCAAATAAAGTTGTGATTTGAGTGATCCAGATAGAAGTAGATCAGCAATGAGAGGGAATAAATGTTTAAAATGTCTGAAAACAGTAAGCACACAAATAAGTGCAGGTTGCAATTACCACAACATTACATTGTTTAAGAATTATGTGGGCTGATCGAGTAAGTGATTGATTTACATGATGCCAGACAATCAGTTTTATTAAGCTTGGTTCATGGAATTGTTCTACTATTGGGGGAAATTTTAAAAGTATATGTAAATAGGTTCATGGAACTTCAGTATGTCTAGGTGGAAAGTTAGGATAGCCTCATTACAAAGATGACCTTTTTCTAAAAGTTAAAATATATCTAGCTGTGATATAGCAGAACTTAGCTCCTCTGGCACTTTGTCTTTTTTGTAAGTGCTTTCCCAAGTTCTAAGTGATGAATTCTGAGGGACAAGTGAGGAAAGATGGACTCCTATGGGGGTAGGGGCTGTCTCTGGGTGAGACTGGGAATTCCTGAGACCATATCTGTGGATAAGACAGTATTTCATTTTTTAAGCATCCTCAACACTATAATATGTAACATTATCTTAGTCAGGGTCCATGCACATTTAAAAGGGTAAGCAGAGAGAGTTTAGTGGAGAGATTCTTTCCATGGATGTGGTCAGGATTAAGGAAATTGCAAGGGTTGTTGATGCCAGAGCCTCCAGCAACAGAGGCGAGCCTGAAGAGGTACGTGGAGAGAATGATGGCCAGGACCCTAGAGACAGAGCTGCTTCCAGAGTGACTAGAATGGTGGCTCCCCCCGCCTCCCCTCCCATGATATGTTTACTTGAAACCTATGAATATCACTTTATTTGGAAAACAGGTCTTCGATGAGATGAACCTGAATTTTCCAGGTGAGCCTTAAATGCCAAGCATCCTTATAAAAGAAGAGACACAGGCAGAGGGGAGAAGAGAAGAAGACTGTGAAGAGGGAGAGAGAGATTGGAATTATGCAGCCACAAGCCAAGGGACTCCTGGAGCCACCAGAAACTGACAAAATCCCAGAAGGTTTCTTTCCTACAGGCTTTGGAGGGAGCACAGCCCTGCCAGCACTTTGATTTCAAACTTCTGGCCATCATAACTGTGAAAGAATAAACTCCTGCTGTTGTCGGCCACCTGGGTTGTGGTCGTTTGTTGTGGCAGCACTGGGAGGCATTGCCAACATAATGCGTGACCCCAGCACCAGACAGTGGGGGTGCGAGGTAGCCCCTGTGAGGCAGTGAGGGGAGGAGTCTCTGGGACACCGAACAGAGAAGAGATGGGTTTGGAGAGCAAAGAGAAATACTGGGTTCAACAGTGATGCAATATGTATTCCTTTACAACTTGAGCTCCAAAAATCAAATCTCCAATATCATCACTAGGATGGAAGCTCAGGCTTTCAGATATCACTTGATTTTGGGGGAGGCGTGTCCTCAAAGGGAAATGGTAGTAAAAATTAATCCAGGGGTGTTTGGTTAGAGTTGGAATGAATATGCTTAGGCTTATTGAAAGGCTGAGAAAAAAATTTTAGATAGTCACTGAAAAGAAATAGGAAAAGCCAAACAAAATGGAATTTAAGATATTACCAAAATGAAGTGTTCTAATTGTTCCCTACATCCTTTCATTGCTCTTTTATATTCTGGATCTAGTCAATTACCTACGAATTTTGCTAAGTGCAGGTTTCTTACTGTATCCAAGCCAATGAATGCCTGAACTTCCCTATACTTTTGGGAGGTGAGAGTTTTGGTAACTTTTATCACGTCACTAGTTTTCCACCTTGTATTTCAAAAGCTTCAAGCCCATCGTGGGACAAAACATTCTCAAAAGTGTGGGTTCTCAAAGTCCTCATGGAAACCTGGTACCCTGAAATGAAATAGAATAAGTACTCACTAAGGAACTCACTACAGAAAAATAATACTCACATAGTTTTCTTGATTTTAATTTTTTTTTCTTTTGAAAATTTTTATTAGAAACAGTGCTTGCTAGCTAGGATATGCTATGCAATGACATCTAATTTGGCACAAAGTATACATGGTATACATTTATTTGACAATTTCTATATTACTTTTTCATAGTAGTTTACAATAAGAATCCATATTCCTAGGTGTTCCATCACATGAAACTTTTGAGAAATAGAAAAATATTGCCCCCAAAGTTTCCCATGTTGGAAATTACACAAGAAATATTAAAATGAGCAGCATCCTTTCCTGGACCTTCATCTCAGGGGGATTTTCCCCAAAGCAATACATTGTTTTAGCCCTGGCCTTTCTATTAAAATTAAAGTATTGATTCAAAAATTCCCTCTTGCAGGAGTTAATGAGCCACTCTGTTACTATGCTTATTCCTTTGGAATAGTGGAGAGTGCATGAGCTTTGGAGTCAGACAAACCTGAATTATGACTTTGATACTAACTAGAGGTAGGATTTGCTTCTCCAAGCCTTAGACTCCTTCCTCATAAAACCATGGGTCACCGGGGATTACTGCATGGATTAAACAAGATCATGTAAGCAAAATTTCTCATTTAAGGCGTGGCCCATCATAGGTGCTCCGTAAATATTTACTGATTAAATGATCTATAGGTTGCTATGAAAGCAGGAAGGCCAAGAGGATCAGAGGGAGCACAAACCTATGGGCCTTGATAAGGTGTCTGATTTTATCACCTTTGGTTTTCTGGCACTCCCCTCCCTTCTCCCATCTGCTTTCCTGCAGCTTTATCTGTCTTACTTCATAATTTATGCTCCTTTCCCATTGTGCTTTATTTTCCACCCATCCTTTACCCTCCTCTGGCTATTTGGTACCCAAGAGAGAGCCCTGTAGGAGAATTTGGCCAAGTGTAGTCTCCCTTTGTCCCTCCCCAAATTAAACAAAGCTCTGACTTGGCAGACCAGGTTCATTTTCTTCAGCTCCACAGGACCCATGGTGGGATAAGGAGCTGGTCTGTTGCTAATTAGAATCGGTGGCCCTGATCTGATTCCAAGGTTTAGAGAATGACAGAACTGCCATCCTAGCATTGCCTGGTAGTGGCTAGCATTACTTTCCTTCTGGCTCCCTTTTCTTCCTGAAGCTAATGAATCCATTTGTCCTAGCCCTTGAAGTCCATCTAGTCAACTGTCTGCTAGGTGGGAAGGAGTGCACACTGAGTTTGCTTGTGTTGGCTACAACAGTTATGCTGAAAGTGTCATGGGTTAAAACATGAATGATGTGTAGCTTCGAGTCAGGCATTGAGCAAGTGCCAGGTGAAAATATTTATCTGTGTCCTCCCTTTGGACAAGTGACACAGTTTCTATCTCTGTCAAATGCTTTTCTAAGGTAAATTGTTCATTCTTATTAAAGAATCACTTCTGGAGGGGTAAATCATCACATGCAGGACATTTATATTACTCTGGATACATTTGTCTGTTTATAAATTCTGTCATAACAGTCATTTCCCGAAAGAAACCTCTCTCCTAGGGACCTATACAAAATATAATAGAAGAAACTACTGATAAAAATTTACTTTATAAAAGAAAAGAACCAGTTGGAAAAAAAAAGAGCAGGACACACATATCACAGGAAAACATGGATATCATGGGTTATCACAGTTTAAATCCTATTTGGGCAAGATTTTATGCACAAGTAGAAGGTGGCAAAAGTGTTAGAAGGTTTGTTTCTTATACTCGGTCTTAATTGAATGTAAAGAAAAAGGGTTTCATCAGGAAAATAACATCCTTTTCATGGGTTGGATTTTGTAGGAGTCAGTCTCAGTTGCTGGTGAGGGTGGAGTTACCACTGTAAAATTACTAAAACTGCTCCTCTTTTTCATGAGAAGGACCTGTGTACGTGGTCTAAAGAAGCCAGGAAAGAAATAAAGCAGTTCTATGTGAACCAGGACCAAGTTTACAAATGATGTTCCTGAACATAGGGAAGTTAGGTAAAATTAGAAGGAAGGGTAGCACGCTTTTCTGTTGAGAGGAATTCAATAAATACTTCTGCAAGAAGTAGCTCCTCTATATTTGTCAGCAACTTTCCAGCTTAGTCTCTACAGGGGCAAATTTGGGATTGCACTAGAAGTGACAGTTGGTAAAGATGTGGACAGGAGAAGCTTTACAACATGGGTATGTGGAAATTGAAAATTGTATGTGTGTGTGTGTGTGTGTGTTTCACAGGAACAAGGGAAATATTTCAAAAGTAACAAAAACTAGATCTTAGAGACTCAGTGACAGTGGAGCTCACATTGTGACAGAATGCTGGATAAAATCATCAGAAATGTCATTTTCTGGAAGCCAGTTCTTTTTTATCACCACCATATTCCCTGTATTTAGAATACACCTAGGACATGGTACCTTCGTATATTTGTTGAATGATGGAGTGGATTGATGAAAGAGAATATTCTAGGGATTGATACAGTGCTTTACATGTGTTATCTCATTTGACCCTCTTGAAAATGCCATAAAATTGTTATTTGCCCCATTTAACGTTGAGAAACTGGGAGGAGATCTCAAATTATTTCATTTGTCTCTAGGACTCACATGACGCTTTGGAAAGAAAACTCAGATTCTGGAGGAAAACGAGGACCATTCTATTTAAACTGTAGATTCAGGTTTAGATTCAGGCCCTCTCTTTTTCTCTTCCTCCTTCATGGATTAAAATAATTTTTTTTTCAGAAGCAGAATTTTGTTTGGAGTGTTGATGGGAAGTGGCTGGGAACCAATGGATATATGTGATAACTAAAATACTTTATTTTCCATCCAATATTTATTGCTCCCTGCCATGGACCTGGCACTGTGCTAGCTGATGGGTTACAATAGTGAATGAGGCATACTCTGGCTTCGATTTTGGTCATGGAGGGAGAGTAATAACATTTCTTGACTGTGCATTTTGTGCTAGAAACTAGTCTATTTGTTTTACAAATGTTAAATTATCTAATTCTTAAAAGAAACACAAGGAATGCTTGGAATGTCAATACAGGCTACAATGAGGGCCCATGGGTGGGGAGGAACTTACTCAGGATTTGGGGCCTGTGAAGATGCCACATTAAAGTTTAAAATAAGGGTAAACCAGGCCAAAAAAAAAAAAAAAAAAAAATTGAGAAGCACATTTTAGGCGAGAAGAACCACTATAGGCAAATTCCTTGCAGCAACAGAGAGCATGATACATATATGGAACTGAAATGAACTTAAATATGACTGGCAGTCAGGGATGAGACACGAAGCTAGAGAGGTCGACAGAGGTGGTTTGATTTTCAAAAGCAATGAAATCCTTCACTAAAGGAGCATTGAAGAGAAATTTTGTTCCTTTCCCCTTCCTCTTTGCCAAGGCTCAGGTATCTCCTGCTGTATGCAGGGCAAAGCTGCAACCAGGGGCTCTGGAAATGTTGGGGTGTTGGTTTCTGGTGCTCTCTCTCTGGTCTCGGCATCACTGGTCTTACTGCTGCCATTGGTTTGTCCACAAGGACAAAGCAGAAATGGTTCAGCAGATTCTGGCCTGACTGTCCCTAGCTAGGTTCCGTGATGATCTAATGTGTCCTCTTAAGCTCCTACCAGTCTGTTCTCTCCTCCCCAATCTTCTCCTCTTCCTTCCCCAGTTGTATTACAAGCTGCATGAGGTTGGGGGTAAGGTCGTAAATTTCATTTGGAACTCAACACATGGTAGATTTCCCAAAATTTTTTGATCACCACGAACCCAGAAAAGTTTGTTATGAGTTGCATGTTGTTGTTTTCCAACACATTTTAATATTTAAATAGTCTCAGTTTTCTGCAACAAAATGATCGTTTTGCTCTTTATTTAAAAACATTGCCCTAAAATATGAGCTTTGGGCTGAAAATATAGAAGGCACTCAATAATTGCAAGTAAATTGAGAAAAATATTTTGGATTATAGGGGTAGGGTAATGAGGCAGTTGTTTCTGAATCATCTATAGCCCACAGAAATAAGTATGAAAGTTCTTTGAACAAATAGACATTATACGTAAATATACTAGGTTATTTTATTTATTTTAATGTTGTATTAGTTTTTGAGGAGGGCTGCATGAACCACCTCCCTGCTAACAATCCCTCTACTTTTTGATTCTCAAAGATTTACAAAATGGAACTAGATCCGAATGTCTCATGTTCTGTTTTATATTTCAAATAACACATGATGTTGGACATTTGTTACTTCACAGATCAAAAATATCTAAAGACCATGAGATCTGGAAAAATGGGTTAGGGGCCGTTGAAGTCATTTGAGGAGCCACTTTGTGTAAATGAGCTCCAGGTTTACATTAAAGAGATTATCAGAAAACCTTATGTGCCCCAAACCAGAGATTGTGGTGGGGATTCTTACCTTAAAGATCTGGTATTTTCAATCCTGGCTTTCCAGGGTGGGAAGATGTAAGAAAGGAAAAAACAAACAGACAAACTAGCAAATGACTTTAGACCTTCCTGTACAGCAATTGGGAAATGAAAGAAAGTGAGAGGATGTCAGTCCTCTAATCTCAGTTTTTCCAATTTCAGAGAATAATTTTTTTTTAAATTGTTTTATGTTTCTGAAGAGGATGAAGAAAACAAACCGTCAATTTTGTTAAACATGAGTGACAGTGATAGCCAGAGAGATGTTTCCTGCCTGGGTTTTTGTTGTTGCTTTTGAATTTCACTTTAGGCATTTGCAAAAGTTTTAGGAGATGAATTGTACCAGTACAATTTGCAACAACAGGCTCTGGAATTTTGGTCACATCAGCCCCAAGCAAGTTGAGAAGATGAAATTAGCTAGTTTTAAGGTGCTGATCTTCTGAAAAATATTTATCTGTATTCTATGTGTTGAAAAGCCACAAGTGTTTCCTGCGTTGGACAGGCCTAACTCTGCAATTCTTCTAGGGATCAGGAAATAGCAATTTACTTTTTAACCACTAGGACTTCTGAAATTTTCAGTGTTTCAAACCACGGGAGATGGAATAGCGCCCATTAAAGAGGAGATGAAGGATCAGAGTCGGCTCAGCCATATTCACCAATTGCACACCCTCAGATGGAGACACACACATGGCTTTTTCAGATGCTATTTTCAAAATCTCCACAAAGGACTGTGCAGTGATTATATGCATTCATGATGTGCATATCATGTGCTCAGCTCAAAGGATATTTGAATGATGCATTGAGAATTATTCCTAAAAAAAGGATTCAGCATCTGTAAACTGCTTCATCTTTGAGAAGTGAGAAGGGAAAAAAAAATATGGCTTGATTTTCTTTAAAAAAAAAAAAAAACAAACAAACCAGCTCATAAAGCAGAGCAGCTTATGTGAGTTGGTGTTAATGCCCCATTACACACAGACACACTGAGGCCTAATCACATGCATTCACGTGCACACAATCACACGCACACATAAACCACCATGAGGCATTGGGTGTTTTCATCTTGACATTAACTTTTCAAATCAAGGCAGCCCTCAGCTCCGGCTCACAGGCTTTCTGCCTTCATGCTGCTCTCTTGACCTGCACAGGGAAGTCTGAGAAAGATGTCTCCACCAGCAGAGCCATGATCAAGGATGTTTCAGTGTGGATGGACTGATGGAACGGGTGTGTGTGTGTAATGTGTGAATGTGTGGTGTGGTGGTGTATGTGTGTGCAGATACACACTGAAGTATGGCTAACTCCAAGTTGTCTCTATTATGGGAGGATTTTCTCCTTTCTTACTCCTTGTGCCTGTGCTGACACATGCTTGTTCATACGCTGAAGGGAAACCCGAGTGTCACATCCTGAGTGTCCTCTGTCTTCACTGACCTTAAAATCAGAGGACATGAGGATGCTGTCCGATTTGGGGCTACTGCCCTGGCCTGGGCTGTTGGGTCTCTTGTCTCTGTGATGCCCAGTGCTCTCACATCCTACCAGTAGTTACTGCTTTATGATTAGCAAGGTCTAATAATTGGTGGCTTGATTCTGCCGAGTGAAGTACACCTCTTGTCTCAACAAAAAAAAAAAAAAAAAAAAAAAAAAAAAGAGAGAGAGAGAGAGAGAGAAAGGAAAGAGTTAAACAGAGACAATAAATGTCCACATCAGTCTCTCTTGAAATATTTAGATTTTCTTCATATTCTATCATCTTTTAAACACTGAAGAATTGTCACCCATAGGCAGTTTTATGGAAGTCTATGAGGACTTTTGCTATCTGGTAACTTCATCCTTTACTTAATGCCTATCCTATCCTTAACCAATAAATATTTATTGAATGCGAAAAGCACTGTCCAAGTAACACTTGTTCTGGGCAAATTCATGGGACTGTGAACTATTTGAGAACAGGGATTGTATCTTATATCTATGTGAATGAATGAATGAATGAATGAATGAATGTTTGTTGTTTCTGTTAGCTTGAAATTTATTTAAGGAGATAGGATCTCTTTTATTTTTTATAACCCCCTACCTGAATTATTGGTTAAATGAGTAAAGACTGTTGTAGTAGATTGAATTGATGGCCGTGATTAATGACCTCACTCTATCTGTTTCCTCTATAATGGGGCTTTGCAGTTCCTCCCATCAATAGGCAGAGGTCTGTTACTCTACTCCTTAAATCTTAAAGCCTTTGGCCAGGAGCACACTGTATAAATGACAGTTTGCAAGTTCTGAGGCTAGGTCTCAAGAAGGCTTCTGTTTTTGTGGTCTCTCTTGGACTCCAGCTTCTGCCATGAGAACATTTCCTAATTGTTTTGCTGGATGATGAGAAACCACATGGACTAGAGCCAGGTTGTTCCTACTGAGTCGCTCTTAGACCAGCCAGCCAGCTACCAGCTGACCCACAGGTGACTACAGGGGCATGAGGCTGCCCAGCTCAGATCAACAAAACTACCCAGCCAGGACATAGAATTGTAGCAAAAATAATTATCTACTGTTGTATGCCATTGAGATGTCCTTGTGGCTGTTTGTTATGCTGCGTTATTATGGCAATAGATAACTGATACAGACACCTTGAAATCTACTTCCCTCCAGCTCTCTCTTTACTCTTCAATGGCAGTTAATTGCAATTCTCTCAAGTCTACTCCCAAGAAAATGTCTTATTTCAATCACTTACAAATAAATTTTAATTCAACAGGTCATTTCTTTGCAAGTTATTAATATGTTAAGTGTATACTCAGGCCATAGAATGCAAGGTCATACATTCTCTTAAATATGCTCATTTGCATTGATTATCAGAGAGGGGAGAAAAGGAAGTGACGTTGAAGGGACAACCTGGGCAACACAACCTCAGAGGCTTCTAACCCTGAGACATGGTAGCAAATATTTACTCTCTCTAGAGGTAAATATGACTGTGCTCCCGATCCCTGCCTTCTGGGAGATTTTAGTCTAAAAACATCAGCAGTGGTTCAGCAAAATAGAAGAAACAATAAAAGCATCTAATAGAAATTGAACTATTAAAAAAATTATATTTACTTAAGCACAACGAATGTAACAAAATTTTCACTCTCATTAAACATGTGAAACAAGTTTTGTTGTTTTGAAAATTTCAGACCAAAAACAACTGATCAGTAAAATGCCCCTTGTATATGCCCTGCTGACTGCACCTATTTGGACATGGATGGAAACTCACAGTGAAAAGATGGCAGAAGTGCAGTGGGAAGATTTCCTTAACAAAACAGCAAGAAGATGACTTGTAGAAAGAAGACAAAACTGCTTCTTGTAGGTAGGTGAAGGATTGTCTGATAAAACAGGAAAGTAACATTTCCAGGAAAAATAACAAGTGAGAAAAACACCACTTGTTCCTTAATCTAGAAAGTGTTCCCATAGGAGGTGGAAATCCCTAAACCTTTGAAGCCAGGATTGCAGATCCCAGCCAAAGAATGGTGCTTATGGGCTTGTAAAGAATTTCATTCTTCCATGTGTTATATTAATCCATAACCTGGAAAACTGCAGCACTTCAAGAATTATGGGTCTTACAATGGCAACTCATGCTGGACAAATCTCTGCGCTGTTTTTATGTCATGTCATCAACAATCATTTATGGAGTGAGGACAAGGCACATGAAGCATAAGAAGTGGTATGGGATTTTACAGAGTAAAGACAAGGTTACTGTCCACAAAGAGGCTGGGCTGTAGGAGTTTATTCATTCATTTGTTAATCACTTAATCAATTGATCGATCAATCCATCTTTAGCAGATGTGAAGCAAGTAGAATCTAACAGTTTCACTTTCTCCGGACTTTAGACATGAGCTCGACACATACATGTAGTAGATGCTGAGTAGATAATTGTTGAATTGATGCAAGTGGTTCATATGATTGGCTAACTGATCAACAGCTTCCCAGTAGTTCTGCCAGGAGATCTGGGAGGAGAAGCCATCTGAAAAGTGATTTTCTCTTTCTGTGGTACCTAGACCATACATTAGAACTGATTCTGCAATAAAGGATAACAATAGGAGTTAATAGTTCCATTTGGTAGTAAGATTTGAGCTTTTATCCAGAAACAGGAGCCAACCCAGCCTGCATGTTTCTGAATTTTTCTGTGGTTCTTATAGACTTGTCTAGGTCCTAGCTAAAGTAGTTTACAAGAAGTTCTGGTCACTTGTTGTGATTTGGTCCATGTTTTCATAAGAGTCAGTTTCGCCAAGTATGTCCCTTGCTTCCCATGAATATATTTACTTATTAGGCCTTCTGTTCATTTGGCAAGCACGTTTCCTTTAGATTTACCTCAGTCAGGTAGCCATACGAATCAATTAAGTGATTTTCAGAGAATTAATGATTCATCCCATAGAATATACATTACGTCTGTTCCCTCATTGACTCCCCATTTTGTGACATCCCAAATACCAAGAGTGATGTTATAAGATTTTCTACATCAAGGATAGACCTGGGGACTAAGTTGGGTTACACTCAATAAACAGGCCACTTTTACCTCCAGAGTATAGTGATTGAACTGTGAGGACTGGGCTCAATTAAGCAAGTCCCACCAAAAAAAACTGATATTGCTCTGACACATGTAATTTTGTGTCAACTTTTATAACAAACATTCTTGGTAACTTACCCAGAACGCCTCAATACTCACCATTCTGCTTGCGCTGAGGCTTTCTAAGTTTCACGACTTTCTGCCTGGAGGCTTTCTTTGGCTGAGGGAGCACACCCAGCCTGCACATGGGACAGCCCAAAGTGCTGGGGAGTCAATACCTGACAGCAGCTCTTGGCCAGTGACCGAGAGGAATAGATAGATAAATACCATAGCCTTCGTGCCCCTCAGGTGGGACAGCGCCATCTGGACATCTTCAGCCAGATTGAGCTCCAGTTGACCACAACAGTATTCTGTCCGATAACATACCCCGGCTTCCTGTCTCCCTTCCTCACTTCCCTCCTAGGGCTTCTTGAGCTCACCTATGGAATAAATCCTCATTTTAGGGTCTACCTACAGGGAAACCCTATTTACACTCTTGGAATGAATCCCGCAATTGAAGAGCTAATACCTCAAGGCAAAGCTAAAAGTATCATGATAGTGTCTGGTATTTCCTTTTCTAATTAGTTTATTTCCAGATCATAAAAATAAGAGAACTACCATGAAACATTGAAAATATATATATTTTAAGGTAATGGATTTCTGTTCTTATATCTCTCTCTATCTCTTTTTCTTTCTTTCTTCCTTATATTTGGTTTTTGGCTTATAGCCATGAGAATGACTGTCTTATATTCTTGAGATGAACTCAGTACCATTTTCATTGACCGAGCAAGCCATTATTTTTCCATGATGGCAAGCTAGGATCATGCCTCATAATGATGGCAGCAAGATTGTCTTGTTAGGAGACGGGCTAAGGTGGGACCATCTTTAATGACAGTGAAAGCACCTCATAAAACCTGACTCCTCGGTTTTATAGGGATGAGTCTGGAATTCTAGCAGATGTAGACTTACTAAATCAGTCAGTCAAAAATTATATCAGTTGAACTGCAATGTTCCTGGCGGTCCAAAAAACCTGAACATGTAGGTGATTTGGAGGACATTTCGTTAACTCTTTAATTGGTCCTTTCAGTGCTAGAGGCAGTAGCTAATTGCCTGTAGGTCACTGTAGTCCTGGAGCTTAGGTAAATGTATATTGTCATATGTCACATTTTCATATGGCTCCTTTCCACAGGTTAGTAAAAATGATTGCTGCATAATTAAAATTAAGACAAGGTGGGAAAAGTGATTCAATTAAAGCCCTGAAGCCACTGCACAAATTATCTTATGTAACAAAAACTAATGAATAGTTATAACTAGTTTCATCTTTTGCCTCCTTGTTCTTCAGTCCTACATGCTTTGTCGAGAGCCAGGATCTTTTTTCAAGTTATCTGTGGTTGACTGTTACGTGGGCAACTGGTGCCGGGAGCAAGTGCAAAGAATCTCACACATATGCACATATACAGAAACTTTTCAGATGGGATTTAAACTGAAAGTAAGCAGATGAGAAAGCCAAGAGGTCTCTGTTTTCTCCATAGCCCCAAATTATTTTGAAAACACATTTCAGTCTCTATAGAGCAGGTATTATATACCAGGGAAAGTGATGACAGTGAAAATAAATGAGATATATCATATCCAAAAAAGCCCATGTTTTACATCATTTATTTTACAAATCTTTCTAAGCTTCTCAGGAAGCATTAAAGTGAAGGCAAGGGTGAGAAGAAACTTTGTGATGCCAGTTTAACAACAATTTTAATTACTTGACATTGACGTGACAACTGAATGCATGTCTTGCTTTTATACAAATAAAGCAAGAAGGTTGTTTAAAAACAACAACATGTCAGATAGGCTATAGGCACATTTGTCCTCAATTCTATAGGAGAAAAAGCTGTTCACATTAGCCTTGATTTTATGTACATACAGGATAGAAAGCAGTCTTCAGTTGAATATGCATACTGACTTACAGTAAGCTTCATGATCTTCAGAATTCCAATTTGAAATTAAAATCCTCCTGAGTTTGTGTGAGAAAACTAACAACCACTAATCACCAATAGTTGCTACTATTTATTAACACCAACAATTGCCAGGAATTTTACATATATGATATTATTTATAACAGCTCTGTGGTGTATTACTATTGTCCACATTTAAACTTGAGAAAACAGAGATTCAGGAGTTAAATAATTTCACCTTGCTTACTCATCTCTACATTACAGAGAAAAGGTTCTTGTGTGGTTACTCTTTTTATTCCAGGATAACAAACTATGCTGAAACTTAGTGACTTAAAAATAAAAACACAACCATTGTATTACTCCCCATGATTTCATTGGTTGGCTGTGTTCAGCTGGGCCATTGTTTTTGCTCCATGTGATGCCGGCTAGGTTTGCAGTCACCTAGAGATGTCACCGAAATGGAATATCCAGGATCCCTTATTCCCATGTCTGGGCCTTGATGGGGTTGGCTAGAAGGCTGGGTTCAGGTGGGAATGCCAGAAAGGCTGGAGTCCTCTCTATCTCTCTATTTAGTTTCTGGACATCTTCCTCTCCAAATGGCTATTCTATGTGGTCTCTCCACCAGGGTAGCTGGACCACTCACACGGCAGCTCAGGACCCCTCAAAAGCATGAAAGTAGGAGCTTTCAGATTTTCTTAAGGCTTAGGTCTAGAAACGACACAGTGTTAATACCACCACATTCAATTGGTTAAAATAAGTCAGGGGCTAGTCCAGATTCATTGTGAAGGCTCAGTACCTAAGGGAAGGATGAACACCTGGGGAGTCATAGTTGATTGGGGGCTATCTTTGGAGAATCCCTACCACAGTGTGTAACCCCAAACAGAAAACATTTTACTAAGCATCTGCATTAATGCTTATTTCATCATAAGAGCAGAAACTGTGCCTATAAATATGTATATGTATGTATATATATATATATATATATATTTTTTTTTTTTTTGTCTTTTTTCTCACCTTTACATTTCTACCAGCTGGCACAGGATCTGAAACATAATAGATGATCAATGAATATTTATTGAATGAACCATGATTGAAAAGCTTGGAGATTATTATACTACGCAACTGTCATAGGCAACAAACCAATCACGAGTAAAGAGATTGAAACAGTCATCAAAAACCTCGCAAAAATGAAAAACCCAAGAACAGATGGCTTCACAGGTGAATCTACCATTCATTCAAAGATGATCTAATACCAATCTTGCTCAAACTCTTCCAAAAAATTGAACAGGAAGCAACACTACCAAATTCATTCTATAAAGCCAACATCACCCTAATACAAAAACCAGATAAAGGCACTATGAAAAAAGAAAAGTACAGACCAATTTCTCCAATGAATATAGATGCAAAAATCCTCAACAAAATACTTGCAAACAGAATCCAAAAGCACATTAAAAGAATTATACACCATGATCAAGTGGTTTTATCCCAGGTGTACAAGGGTGGTTAACACAGGAAAATCAGTTAATGTAATAGACCACACTGATAAATTGAAGAAAAATCACATGATCCTCTTGATTGACACGGAAAAAGCATTCGACAAAATACAGCATCCTTTCATGATAAAAACACACCGAAAAATAGGAATAGAAAGAAGCTTTCTCAACATGGTAAAGTGCACATATGAAAAGCCCTCAGCAAGCATTGTACTAAAAGGGAAATGACTGAAAGCTTTCCTGCTGAGATTGTGAACAAGACAAAGATGCCCACTGTCAGCATTATTATTTAATATTGTGCTAGAAGTTCTGATATAGCAATTAGGCAAGATAAAGAAATTCAAGGCACCCAAATAGGAAAGGAAGAAGTAAGACTTTTGCTATTTACTGATGATATGATCATTGATCAAGAAAATGCACAACAAAGCTACTAGAACTAATAGGCGGTTTCAGCAAAGTGGCAGGATATAAGATTGATATGCAAAAATCAGTTATGATCTGTACATTGCTGTTGAGCAATCTGAGGAGGAAGTCAGAAAACAATTCCATTTACAATAGCAACTAAAAGAATCAAATATTTAAGAATAAACTTAACCAAGGACATAAAGGACCTGTATTCAGAAAACTACAAAACATTGCTAAAAGAAACCAAAGAAGACCTAAATAAATGGAAATACATTCTGTGTTAATGGATTGGAAGACTGAATATTGTTAAGATGTCAATTCCACTCAAATTGACTTACAGATTCAAATCCCAATAAAAATCCCATCATCATTTTTGCAGAAATGGAAAAGCCAGTTATCAAATTTATTTGGAAGGGTAAGGGGGCCTGAATAGCTAAAAATATATGTAAAAAGAGGAAAGGTGGAGGACTCTCACTTCCTGACTTTAAAGCATAATACTTAGATACAGTGGTAACAACAGCATGGTACTGACCAATGGAACCTACTTGAGAACTCAGAAATAAACCCTCACATCTACGGTCAAATGATTTTTTGACAAGGCTGTCAAGCCCACCCAGCTGGGCCAGAAAAATCTGTTCAACAAATGGTGCTGGGAGAACTAGATATCCATACCCAAAATAAAGAAAGAGAACCCCCTATCTCACACCTTATATAAAAATTAACTCAGAGTTGAAGGCTGGAAGCCAAGATGGCAGCAGAGTAAAGAGCTCCTGGAGTCAGCTCATGCTACAGGACAGTTAGTAATCACCCAGAGCTACCTAAAGCACCTATTTGGGGGCCCCAGGAGACCAGAAGAGTTTTCTGCAACATCCTTGAAAGTATGGAAGGAGGAGACTGCCCATCTGCCCAGAGGATTCATTAGTAGAGCACTCCACGCAGCGGAGATCGGTGCCCATGGTGCAAGCTGTCTCGGGAGCTATTCTGTGGCTGGAGTTGGACGCTCCATTTCCCAGAAAATGGGTAGGAAGACATGGTGTGGCACCAAATTCAGCTACTGATTAGTAAATTCGGCAGGAACAACTAAACTTTGAGCCTGTCTAGGTCAGAAGGGGGCTGGTAGCCGCCATTTTTACTCTGCCCCTGGCCTGAGCGGAAGTGGGGCTGATTGAAAATCATAGTGCTGGTAAGGACCGACTTCTTTCAACCCAGGTCGGACTGCAGGTCTAGCCTAAACCCCAGCCCCACCTCCAGCAGGTAGGAGGCTGGGGGGACCTGCACCACCTCTTTTGAGAAACTGCAAGCCAGGCCGCAGAGGCTGGTGCCCATCCTACTCTAGCGATGAAGACCCCTCAGAGCTATTCCGTGGCTGGAATTAGAAGCTCCAGTTCCCATAAACAGTGGAGGAAGAGACAGTTGTCCACCAACTTAGCTACTGATTAGTGGACTTGGCTGGCTACAGTATAATCTTAGAAACAGCTAGGGTTTGAGCCTTTCCAAGTTGGAAAGAGTATGGTCGCCGGCATTTTGACTCCGCCTCTGGCATAAGGGGAAGCCTAGCTGACTGAAAAGCTAGTGAAGTTAGGAACTGGCTTCTTTCCACTCAGATCGGACTGCAGCCCTAACCTAGGTTCCAGCCCCACCTCCAGCAGAGAAGAAGCTGGTGGGACCTGCACGAGGCTCTCCAGGCAACTGCAGGTGCTCTCTGCTGGCACAGACTGAATAGTCAGTCACCTGGGGCTGCATCCCCACACCCCAATTGATTAGGAGAGGTGCTGGGTATCCTTGGCCTCTCTGGGCAATGGCAGTTTTCAGCCTACACGAACTGGTTTGTTAAGTGCCTTAGAGTCCATCTCCACCTCTGTGCCCCCATAGGATAGGAGGGGGCTGGTGCTCCCTCAGCCTCTCAGGGCAACTGCAGGCACTTTTGGCCTGCACAAACCCAACCATTTGGCACCTGTGGTTCCACCCCTATCCCCAATAGGACAAGAGAGGGTCTGTGTTTGCCCAGCCTCTTTGGGTAGCTGCAGGTGCTTTTGGCCCACACAGCCTGGACTGGTGGGTACTTGTGGATCCACCCTCACCCCCCCCTCAATAGGAAAGGAGGGGGCTGGTGTTTCTACAGCCTTTCTGGGCAATGGCAGACTTTCAACCTGCATGGACTAGACTGTTGGATGCCTATGGATCCATCCCCACCCCCAGTAGGATAAGAGGGGTCTGGTGTCTCCACAGCTTCTTCAGACAATGGTGGGTACTTTCGGCCTATAGGGACTAAACTGTTGTGTGCCTGTGGATCCAATCCCATGCCCTAATAGGATAGGAGGGGGCTGGTGTTTCCTCAGCCTTTCTGGACAATGGCAGGTATTCTCAGCCTAAAGGGACTGAACCGTCAGGTGCCTGTAGAAACACCTCCACCACCGAGCAGGATAAGAGGGAGCTGGTGCTTCCTGCACCACTCTGGGCAATGGTGGGTACTTTCAGCCTACAGGGACTGAACTGTTGGGCGTTGGTGGTTCCGTTTCCACCCTTAAAGGGCAGAAGGGACAGTATTCTCTCAGCTTCTCAGGGCAACTGCAGGCATATTTGGCCCACAAGGATTATATTGTTGGGCACTCCAGAGGGTCCATTCCCACCCGCGGCAGGGAGGGGTTCTGATGCTACATCAGTTTACCTGAGCAACTGTGGTCATTTTGGACCCATATGGCATAAATTGCTGCCCACAAATATATCTCCATCCCTGCCCAAGGTGGGGGAGGAAGGAGTGTGAAGTTTTATCAGTCTCTCTGAGCAACTATAGACAGTCTTGTCCTACCCAACTTGGATTATTATACATGGCTGCAGATCTGCCCCTACCCCTGACAGAGGAGAAAGGTGGGAGAAGCTTCATCAATTTCTGGGGCAATGTATGCAGCTTCAACCTCCATAGTTTACAACACCAACTACATCCTTGGCTCCTACTACACAACCAACAAGAGAGAAAAGACAAGAAAGCCCTAAACTAAAGGGAGAAACTGCACTCAGAATAAATACATCTAGCAAGCCAGATGCAAAAACACCAACAAAAAATCACAATCCATACCAAGAAACAAGAAGATACAGCCCAGTTAAAGGAACAAGATAAGCCTGTAGATGACATAAAGGAGTTGAGACAACTAATCATAGATGTTCAAACAAATCTCCTTAATAAATTCAATGAGATGGCTACAAAGATTAAAGATATTAAGAAGATACTGGATGAGTGCAAAGAAGAATTTGAAAGCATATATAGAAAAATAGCAGACCTTATGGGAGTGAAAGGTGCAATAAATGAAATTAAAAATATACTGGAGGCATATAGCAGCAGATTTGAGGAAGCATAAGAAAGGATTAGTGAGCTCAAAGACATGGCCTCTGAAAATGAACTTACAAAAGAACAGATGAGGAAAAGAATGGAAAAAATTGAACAGGGTCTCAGGGAGCTAAATGACAGCAAGACATGTACAGACATATGTATCATGGGTGTTCCAGAAGAAGAAGAGAAGGGAAAAGGGCCAGAAGGAATATTTGAAGAAATAATGATGGAATATTTCCCTACCCTATTGAAGGACATAGATATCCATGTCCAAGAAGCACAGCATACTCCCATCTGAACAAATCTGAATAGACCAACTCTGAGGCACATACTAATCAAAATATCAAATGCCAAAGACAGAGAAATCTGAGAGCAGCAAGAGAAAAGCAATGCATAAATATAAGGGATACCCAATAAGATTAAGTGCTGATTTCTCATCAGAAACCATGGAGGCAAGAAGGCAGTGGTATATATTTAAGATACTGCAAGAGAAAAACAGCTAGCAAAGAATTTTATATCCAGCAAGATTATCTTTCAAAAAATGAGGGCGATATTAGAATATTCACAGATAAACAGAAACTGCGAGAGTTTATAACAAAAATACCAGCTGTGCAGGAAATACTAAAGGGAGTGTTAAAGCCTGAAAAGAAAAGACAGGAGAGAGAGGCTTGGAAGAGAGTCTAGAAATGATGACTGTATTAGTAACAGTAACTAAAAGTGTCAAAAATAAAAAGACAGATAAAATGCAAAGATCAAAATGGATGAAATAAGAACTGCCTTTACAGTAATAACATTGAATGTTAATGGATTAAACTCTTCAATCTAAAGACACAGACTGGAGGAATGAATAAGAAAATAAATATAAGTCATCTATATGCTGTCTGCAAGAGACTCACCTTAGACCCAAGGATACCAATAGACTGAAAGTGAACAGTTGGAAAAAGATATTCCACACATTCAGCAATGCAAAAAAAAAAAAAAAAAAAGCTGGGGTAGCTATACTTATATCAGATGATATAGACTTTAAAAGCAAAGCTGTTATTAGAGACAAAGAAGGACATTACATATTAGTAAAAGGAATGATTCACCAGGAAGAAATAACAATCATAAATGTATATGCATCTGACCAGGATGTCCCAAGATACATGAGGCAAACATTGGCAAAACTGAAGGGAGAAATAGATATCGCTACAATAATAGTTGGAGACTTCAGTACACCACTCTCAGCATTGGATAGGACATCTGAGCCAAGGATCGATAAAGAAACATAGAGCTTGAATAATATGGTACATGGACTAAACCTAATAGACATATACAGAACATTGCACCCCCAAACAACAGAATATATATTCTTTTCAAGTGCTCATGGATCTTTCTCCAGGATAGACCATATGTTGTGTGTCATAAAGAAGATCTCAATAAATTCAACAAAATCGAAATTATACAAAGCACTTTCTTTGATCATAATGGAATAAAGTTGAAAATCAATAAGTGGCAGTAAAAGGGAAAATTCACATACATATGGAGATTAAACAACACATCCTTAGTGGGTCAAAGAAGAAATTTCAAGAGAAATCAATAAATATCTCAAAATGAATGACAATGAGAATACGACATTTCAGAACCTATGGAATGCAGTGAAGGCAGTGTTGAGAGGAAAATTTATAGCCCTCAATGTTTACATTGGAAAAGAAGAAAGAGCTAAAATTAAGGACCGAACTACACAGCTAGAGGAACTAGAAAAAGAACAGCAAACTAATCCCAAGAAGAAGGAATGAAATAAAGATTAGAGTAGAAATAAATGAAATTGAGAACAAAACAGCAATAGAGATAATTAACAAAACCAAAAGTTGGTTCTTTGAAAAGATTAACAAAATGGACAAGCATTTAGCTAGACTGACTAAGAAAAAAAATAGAATATGCAAATAAATGAAATAAAAAATGAAAATGGGACCATTACTCCTGACCCCACAGAAATAAGAGAGATCATAAGAGGATACTATGAATAACTTTATGCCAAAAAACTTGATAATGAAGATGAAATGGAAAAATTCCTAGGAAAGTACAACCTATACTGACCCTATAAGAAATAGAAGACCTCAACAAACCAATCACAAGTAAAGAGATTGAAACAGTCATTAAACAGCTCCCCAAAATGAAAAGCTCAGGACCAAATGGTTTCACAGGTGAGTTCTACCAAGCATTCAAAGAAGATTTAATACCAATCTAACTCAAACTCTTCCAAAAAATTGAACAAGAAGGAACGCTACCAAACTCATTCTATGAAGCCAATATACCCTAATACCAAAGCCAGATAAAGATATTACGAAAAAAGAAAATTACACACCCATTTCTCTAATGAATACAGATGCAAAAATCCTCAATAAAATACTTGCTAATTGAATCCAACAACACATTAAAAGAATTATTCATCATGATCAAGTGGGTTTTATGCCAGGCATGCAAGGCTGGTTCAACACAAGAAAATAAATCAGTGTAATACACCACATTAATAAATCAAAGAAGAAAAATCACATGATTTTAGTGATTGACACAGAATAGGCATTTGACAAAATACAGCATCCTTTCTTGATAAAAATACTACAAAAAATAGGAATTGAAGGAAACTTTCTCAACATGATAAAGGCCATATATGAAAAGCCCACAGCCAACATTGTAATCAATGGTGAAAGACTGAAAGCTTTCCCGTTGAGATTAAGGACAAGACAAGGATGCCCATTGTCACCACTACTGTTCAACATAGTGCTAGAGGTTCTAGATAGAACAATCAGGCAAAAAAAAAAACATAAAAGGCATCCAAATCGGAAAGGAAGAATTAAAACTTTCACTATTTGCAGATGATATGATCGTATATCTAGAAAGTTCCGAAAAAACTACAACAAAGCTGCTAGAGCTAATAAATTATTTCAGTAGAGTGTCAGGATACAAGATAATATGCAAAAATCAGTGGTGTTTGTATACATTAGTAATGCACAATCTGAGGAGGAAGTCAGGGGGAAAATTCCATTTACAATAGCAACTAAAAGAATCAAATATTTAGGAATAAACTTAACTAAGGATGAAAAGCACTTATATTCAGAAAACTATAATTCATTGTTAAAAGAAATTTAAACAGACCTAAATAATTTGAAGAACTTTCCATGCTCATGGATTGAAAGACTAAATATCATTAAGATGTCAATTCTACCCAAATTGATACACAGATTCACTGCAATCCCAATAAAAATTCCACCAGCATTTTTTAAACAAATGAAAAACAGAATTACCAAATATATCTGGAAAGGTAAGAGGCCCTGAATAGCCAGAAACATGTTAAAAATGAAAAGTGAAGTTGGAGGACTCTTACTTCCAGACTTTAAGTCTTAGTACCTATCTACAGTAGTAAAAACAGCCTGGTATTGGCATAAAGATAGACACACAGACCAATGGAACTGAATTGATGGTTCAGGAACTGACCCTCACATCTATGGCCAAGTGATTTTTGACAAGCCTGTCAAACCCACCCATCTGGGACAGAATGGTTTATTCAACAAATGGTGCTGGGAGAACTGGATATCCATGGCCAAAAAAAAAGAAAGAAGACCCCTATCTCACACCTTATACAAAAATTAACTCAAAATGGATCAAAGACCTAAATATAAAAGCAAGTACAATAAAGCTCCTAGAATAAAATGTAGGGAAACATCTTCAAGACCTGGTGGTAGGTGATAGCTTCTTAAACCTTACACCGAAAGCACAAGCAATGAAAGAAAACATGGATAAAAGGGACCTCCTCAAACTTAAACACTTTTGTGATTCAAGGGACTTCATCAAGAGGGTAAAAAGGCATCCCACTCAATGGGAGAACATATTTGGAAACCACATATCCGATAAGCGTTTGATTTCCATTCTATATAAAGAGATCATATAACTCAGCAGTAAAACAGCAAGCAATCCAATTAAAAAATGGGCAGAAGACTTAAATAGACATTTCTCCCAAGAGGAAGTATAAATGGCCAAAAAGCACATGAAAAAATGTTCAATATCACTCACTATTAGGGAAATGCAAATTAAAACAAAATGAGATATCATCTAACACTGCATAGAATGGCCATTATTAAAAAAAAACAGATAACAATAAGTGCTGGAGATGATGTGGAGAAATAGGAACACTCCTTCACTGTTGGTGGGAATGTAAAATGGTGCAGCCTCTGTGGCAGACAGTTTGGCAGTTCCTCAGGCAGCAAAATATAGAACTGCCATATATTCCAGCAATTCCTCTACTAGGAATATATCCAGAAGAACTAAAAACTATGACACAAACAGACATCTGCACACCGATGTTCATAGCGGCATTATTCACAATTGCCAAAAGATGGAAACAACCCAAGTGTCCATCAGCCAATGAATGGATAAACAAATGTGGTATATACATATGATGGAATACTATGCTGCAGTAAGAAGAAATGAAATTGGGACACATGTAATAACAAGGATGACTCTTGAAGACATCATAGTAAGCGAAGTAAGCCAGACACAAAAGGACAAATATTGCATGGTCTTATTAATATGAACGAAGTACAAAGAATAAACACATGGAGTTAAAACCTAGAGTATAGGTTATTAGGAGATAAGAGGACGGTTGAGAAGAACTACGGATGCTTAATGTATGTAGAAGCTTTAATTAACTTGATTGTAAAAGTGTGGAAATGGATAGAGTTGATGGTAACACATTATATTGAGTAGCCACTGGTTTATAAATGAGATTGTGGCTAAAAAGGGTAGTCTGAGGAAGTAAATGCCAATTGAAAGAGAGCTAAAGAATAAACTAGGGACTGAATAACACAGTGAACCCAGAGATGGATGAGAATTGTGGTTGAGTGAACAAATGCAAGAGTATCTTTCTGTGAGCTAGAGCAGATGTACATCACTATTGCAGGGTGGTGGGAATGTGGAGAAGCATGGGAAAACTACAATTGGTATGACCTATAGACTGTGGTTAACAGCAATACTTCAATATTCTTGCATCAATGCCAAAGATGTACTGTGTTGATAATGGAGGTGTATGGAAAAAGTGTGCCAAATGTACGCTATGGATCATAGTTGGTGGTAATAGTCCGATATATTATCTCATAATCTGTAACAAATGTTCCACCATGGTGTAGTGTGTTGGTGAAGGGGTGTTGTATGGGAATTCTACACATGTGTTTGATTGTTTTACAAGTTCACAACCTCTGTAATAAAAACCTCTGTAAAAAATATAAGGTGGGTTGGGGGGAAAATACACCAAATGTAAGATAGGGATTATAATTAGTAGTAATATTTTGATGATGCTCTTGCATAGTTTGTAACAAATGTTTCACAATAATGCAAAGTGTTGGTGGAGGGGTGATGTATGAGACTCCTGTATGATGTTATGTATGTTTATTTTATAAGTTCACAATCTTTACTATACACTTATTGTTTATGCATGTTCATGTATGAATGATATACTTCAATAAATATATTTTAAAAATTAATGGATCAAGGACCTCAATATAAAAGCTACATTAAAAAAACTAGCAGAAAATGTAGGGAAACATCTTCCAGATCTTGTGGTAGGTGCTAGTTTCTTAAACCTTACACCCAAAGCATAAACAACAAAAGAAAAAAATAGATAAATGAGATCTCCTCAAAACTAAACACTTTTGTTCATCAGAAGACTTTGTCAAGAAAGTAAAAAGGCAGCCTATTCAATAAGAGAAAATATTTGGAAACCACATATAATAATGTGTTTGATATCCATGTTATATAAAGTGATCATGCAACTCAACAATTTTAAAATAAACAACTTAATTAAAAAATGGGCAAAAGACTTGAATAGATATTTTTCCAAAGAGGAAATACAAATGGCCAAAAAGCACATGAAAAAAAGGTTTGAAATCACTAGATATTAGGAAAATGCAGATGAAAACTACAACAAGATACCATTTCTCACCTTATAGAATGGCCATTAAATTAAAAGACAACAACAGAAAACTCCAAGTGCTAGAGAGGATGTGGAGAAACAGGAACACTTCTTCACTCTTGGTGGGAATGTAGAATGTTGCAGCCTCTGTGGAAGACAGTTTGGCAGTATCTCAAAGCTGAATATACAACTGACATATGATCAGCAATCCCATTATTAGGAATATATTCAGAAGAACTGAAAGCAAGGATATGAACTGACATTTGCACACTGATGTTCATGGCATTAGTCAAAATTGCTAAACTATGGAACCAGCCCAAATGTCCATCAACCAATGAATGGATCAACAAAATGTGGTATATGCATGCAATGGAATACTATTCATCTGTGAGAAGAAATGAAATCGGCATGCATATGACAACATGGATGAACTTTGAGGATATTATGTTGAGTGAAATAAGCCAGACACAAAAGGACAAATATTGTATGGTCTCACTAATATGAATTAAATAAGATGAGCAAACTCACAGAGGTAAACGCTAGAGTATAGGTTACTAGGAGATAGAATTTGGGTTGAGAATGGGAGCTGATGCTTAATGTATGTAGCGTAATTAATAAGGTTAATTGTAAAAGTGTGGAAATGAATAGAGTTGATGGTAACAAATTATAGTGAGTATAACTAACACTCCTAATATATAAATGTGATTGTGGCTGAAAGGGGTAGTCTGTGGATGTAAATGTCAATTGAAAGGAAGTTAGAGAATAATCTAGGGAATGCATAACATAGTGATTTCAGTGGTGGATAAAGATTGTGTCTAATAGTATAAATATAAGAATGTTCTTTTACAAAGTGTTAAGAATATGATACACAGGAAAATTACAACGAATGTAATTTATGGATGATAGTTGACAGTAATATTGTAATATTTTTGCAGCAATGGCAAAGAAGTTATTATATCAATTCTAAGGGACAAGAATTGGCAGGTATAAGTGGGTATGGGATTCTTCCTTTTGGAGTAATGAAAACGTTCTAAAATTGACTGAGGTGATGACAGCACAACTCTGAGATGAAAATGAGAGTCACTGAGTGTACACTTTGATTGGAGTGTACAAAGCATGGGACTGTATAACACAGGGAACCTTGTGATGGAAGATAGACTGTGGTTAACAGAACAAATATGTGAGAATGTTCTCTCATGAACTATAATAAGTATATAATACTAATTCAGGGTTTAATAATTGGGTGTGTTGGGGGAATATCTACCAAATATAAGATATGGGCTATAATTTGTAGTAATATTTTGACGATGCTCTTTCATAGTTTGTAACAAATGTTTCACAACAATGCGTCATGTTGGTGGTGAGGTGAAATATGGGACTCTGATATGATGTTACGCATGCTTGTTTTGTGAGTTCACAACTTTTACTATACATTTATTGTTTATGTATATTCATGTATGAATGATATGCTTCAATACAATTTTATTTGAAAACTATGTTGGAAATGTGACTACCTTTAAGTTATCTATACTTTCTGCACTCACTTTCTTTTATGTTTTTCATATTACTTTTTGGTAAGGTTTTGTTGAGGGCCTGAGTGTGCCTCTGCTAAGCTAAGAATATCCAGTAATCCTCTTGTACACTTGGGTCGGGCAGAATGGGCATCAAGCAACCCCAGGGGGGAAGGAGGAGTGAAACCATTAGGAATAAGTGTGACAAAACCCTAGAGGAGAAATGAACAGTGAAGAAAATCTGAGAGGAGATTTCTTTTTCTCTCAGTTGCTTTTCTCAGGGACAATTTGGAAAGGTCAGATTTATGTTGTGTTTTAAAAACGAAGGCAGTTTAGAAATAGATAACACTGTGACTAATGTAATCATGTGCATGATATAATTAGACTGTTTCTGCGTGCAGCAAAGGCTAGGGCCTCATCATTTCAGTGGCCACCTTAAGTAGGAGATACTAAAATAAAGGAAACCGGGAAGGAATTTTGGGAGGGGAGTATTCTAGAGACATTTCTACAGCTTCACAATATTTCTATGTCTGGCTGAATTTGGCTAATCTCAACATTAATCAAATTTTTTTCATATACATGGAAAAAAAACACACCAAAATTTACATCTACGGCACGCTCTCTTTTGAGCTCTAGGAAGGCTGGATGTGAGTGGGGTGCTCCATGATCTTAGAATTGAGACTGTTCTTTGAAGTGGTCCCAGAGAAGATAGGTCCTTTGAGTCTGTTTGCAAGTTGAGGACAGAGGTCTGTGTTCATTCAGGGAGAAGCAGCCATGAAAATGAAGAATTTGCTAAATAGGAGGAGAGAACCACTAAGAGTAATGCAAATTATAAATGTGGTGAATATTAATGGATTAGCGCCTCAGCTCTTGCAGCCTAAAGGTATAATTCACCATAAACCAGCCTGGAAGAGCTCAATCTTGTAAGGTTCACAGGCAGAAGTCCCAGTGGAGGACATAGGCCATTTGTCTATCTTTATTTCCTTCTCTCACCTCCAGGAGTGCAAGTTAATTACTAGCAGGCCATCACCACCTGAGCTTTGCCCCATTGACTGCAGTAGGATAAGAATTGGATTCCTACACAGTATTTCACCATAAAAGCTTGTGATAAGCCTGACAAACTATTTTTTTTTTAAGATTTATTTATTTACTTTATCCATTTTAACCACCCCCTTCCCCATTTGCTGTTTTGTGTCCATTCACTGGGCAATTCTCTGTTTCTATTTCCTGCCATCTCTTCTCATCCTCCTCCTCCAGTATTCACCAGGATTCGATCCTGGAGACATCCGATGTAGGAGAGAGATGTTCTGTCACCTGCGCCCCCTCGGTTCCTGGCTTTCAGAGCATCTCGTCTTGTCTCTCACCTGCATCTCTCTCCTGTTACGTCATCATCTTGTTGCCTGGCTCCCGGGGCCTGGCGGCTCACTGGCACACAGAGCCTGGCAGCCCATGTGCCTTCTATATACATATATTTTTTAAATTTTACCTGGAGGTCCCAGGGATCGAATCCAGGTCCCTCTATATGGCAGACGGATGCCCAACCATTTGAGCCACATCCGCCCCCCCCCTGACAAACTATTGACAGGTGGTTATGTAAGCTGAGAGGTATAGAAATAAAAGGATTAGGGTTGCAAACTGGAAGTTTGGTGCACTCAAAAATTACTGTCAAGGCTACTGGTTTCACATTATTTAAATGCTGTTAAGGATAATAATTTTGAACAATGTGTGGTTAAAATCTTCAGGCACAGTAGAGATGATCATAAATCTTGGCACTAAGACACTTTTACTAAAAATAAATATTTTGAAAATCTACCTCAGTCAATAATGTTTATTGAGAAGCTGCTTTGGGCCAAGACAAGTTTCAGAATAATGTACCTAAGTCCTTATAAAAAGTCTGTATCCTTTTCAAGTTTCCCCCCCAAGTCTTTGTTTTCCTTCCTTGCTTGAATAATCAGAACATCTGGTTGAAAAATGAAGTTGATTCTTTTATTGCTGATGGCAAGAGCAGAAAACAATCTACCTATTTATTGATTTATTTCTAAAATAAGTTGCCACAAGAACACTGAGATACTTCCCCAAAGTATTAAAGGTGTATGGAGGAGAGGAGATAATTTAATTCTTCCTGAGCACTCTGGCACTAAACTAAGGTGGTAGAAAGGGGTTAGCATTCCTCTGATGAATGCACTTCAGATCTTTTGATTCATTGGATAAAAGTCTCTGGAGAATACATTCCAATATATGAAAACCAAACTGAGACATACCAAAAACTAATGTTTTATCTTGATTGCCCTTCTGCCCTTCCCCAAGATATTTAAAATTTGGACAAGGAAATCTAAATTTGGTGTTTGTTCACTTTGAGATATTGTGTTGGGGGTGAGGTGTGGCAATGGGACACTAAGAAACAAAAGCAGATCCCTAGGTATAATAGTGGTTCACCCAGAAGGTGAAAGACAATCAGTCCATTAGTCCAACAATGAACAGGCAAATCTTCATGGAGAACATTCTGTGATCCCAAAACCGTATCACATCCTATCCTGGGAGAGAGAGAGTGTAAAAGTCTAGTTACAGAGACAAAAGTGTGATTGTTAAATAGAAATATTTACTAACAATTAAAAATGGTTTAAGGGACCACACACTTAATTGAGCTTGAAAGGAGGTAAAGATACTTGAAAAAAGGAGAATTTCAAATTAGGCTTCAGTTTAATTGGTCTTAGAAGATTAGGAGAGAGGGTAATAATCCCCCCAAAGTAGGTGGTCCTTCTAGTCCCATGTATCTCTCTAAGTGGTTCTCCTATTTCCTACTTCTCCTTCTCCTCCCTCCTCCTCTTTCCTACTCTCCTCCTCTTCTTCCTTCTTCTTCCTCTTCTTCTTCTCCTTATTTGTAGTCAGGAAAGGACTATATGGATTAATCTATGCTTGGCTTTTTGCCCTTAGTAGTTTGGTTCTTTTAAGTGAGCAGTTAGTACCTGCTGGGTAGTAACTCCAGCAGGAATTCCTAGCACTCTAATGGACGCTAGTTTGCAGTTGACAACCACAGTTTCTGTGGCTATCGGGGGAATTCTGAATTATTGGGCAAGTGCGGGAGAGGGGCTGCCCTTGAGATCTGCATGTATAAATTGGGGAAGCTGGGGTTTAGAAAATACACATTTAATAAATATTTTGGTGACCATTATAATGAGGTTGTTGAGCACAAAGGAATCCTTTCTGAGGCACTGGTGGCTTTGAAGTTCTCAGGGAGCATCAGGTGCTTTTAGGACCATGCAACTTTTTAGAATCAGGAGCATTTATCTGGGGTTAAAGGTAAAAAATGTGTTCTAAGGGCAGGGTTTGTTAGCCACTCAATTTGGAATCTACTGTTGATGTTACATTTTGTCAGTTTTACTCCAAGTTTTCCTCTGGAATAATGTCATTATTTGCCCCTCATTAGAGTATGATAAACTGAATCAAAAAGATTGAAAGCATCAGATTTGCCTAGCATTCTTAACCACTAAGATCCCAGCTCATTGCTCAAATTAGCCAATTATAATGTGACTTCAGAATTAGATTTTTGAAGTGAAAATTTCTGTTTTCATACTTAGGGGAAGAAAAATTAAGGTAACTACAGGGCTTCCATACACCACCAACACCTTGCATTTTTGTGAAACATTTATAAGAAATTATGAAAGAGCATCATCAAAGTATTACTATTAGCTATAGCCTATATCTTATATATGGTGTATCTTCCCCTAAACCATCCTATTATTTTTTTGTACATAAACCACACAATTTATCAAAGTGTACAATCAATGGCATTTGGTATAATCAAAGAGTTGTCATAACCCTAGATTTTGATGTTCTCTAACCCTAAATGTTTATTATTGGACTTTGGTTCGGAAAAGACCTTGAACTCATGTTACGCAACCATTTATTTGGAGGGAAGTAAAACCATTCATGATAACATACAACTTACTATTAGTTTATTTACTAATATATATTTAAAATTTGACTTCTGGGAACCACAAGAAACCTGAGTTTCTTTGAAGGTCTCACTTTATTTTAGATCCTGAGGTCCAAGGCAGAAAAATACTCTACTACAACAATATTACACTCTAGTGAAAAACAACAGAAAATAAACTCATGAATAAATAATTTCAGTGATCAATAAGTATTAAAAAGAAAGGAAATCAATGGGATAAAGAGTGACCTCACTGGAGGAGAGAAGTGTGGAAGGCTGAATCATGTCCCCCACAAAGACATATTCAAGTCCTCACCCAGCACCCCAGCCCTATTGGTGTGGACACATTTGTAAGTAGGATCTTTGAAGATCCTATTTGGATGAGGCCAAGCTGAATCAAGGTTAATTCAATATGACTGGAGTCCTTATAAAGAGAAGAAACATGGAAAGAGATGGGCACCTGAGCAGCAGCAGTAGAGCCAGAGGAGGAGACAGAAGGAGATAGACCACCTGGAATGGAGGTAGATTGGGCCAGCACCAGAACACTACAGACTTCAGAGAAACCATCACCTGTCAATACCTTGATTTTGGACTTCTAGCCTCCAAAACTGAGACAATAACCTCCTGTTGTTTAAGCCAAGACCATGGCATTAGCTATAACATGCCTGGAAAACTAAGACAGGAGTAGTTGGCTATTTTCCAAAGGATGGCAAAGAAAGGCTTCCTGAACATGAGCTGAGAAGACATCATCCAGGTCAAAATCTGGGCAAGATCATTTCAGGAAGAAGGAACAGAAAGGGCTGATGTGTCTGTGATGGTTAATTTCATGTATCAGTTTAGCTAGATTATGTGTCCTGTTGTTTGGTCAAACAAGCATTAGTCTGATTGTTACTGTGAGGGTATTTCATAGATGGATTTAAATAGTCAGTTGATTGCATCTGATCACATCTACAATCAATAAAAGAAATTGCCTTCAGCAATGGGAGGAGTCTCCTCATCCAATCAGTTGGAGGCTTTAAAGGGAGAACTGAGGACTTCAGCAGTCAGAAAGAAAAATTTCTATTTCTACTTGAGCCAACCAGCTTCTCCTGGGGAATTCAACATCACCATCAAATTTCCAACTTGCAACATGGTCTATGGACTTTGGACTTGCCAATTCTCTGGTCAAATTGGCCAATTCTTATAGAAATTATATTACATTATATAAATATATAACATAAATTTATATATATATATTTTTTTCTCTGCAAAAACCTGACTAATACAGTGTCATTACTGAAAAAAATAGTTTTATGAACATATTTGGCAAAAGAACCTGAAATGAACATTAGAGAGGAGGTGGTTGGGGGAGATATCATAGCAAGTATCAGTTAGGTGCAGAATGGGATTGGAGTGAGGGACACCAAAATCCACTCCCAGCCACCTTATCATTTTCCTCCTTTAACTATAGAGGAAAAAAAGTCTAAAACTTAGTTTCTCAAAATGTCTTGTAGTATGGATGCCATGTAATGCACTTTTTTGGCCAAAGATACAAAAAAGACAGTTTTTACAGGGATCTCTAAGGAAAGGTTTTATGTTCCTATTAAAAGAATAGTCTTGGCTGGGATGGTTTAACCACCTGCCCCTTTTCATTTCTTCATTCAAAAATAATCATTAAGGACCTAATATGTGACAAAACTGTTCTAGGTATTGGAGATATGGTTGTGAACAAGTTACATGTTACATTTTGTGAATCTCCACCAAGTGATATAGGAATAAATAAAAGATATAAACACATGTAAGCACATGCACATACACACAAACTATGTGATGGTTAAGTGCCATGAAATGATGAGGAGGGCAAAGATGAAAAGGTGGTTGCTATTATTCAAGAGGGTAGAGAAACCCTCTTTAATAAGGCAAACTTTAAACAGGGACCTGAAGGAAATGAATGAGCAAGCAATGTAGAAATCTGGAGAAAGAGCATTATCATTTTAGGGAATAGCAAGTGGAAAAATTCAGCTTAAATACTGCGATAAACTAGTAAAATATAGAAGTTTTAAGTAGTGCTATCAGGTGATCTTAATCAAATTTTAGAAAGGTAACTCAGAGGAAACGTATGTATCAATTTGGGGCCTACAGAAGGAAAGCAGATTTGGAATGAAAAATGATGACTTCATCTTTGTACATGTTGAGCTGCAGTTGTCTGTGAGACATCCTGATATTACTACCTTCCATACAGTTGGATATATAGGTTGTAATTCCAAGAGAGAAGTTTTGGCAAGCCTTATAGATTTTGTAATACTTAAAATATAGGTGGAAGTGGAAATTATATGATGGACAAGATTTTGTTGGAAAATGTGAAGATTATAAAGGAAAGATAGTGGAGGCTGGAGACTGTGATTTTAAATGTGTCTGTATCTCCCTGTACCACCAAAGAGAGCAAACTCCTTTGGAGAACATATTTGTAGCCTTTTCATTTATCTTTGGAGACTGACACAGAACAGGCCCTTGGAAAATAAACCCATGAAGTTGACATCACCACATCTTATCCCAGGTGAAATTTTGCTTCATAAGCACTTAAAGTTGGCTTGCCATTGTAGCCTGACTTCCATTTGTTCTGTTGTGGGAGGAAAGGGAATGAAGCACTTTCTGTTTTCTGGGATTCTGGGTCATTTTCTATGTAAAGGATTTCAAGTATGCAACTGGATGACTTTTCATATAATACCCCCAAGAAGTACACTGTTAGAAGCATCCCAGGAGCTCCCTGCTTTGTCCTTCCCTGTCATTACTTGCCCCCACCTCATTCCAATGTATATTCTATTCTGACTTCTAATACTATAGATTAATTTGGCCTGCTTTTCAATTTTATATAAGGTATCATATTGTATCAATTCTTTTGTTTCTGTTATCTTTATCCCACTTAGTCAGATTCTACCACAAATTATTTTTCCAATTTTCTACAAAAGGGCAGTTGGGTTATTTCCAGATTTCAGCAGTTATAAATGACACTGCTATAAACATTCTTGATGTGGTTTTTTTGGTGAATTTTTCTATGGATTTCTGTGCTAAGGGAGAGTCTCTAAAAAGTCTGTTGACACTTCCACTTCTGGATAGCAGGTAGAAAGTTGCAAGAAACTGTTACTCCATCATTAAGAATGAAGGCACTCTGAATAAGACATAAAATCATGCTTTTAAAATTCACCAGAGAATGTGAAGACACTTACATTAACAAAACTCCAGAAAAGGAAATATATGACAAAAAGAACATGAAGGGTAGAGAGGTGTTAATGGAATTAAACTTTTATAAGGGTCTTACATTGTTCTTAAAGTAATGTAATACTATTTAAAGATAAATTGTGTAAACTTAAAACATCATATTGTCAATTCTAGAACAATCACCAAAAATGTAGCACAAATAAATATGACAAAAATGTCAGTTTAGGAAAACTTAACAAACAAGCAAACTTTCAGAGGCACAAGGATTGTGGACTCCAAGGGAATACTAGAATGTAAATGGCCGACACAGACGTATATTATTTGATATGAGTGGTGCATTCTAAAGTTGTCAATGCAGCATTCCTCTAATGCTTAGAGTATCAAACTATATGAAGCAAAAACTGAAAATAAGAAATAGGCAAATTCAGAATTATACTTGGAGATTTCAACAATTACATTTGGATAATTGCAGAACAATCAATGAAAATCAGTAAGTTCTTAGAAAACTTGAGCAAACTTATAAACAAGTTGACCTAACAGTCATTCATAGAATACTATACCCAACACTAGCACAATAGGCATTACTTAAAAATTGATAAGCTAAGCTTCCACCTTAAGGATCTAGGGAAAACATTAAACTCAAAGTAACTAGAAGGAAATAATAAGATAAAATCAGAAATCAATAAAATAGAAAATAGAAAACAATAATGAACAATAATGATTCTGTGAAAATATTAATACATTGGTAAAACCTTAGCAAAAGTGATCAGAGGAAAATAAAGAAGATACAAATTACTTACGTAAATAATAAAAGATAAGTGATTATTACAGATCTACTGGTGATAAATTATAATGGGACAAAGTTAGGAACAACACTTTGCCAATTAGTTTTAGGTAAAATCAATAAATTCCTTGTAAAACATAATTTATCATAACTTATACAAAAGGGATTAAGAAAATTCAAATAGCATTATATCTATTAAGGAAAGTGAATTTGAAAATTTAAAACAGCTTTTTCAAAGAAAATTACAGGTGAAGATGGTGTCACATTTAATTTCCATCAAACATTTGAGGGAGAAACACTACCAACCTTACACAGACTTGTGGAAAAAGGAAGAAGAAGTAATATTTCCCAACTCATTTTATGAGGCCAGCCTTACCCTGATATAAAAACGCAAAAGACATTGCAAGAAAAGAAAGCAAAATTCTTAAAATATATTTTAGCAAATTTGAATCTAGCAACATAGAAAAAGGCTAATACATCATGACCAAGTGGAAAATACCCCAGAAATTCAAGGTGGTTATTTAATGAAATACCTAGAAATACATCTGATAAATATTTTTGTAGTGTGGACATGTACACTACCCTGAAATAGACTAATCATTGTGGAGAAAAATTATTGAAGACCTAAATAAAAGGAGATATATCACTTGTTTATACAATATTTTAGTATTGTTAAAATAACAATTTTTCTCCAAACTGATTTATAAATTCAGTGCAATATTAATAAAACTATCGGCAGGCTATTTTCTAAATATATGGAAATTTTAAACAAGGATCTAGAGTAACTAAAATTATTTTGAAAAATAAGAAATTTGAAGAACTTGAAAGACTTCATTTTAAGTCTTGAATCTTATTATAAAGTTAGAGTAACTTAAATTAGTATTTGTGTTTGGATAGACAAATAAGTCAGTGGAACATATAGGCTATGCTGCTCAATACAGTAGCCACTCGCTACATGTGGCTACTAAGAACTTAAAATGTGACGAGTCAAGATTGAAATGTGCGGTAAGTATTACACACAACCAGATTTCAAATACTTGGAAGAAAAATAAAAATGTTAAGTATATCATTAATAATTTTTATATTAACCATATGTTCAAATGATAATATTTGAATACATTGGGTTATATAAAATGTATTATTAAAATTCATTTCACCTGTTTATTTTTTTAATTTGGCTACTAGAAAATTGAAAATTACATATTTAGCTTGCATTCTTGGCTCACATTATATTGATATTGGACGGTATTGGTATTGACATGGAAAGTTCAGAAACAGACTCATATATATGTGGTTAACACATTTTTAATCTAATGTATAAAGAAAATTATTTTAAGATATAGATCATTCAGGGTTTACCATAGAAGCATAACCAATAGATTATATTGGTTATGTAAATATTTATAGGTAGATTATATAATTTCTTTGTTTCTATTGATGTGATCTTGTTATTTTTATCCTTTTCCTAGTGCAGTAAATTACATTGATTTTCTAATATTAAACCAACCTTCCATTCTTGGCATCTATTTCACTTGGTCATGATGTATTAACCGTTTTCTATGCTGGATTAGATATATCTGTATCTATATCATTTATTACAAGCAATAAGCTTATGTAATTGTGGGGGCTGGTAGGTAAGCCTAAAGTCTGTGGAGCAGGACATGAAGAAAAGAAGATCATAAGCAGATTGACGCACTGCAGGAAGAACAGGCTGAAGTTTTTGTTTACAGGCAGTCCAGAAGAAAAGATCACAAGAAGTCTGGCGCTCCACAGGCATGGGCTAACGCGTTTTCATATAGGCAAAAATCCCTTCTCTATCTAGGGAAAGCCTCGGCTCTGTGTTAAGGCCTTCCAACAGTTTAAGACAAATCCACCCAGGATAATCTCACTTTTAACTGATTAACTCAGCCTACCCCACCATCCCACTCCATGATAATATCCTTAATTTAAAGTCATTGATTAGATACTTTAATTCCATCTGCAAAATCCCTTAAAAGTTTTATCAGGGTTTGAATAATTGGGGACTATACCCTAATCTAGCCTAATCTTAAGCAAATCACTGGACTTTCCTTTTTGGAAGATGAAGTAAACATGCTTTTCCCTATTCCTCCCATTAAATACAATTAAAAATCCTAGACGTTGTATATAAAACAAACATAAGAAAATTCTGAAAGATGGACAGAAGAAAACAGACCTTCTAGAGAGCTAGATCCAATTAATAACAAATCATGAGTTCTGTGGGTTTTCTTTTTGGTTCATATATCCAAAAATTGGAGCTGAAGAAGATGGCAAACCAGACATGACAAAGAGTGCAGAAAAAAGCCCTAGCCAAAGCTAACTCTTTCTAGAAAAAAGATCATGATAGATAAAACCTAGAAATATAGAAAATATTTAGAGAATAACCACTCCACTGCTGCCAAACCCCAGAGAAGAAACTTTGCCCTCCAAATCCCACCCGTGTCAGCAAAGGTCAAATGGAGACTAGGTTTTCACTCTCATCAGCCTGTAATGAAGCACCAAAAGAAACCAACTGGGATGATGTCTTAGTTTCCTAGCTGCTAAAACTAATACCGTAAAATCGGTTGGAGTAAGCAAAAGGAATTTATTGGCTTACAGTGTTCAAGCTAGAAGTCCAAATAGGTGCATTAGCAAGGCAATGCTTTCCTCCCTGAAGACTGTGGCATTCTGGGGTTTATTTGCCAGTGATCC
The DNA here is from genome assembly GCA_026826555.1 of Tolypeutes matacus. Classification (NCBI taxonomy): domain Eukaryota; kingdom Metazoa; phylum Chordata; class Mammalia; order Cingulata; family Chlamyphoridae; genus Tolypeutes; species Tolypeutes matacus. The sequence continues at coordinate 28,058,039 of JAKSZT010054030.1, forward strand.
TTGGTCTGTGGCTTTTCTGTCACATGGCAATGCACATGGTGGCATCTTCCTTTCTCTTGCAGATTCCATTGACTTCCAGTTTCTGGCTGCTCTCTTTGTCTTCTCTTCCTGTGTCCAATTTCATTTGCTTATTAGGACTTTAGCCATATTGGATTAAGGCCCGCCTCATTCAGTTTGGGCACACCTTGGCTAATAACATCTTCCAAGGTGGCATTTACACATGGTTTCACAACCACAGGACATGGGGTTGAGACCTGAACATGTATTTTGTAGGGTATATGATTCAATCTCCAACAGTGATCTCAGAGAACTCAGTGGAAGCCCTGAACTCTTATCACTGCCTGGTGGTAAAAAGCCTTTCCTTCACACACAGTATCCGTTGTGACTAGGTGGGGTCAGTAACAAAGTAATCCTACCTCTCTCTACCGGGAGATATAAGTGAAGACCTAGTTAGAAGTTGTAGCTCTTATCCTTACCTAGTAGTAATGAGGAGCACTCTTTCAGGTATCAATGAAACCAAGTGAGGAACACGGACATCAACCCTCAACTGGAAGCAATGAGGCAGTGCTCCACCAGTCTCCATGTTCTCTGCCAAAACAGTGACAGAAGAAATCATCTAAAATATATTTGTATAGCATCCAAAGTCTCACAAAATATATAGATTTCAATTAAAAAAAGAACCATGAAGATTGCAAACTGATTGAAGATAATCAATAGATGTCAACTCTAAAATGATAAAGATGTTAGAATTATCTCAGAGGTTTTAAGGCAGCTATTATAAAAATCCTTCAAGAAGCATTTATGAATAGGCTCGAAACAAAGGAAAAAAAAAAAAGACTGTCGGCAAAGAAATAGAAAAAATAAAAAGGAAATAAAAGAAAAATTTAGAACTGAAAAATACAATAACCAATATAAAACTAGCTCAATGCATAGGTTTAGCAGCAGAATGGAAGGGACAGAAGAAATAATCTGTGAACATGAAGATAGAATAATACAAAATTACCCACTACGAACAACAAACAAATGGAGTGAAAAAAAAAAAAAAAAAAAGAAAACTGAATGGAGAGTCAGAGGCACAAAGGAATCAAAATCAAGGCACATCATTGTCAAACTTTTGAAAATTAAAGAGAGAAAACTATCTTTGAAGAAGCAAAAGTGAAATGACACATTAGCAATAGAAGAAAGAACATTCAAATGACAAAGGATTTCTCATAAGAAATCATGGAGACCATGAAGACATGACACAACTTTTTTCAAATGCTGAAAAAAGAAAGAATTGCTAACTCAGCACCCTATATCTAATGAAAATATCCTTCAGGAATGACAAAGAAATCAAATTATCAGAAGAAGGAAAACTAAGAGAATTTGTCTTTAGTAGACCTACTATGAAGGATCATTAAACCAAGTTCTCTAAACATAAAGGAAATGATAAAAGAAATCTTGGAACATTAGAACAAAGAAAGCACATGATTAGCAAAAATATGAGTAAATACAATAGACTTTCCTTTTCCAATTGATTCATGTTTGATGGCTCAAGTAAAATTATAACTTTGTCTGATGTGGTTCTAAAAGTATATAAAGGAAATATTTAAGACAATTATAAATGAGGAGTTTAAAGGTATGTAAAGGGAGCTGGGATTTCTATACCTCATTTAAACATACAATGTCAATACTTAGATACTATGATAAGTTATATATACACAATGTACTACCTAGATCAACCATTAAAGAACTTTACAAAGGGATACACTAAAAATGCTATAAGTATATCAGAAGGAAATTCTTAAAAGTGTTGAAGTAAATACAGTAAGTCAGGAAAATAAAACAAACAAAACATAGGTAAAAAAAATGAAAACAAAAAATATTTAATCCCTGACATATCAAACAGTATAAATACATTAAATGTACCCAATTAAAAGACCAAATATGTAAGAATGGAATAAAAACACGATCCAATTATATGGTATCTTCAAGAAACTTACTTCAAATATAATTATTTGGATAAGCTGAAAGTAAAAGAATGGAAAAGGATATATGCATATATATCAATCAAAATAAAGCAGGAATAGCTATATTAATATCAGATAAATTAGACTTCAGAGCAAAGACTATTATCAGAGAATACGACATGATAAACAATAAGGGGTCAACCCACCAAGAAGACATAGCAATCATAAATGTTTAGTCACTAAACAACCGAGCTTCAAAATATGTGAAACAATAACTGATAGAACTGAAGGAGAAATAGGTAAATTAACAATCATACTTGGAGAAATCAACAATCCTCTGAAAAATTGATAGAAAAATAAGTCAGAAAATAAGCAAGAATAAAGAAGATGTCAACAACACCAACATAATCTAATCTTTTACAGGCCATGCCAGCCAACAACAGTGGAATATACCTTCCTTTAAAATACTCATGGAATATAGATCATAATAGGCCATATCCTGGACATACAGCAAATTTCAACAAACTTAACAGAATTGAAATCCTACAGAGTGTGTTTTCTGACCACAATACAATTGAATAAGATATCAGTTGCATAAATACAAAAGGAAGCTCTCCAAGTGGGAAACTGAGTGCACATCTCAATAATCCATGGGTCAAAGGGACAGTGACAAGGGAACCATAAAAGTTCCATGAAAATACAATATATCAAATTTTGTAGGACTCAGCTAAGGCCAGGATGAAAGGGAACTTTATAGCTCTAAATATATTAGAAAAGAGGAAAAGACTCAAATCAGTAAGCAAAGATCTCATCTCAAGAACCTAGAAAAAGAAGGGCAAAATAAAGCCAAGGTGAACAAATGAAATAATAAAAAAGATAAAATGAATAAAATGCTAAAAAAAAAAAAAAACTCACAAAAACATTTATGAAGGTTTATCAAAGGGACACAGATGTCAAGTGAAATAGCTTCCAGTGTACAAAGGTGAAGTAGTTTAGTGTGAGCTACACATAGTGAATACTATACAAGGAATATGGTATGGAAAGGGGGAAAACATAAATTTTAAGTGGATAAACCTGAATAATATTCACTCAGCCAGGTCATCATCATCAAGATTAACATTGATGTAAACATGAACAGTGATAAATCACTTTCATAGTATGTACTCAATATGAAATGGAGAAATGGCATTTTACCTCTATAGTCTCCCTTCAAATAATCCATCACCGCAATCTTATCATGAGGAAAACAACAAACTAATTCCTATAGAAGGACATTCTACAAATTACCTTATGTGTATCTCCTAAAACTGCCAAAGTCATCAAAAACAAGGAAAGTCTAAGAAACTATCACAGCTGAAAGAATCCTAAGGAGCTATGGCAGATAAAAGGAATGTAGTGCCCTGGATAGAATACTGGAAAATAAAAAGAACATTAGATAAAAACTAAAAATATGAGTAAAATATGGACTTTATTTAATAATAATGTATCAATATTAGGAAATTAATTGCAATAAATGTACAATACTAATGTAAGATGGTACTTTAGGCAAAATTGGATATACTGGAACTCTACTATTTTCTCATTTTTTCTGTGAATTTGAAACTTTTATAAAAATAAAGTCTTTAAATATAATGTAATCATCTTAATAGTACAAAAAGACATTTGGCAAAATCCAACACTATTTTATGACAAAAACATTCAACAAACTAGGACTAGATGGAGACTTCTTCAACCTAAGGGCATTTATGAAAATCCCACAGATAACATTGTATCTGACTTAATGATGCAAGACTGAATGTCTTCTAAGATCAGGACCTAGAGAAGGATTTCCAATCTCATTAATTCTATTCAACATTGTACTAGAGGTACAATGAACAATCTGAAAAGAAAATTAAGAAAATAATTCCATTTATACTAGCACCAAAAATAAAGAATAAATTACTTAGGAATACATTTAACAAAATAAGTGTAATAACTGGACACTGAAAACTATAAAACATCTTTGAAATAAATTAAAGATTTAAACCAATCAAAATACATCCATGTTCGTAGACATTCACTTACAATCCTCTTTATTCCTGTAAGGTCATAGTACTGTTTCCTCTCTCCTCCTAATTTTTAATAATTGAGTCTTCTCTCTTAGTTTCTTTGTCCTTCTAGCTAGAAGATGGTCAATTTTGTTAATATTTTCAAAGAATTAACCTTTGGTTTCACTGATTTTATTTTGTTTACTATTTCATTAATTTCTGTTTTAATCTTTATTATTTCTTTTCTTCTGCTGTCTTTGGGTTAATTTGCTCTTCCTTCTCTAAATAATTTTGATTAAAGTTTATGTTACTGATTTGAGATCTTTCTTCTTTTTTTAACATAGGCATTTGTAGCTTTAAATTATCCTCTAAGCACTGCTTTAACTGTATCATATAAATTTTTGTATATTGTGTTTTTGAAGTCTATTTTGTCTGATATTAGTGTAGCCGCTCCAGCTCTCTCTTTCAGATACTGTTTGCATGGTATATCTTTTCCCATACTTTCACTTTTAACCTCTTTGTGCCTTTGCATGAAATGTGTCTCTTTAGACAGCGTAGAGTTGGGTCACTTAAAAAAAAAAAATTGCTTATCTCTGACGTTTGATTGGAGGGAGTTTTAGTTTGCCAAATGGCTGCTGATGGAAGGTACGAGAAATGTGTTGGCATTTATAAAGGATATTTATTTGGGGTAAAAGCTTACAGTTCCAAGGCTGTGAAAAGTCTAACTCAAGGCACCATAAGAGGTGCTTTCTCATGCAAGCCAGCAGCCACATGTTGAAGCAAGATGGCTGCCAATCTCTGCCTAGGTCTCTCCTTTCCCTCCAGGCTCACCTTCTCCTCTTGAGCTGCTCTATGGGTCCAGCCTCTTGGGGGTTTTATGCTTAAGCAATCCTCTCTCTCACATTGCAGAATCAAATATGCTGGCTGCCTTTTTCCTCTGTCTGCCTGAGTCTCTGTGGCTCCCTTTATATCAGACCCAGCAAGAAGGCAGAAACAACATGAATCATGCCTCACTGACATAGTCCAATCCAAAGCACTAAATCTATGTTCTCAAGTAATCTAATCGAAGACTGTTCAAATGAATTTAATGCAATCAAAGGGTATCACACCCAGAGGAATAGATTAGTTTACAAACATAATCTTTCTCTTTTGGGGATTCATAAAATAATCTCAAATTGCCATAGAGAGTTTAATCCATTTAAATTAATGTAATTACTAATAAGGTAGTATTTATGCCTGCCATTTTGCTATTTATTTTCTAAATATCATGTCTTTTTGTTGTATTCCTACATTTTTGCTTTCTTTTTTGTTAAATAGATATTTTCTAGGGTGTCATTTTAATTTCCTTGTCATTTCTTTTACTATACTTTTAAAATTGTTTTCTTAGTGGTTTCTCTGAGGATTACAATTAACATCTTAACTTATTACACTACTTTAATTCAACTATATGCAATAATTTTTCTCCTTTATAGTTCTATCCTCTCTCCCTTCTCTGTGCTGTTATTGTCATACAAATTACAAATTTATACATTATATGCCCATTAAAACTGATTTATAATTATTGCTTTATGCTATTGTATTTTAAATTAGAGAGAAGAAAATAAGATTTAAAAACAGTTCTTACTGTCTTTTGTATTTACCTGTGTTGTCACTTTATCAGTGCTCTTTATTTCTTTGTGGATTCAAGTTATAATCTTTTTATTTCAGCCTGAAGAGGATTCCCTTTAGTAAAGCAGGTCTCCTAGTGACAAATATTCGGTGTTTTTTGTTGTTGTTTGTTTGTTTGTTTGTTTAAATCTAAGAACATCTTAATTTCTCCTTTACCTTTGGAAAGTAGTTTTCCTGGATATACAATTTGTGGTTGATCATATTTTTCTTTATTTTATGTTGTCCCACTGCCTTCTGACCTCCATAGTCTCTGATGTGAAATCTGCTGTTAATAATTGATGATCCTATGCACATGAGTCATATTTTCTTGCTGCTTTCAGGATTATCTATTTGTATTTCACTTTTGACAGTTTGGTTAGTGTGTCTCTTTTAGTTTATTTCACTTGGAGCTCATTCAGCTTCTTGGATATGTAAATTGCTTCTAATCACATTTCACTGCATTTAGTGCATTATTTCTTCAAATGTCTTTCAGGCTGTTCCTCTCCTTTCCTTCTGTGACTTCCATTATGCATAGGTTGGCATGACTGATATTGTCCCAAAAGTTGGCATCACTAATGTTGTCCCATTGGTCTCTGGGATTCTGCTTATGTTTTTTCATTCTTTTTTTTCTCAACTGACCTATTTTTATGTTCACTGATTCTTTATTCTGTGTGCTCAAGTCTGCTGTTGAGACCCTCTAGTAAATTTTTCATTTCATTATCATACTTTTCACCTCCATAATGTTATTTGTTTTTTGGTTTTTAATTGTTATCTCTTTATTTCTATTCCCTCTTTGGTGAGGCATCATTCTCATACTTTCTTTTTTTTTAACATACTTAAAGTAACTGATTTAAAGTCTTTGCCTGTTGAGACCAACATTTGAGCTTCCTTGTGAAAAGAGTCAGTTCACTGCAATTATTACTGTGTATAGGCCATACTTCTTGTTTCCTTGCATGCTTCGTATTTTGTTGAATGTTGGGCATTTAACATAATAAAATGTATCAAAACTGCAAATAAAATTCTTCTCCTTTCTCAGGGTCTGTTGTTTGTTTTTTAGTGACTAACCTTAAATAATTCTGTAATATCTGTATGCCTTCTCCTGTGCAGCCACTAAAGTCTCTGCTTCATTAGTTTAGTGGTCAGTTAATGATTAGAAAGAAATTTCCTTAAATGTCTGGAACCAGTCAGCCCCCTAGATTTTGCTGAATAGCATGTTGGGGCATGCTTTTGACACTTAGCCAGGATATTTTAAATTCTGCCTTAGTTATTACTTACTGCTTGCATAAGTCTTCAAGATCAGCCAGAGTGAGAGAAGAGGGGCTTCTCAGGTTTTTTGTAAGCATGCACACAACCCTACACAGGGGCTGGCTTTCTAGAAGGCCTCAAAGCTTTTCAATGTCCCCTGTGGACATCTCCCTCCCCAACTTTCCCTTTTCAGTTTTTTTGTTAGATTGTTTTTTACCTTCATTTTTAACACTTCCTCAGGCAGGTTCTAGGTTAAATGATTACCCCTGATTGTTTTCAACAAATACCCACAGGGAAAGGTTGTTTATCCTTGGTGAGTTTTGAGTCAGTTCAATTAAGACTAGGCCTGTGAGTGGTATTTCGAGGGAACTGTCAGACTGGTTAAATAATGGCAGTTCTCTGGATATGAGGCTTTGGAAGAGTTCCAACCCTGCTGTGCACCTCCAATGGCTGATACACTGCTATTTTCACCCTGATTGTGGGCTGTTGGCTTTCAAGGCCACCACAGAGCTGGGGAGAAGAGAAGAGGGATAGAGCAAGTTAAAATGCCACAAAGTTCAGTGTTCTTACCAAGATTCAGCTGTTCTTCTTGAAATAATGCCCCCTTGTATATTTGTAAGCCTTTGGCTAATTTTCAAAGTTATAAAAAAGAATGTGACAACTTTTGCCAGTGTCCTGTTTTCTTGAAGGAGAATTTTAGAAGCCCTCACTCCACCATTGGCCCTGACCAGAACCCCTAGTTGATTTTTGACAAAGGTATAAAATCAATTTAATGGATAAAAGATTTCATTTTCATCAAGTGGTGCTGGAGTGATTCAACATTTATAGGAAATAAAACCTCAACCTAATTCTCATACATTATACAAAAATTAACTCAAGATATATCATGGACTTATAATATAAAAGTATAAAACTTTAGACTTAAAAAGAAAAAAAAATCTTTGGGATCCTGGGCTAGGAAAATAATTCTTATACTTGACATCATTTGGACTTCATCAAAATTAAAAACTTTTCTCCATAAAAGACCATGTTAATAGTGTGGAAAGAGTAGCTACTGACTGGGAGAATGCATTTGCAAACTACATATCTAACAACAGATTGTAGAGGAAATATATAAAATATTCACAAAACTCAACAGAATCACACAGTACAAATAGAAAATAGGCAAAAGATATGAAGAGCCATTTCACAGAGGAGGATACCTAACTAGCAAATAAACACATGAAAAAAATCTTCAACATCATTAGCCATTAACATAATGAAAATTAAAAGCATGAGATTTTACTACATACTTCTCAGAATGGCTAAAATAAAAAATATTGACAACACCATATGCTGGCAAGGATGAAGAGAAATTGGATCACTCATATATTGTTGATGGGAATGTAAAATGATATAGCCACAATAGAAAGCAGTTTGGCAGTTTCTTTAAAAACTAAATATGTGGGGTGGGGGGGGTTGGGTTGGACTATCGATCAAACTGGGGGGAGAGCTAGAGGAAGGAACAAATGAACTCTGAGGATTTGTAGGTATGTGGTTGAAACTACACTGGTTGGAATGTTCTTTTGGCAAATATGGCAAGGGAGGGTCACTGGTGCAGGGTGTTGGTGGCAGAGGGATATGAGGGAAAGGGTACACCTAGGGCATGCTTCTATGGAATATGAATGTGTTCATCTTGTCATAGGGTGTTATCAAAGTGGGTGGATTCACATTACAAAAAATAAAATATTAAACTCCTATCATGGGGAGTCCTGCTACATTCTCAAATAGAGGGGCAAGAAACTCTCAACTACATAGACAGTGCCTAATAAAAGAAAACAGACCAGTATATCAAGCCCTCAGTATTAATGCATACAACTATGAAACTTATTCTCTAAAAGTTGAAACTTAGTGGTTAACATAGGTTCTGATAGGAAGGGAAGGAAAGAATAGGTGGAACATAGTGCAGTTTTAGGGCATTGGAATTGTTCTGCATGATCTTGCAATGATGAATACCGGTCATTATACATTTTGTCAAAACCTATAAAAGTGTATGGCGCAAAATGGAAACCATAATGTAAATCATTGACCTTGATTAGTAGCAATGTTACAATATTTGTTCATCAATTGTAACAAATGTACTATAATCATGTAAGATGTTATTAATAGGGGAAAATGTGAGAGGGGCGGTATATGGGAATTCCCTATATTTTCTATGTGATTTTTCTGTAACCTAAAGCCTCTTTGAAAATAAAGTGAAAAACAATAAGACACTGGGGGAATATATAGAAGAAAATGTCAATAATGCATAAAAGATAACAGATCTTAAGTGATGAAAGGCACAATGCAAAAAAAAATTGGCTCTGTTTTTGGGGAAGTTTTGGATTGCAGAAGGGTTGCAAATGTGGCAGGCAGGGGAGGATCACTGATGCAGGGTATTGGTGGTATAGAGAGGGATGGGAAGGGGTGCACCTGGGGCAAACCTCTATGGAATATCACTGTGTTCAGGTGGTCATGGGGTGTCGTCCTGGTGAGTGACCCACACAATAACTGATGGAATATTGAACTCCCATCTTGAAGAGTCATGCTACACTCTCTAATAGAGTAGTAATGATTTCTAGAGTACATGGATAGTGCCTAGTGAAGGAAGAAAGGCCATTATTCCAGGGCCTTGATATTGGAGATTGTACTTATGATAACCTATCTCCCCAGTGTATCAGAGTTAGACTCTACACATGGTTCTTATGCCCATTTTATTTTAACCTATAATTAGCACTATATCCATTAAATATATGTCCTAGAGACTTAAATCTTATGGCTGTTCATATGCTGGTTGAGCCCTGAATCTCATATATACACCATTAAGAAAATGAAAACTACAAAACATAAACTGGGAACAATATCCCCAATACTTAAATCACAAAGGACCTCATTCAGTATAAGTTACATCTACCATTATATAATTTTTAAAAACACCTAAATTTAAAAAGAGAAAACAATAAATATAGTATTTTGCATCTTTTAGAATGAGCTTTTATAGTAAAAATTACTTCACACCAAAAATTGGTGAGAAGTGGAGCAACTAGAACACTTATACTTGCTGATGGAAGCATAAAGTAATAAAACCACTTTGAAGAAATGTTTGGTAAGTTTTTAAAATTTAAACATAAACATTCTTTATGACCCAATAATTCAACTCCTACTTAGTGGCCCAAGAGAATTACAGACTTATATTCATAAAATAGGCTTATGTAAGTATGTTTACATCAGCCTTATTTATAATTGTGAAACTCTGAACAACTCAACCCATCCAAAGGAGAATAGATGAACAAATAGCTGTGATCCGTACGATAGAATACTACTCAGCAATAAGCATGGACATACTGTTGACACACACAACAAAATGGATGCATCTCTGTATTAGAGTTCTCTAGGGAATCAGAACTGACTGGAGGTATCTGTAAATATGTTGAGATTTTGTAAAAATTGTCTTACACAACTCTTGTGATGCACAAATCCAAATTATGTTGGGTAGGCTGCAAGCTGGGAATTCCAATGAAGGTTTTTGATGAATTCCCCAGGAGAAGCTGCCTGGCTGAAGTAGAACTAGAATTTCTCTTCTCTGACCACTGAAATCAATACTTCTTCTTTTAAAGCCTTCAGCTAATTGGATGAGATGTCTCTCATTGTTGAAGACAATATCCTCAGTTGAATGTAGATGTAATCAGCCATAAATGCACCCAGGTAACATGATTTAAGTCCACTAAATGTCCTCGCAATAACAATCAGGCCAGTGCTTGCTTACCCAAACTGGTCACCACCACCTGGCCAAGCTGATACATGAACCTAACCATTGTGATCTCAAAAACATTATATTGAGAAAAAGAAGCTAGACATAGATGAGTAGAAAATAAAAGTATATTCCATTTAAATCAGATTAGGAGCAGGTAAAACTAATCTAAGGTGATAAAAATAAGAAATTTCTGCTTAGGGTTGAGGGACATTGACTAGGAAGGGACATGAAGGGCTGTGTTATAGTGATAGAAATGTCAAATGTCTTATCTGGGTGGTAGTTTTAAGGATGTGTTCTATTGTCAAAATTTGTAAAAGCAAATACCTTTGCCTCTTATTGTATGGAAAGTACACCACACTAAAAAGAAGAAAAGTTTAAAAATATACAAGTATTTGTTGAAATTTCTCTAACAAGAACAAAGATAATGTCAATTTACACCTGCAATTTCTAATTAAACATAGATTGCCTACTAAAAATGTCATTTGAGTGGGATTCCATTTGGTGCCTCAAGTCCATGAATCTAAAATATTAAAAAAAAATTTCTCATTATTTCTCTAGTTTAATCACCCAAAGATCCAATTAGTTGGCATGCATGTGCAAGGTGGAGACTTGCTAAGAGACAGAAACTGCTTTCGAAGAAAAAAAACAAAAGACACAAAATCCAGAAGTTTCCCCCACTTTTTTCCTTAAAAATATCCAAACAGATTTTCTCTCTCAATTTGTGAAAAGGAGGAACTCTCTATTCAGCAGAATTTTATTAAGGCACCAAAGCATTGTACAGCCAGATGAGAAAGTTGTAAATCAAAGGGGTCATAACACCTATGCTGACAAGCCTCTTCCAGGGCTCAACATGGAAAATGAAAGATGAAGGAGACCTGCCTCTGCATTGTACCTCATCACCTGGTCTTACTCTTCTGGCCTGCAGACCATCCCCAGCAATTCAGATGTACCTTAGAACAAAGTGAAGGATGTGACTTGTAAGGGAGTCTATTCATCTGAATTCATAACCTCCAACTAAAGTAAAATTAGGAACTAAGATGGCTTTTTTATCTAGTGGGAGTTGGGTAGATTGAAAATCCCATTCACTTTACACTGTCAGCTGGCAAGTGTAACATCTTTCCATTGATTGCATCCCAAGATAGAAAGGTCATTCACATTTATATATTACACAAATATTATTGAATACCTACTATAAATCAGCCACTTACTAGCAGTAGGGTTTACTCTAGAAGATGAACCAGAGACATGGAGAAGAGATAATGATTGGAGCATGCTGGAGGACATGCTTACTGATGGTGAAGGTTTCAACATGAATCATATAGCATAACAAGTAGCTGAGTGAAGTTCTGAATGCAATTAAAATACAAGTAGGGAATCTGTGTTATGATGGCACTTTGAGATCATATTCCTGAGGTTTAATCAAATGCTCTTACTTAGCACTACATGTTTCTCAAGTCCTAGATAACACCCCCTGGATAGATAATTTAACTGCTCATAATATCTAACCTAAGTTACATCACACAGTGTTTTGTGGGATTTTGCCTCCTTTCCTTGGATTTGAAAGAGGGCCACCACTTTCTGTGCTGACTGTGCTTAACCTTGTACTGTGGGCAAATATGACTCATAGAATGGCTCCATACAGCAAGATTCTAACAATGCCCTAAATGTCATGCTCATTGCAAATTCAGATGTATCTAGACATGTTTTAAGTGATGGAAAGGATTCTGTTTATATAAGGGCCTAATAACCTCTAGAGAGAACAAAAACTTGATGTAATAACTCATTTTGGGACCAAGACACTGGGGATTTAGGGAAGAGAAACCATTCTGCATAACTGATAGCCAAGGAATCTCACTGAGGAAAAGAAAATCAGAATCCCTGAAATTGGAGGAGGCACAGGAACTATTTAGAGGACAATTCATTTTGATTTTGTATTGTACAGTGTTACTCAGATCTTTTTTCTTTTGGCCCAAAGTCTCGGGCACTTTGTTACAACACTGGGTGGTAGTGGCTCTCAAGAACAGTCAGATGAAGAATTTCATCTGTGAGAATTTGAGAGCACCAGGTCCTCTGGCTGTGGTCTCCTGAAAAAGCATGGTTAGAGAAAACTGTTTCCCTTACTTCAGTGTGATGCCTATTTGAGTAGAAAAGAGAAATACTTGTGAACACCGCAAAATTAATACTGGAATAACAAGATTATTATAGCCTTGAAGAGTGATGTCAGCAAAGATACTTGGACATCATCTGGGTAGACTTCGGTGCAGCAGAAGCCAAGGACTCTAAGATATGAGCATGAGAATGACTACAGACATTCGTGGGAAACCTCAGGTGCTCCTTGAATTCAAAGGTGTGGGATTTGTGTTCCAGAAATGTCACTGATTCATTTATTGTGATTGAGTTATTATGAGTTATGATGAGAGCTGCACTTCCAGCTAGGAGTCCCAAAAGCCAGCATGTTGCCTAGTCTTACTCTCCTCCTCCATTTCCCCATCCCTGAGCAGCAGTCCACACTAGAGGCTCTTGATGCCACCATGGACAAGCCATTCACAGTCTATTTGTTCCTATTTCTTCACCCTTATAAAATGGAAGATGTCATTCCAGCTGCTTCCTGTTTTTTTTTTTTTAAAAGTTTAGATTCTGTATCTTTCAGGAAAGAGAGGGAAAAAGGAAATGAAGGAAGAAAGGGAGGGAGGAAGGACGAAAGGAAGGAAGGGAGAAGGGAGAGGTGGAAGGAAGGAAGGGATGAGAAGCCCATATTCAGGGCTGCCCATTTGTTTATGTATATTTTAGGAATCAAAGAAGTCTTAAAAGTTCTGCCTTCATTGAGTGTTAAGCAGTTGCATAGAATGAGTTTGTCATTTTTGGGTTATCTTCTATTTTATTGGTTTGCAAATCATTTAATCAATCCACATTTTCTTCTTGTCTTATATTCTTAACTTGTTTCAGGTCATATTTTGTGTACAACATTGTGCTTGAAATTTATGGAGCATATATTATCCACTCATTAGTGCATAATCTAAGCTGGACTGCTGGGGTGGGTTTATTCCATAATGTCTCTGCTCTTTACTTAATGAAGAGGTTTGGGCAGAAGAATGTATTTAATATCTCTTTTGATCTATGAAAACCAGAGTTTTGTGGCAAACTAGAAAGGGAAAAGGGTCTATCCACAGAGAAAATGTACCTCAGAATTGATATGGGGTGATGTGGCCAAGCAGGGGCTTTTGATTGGCCCAGCTGAGAAGTCTAAAGATCCTGATGAAGAGATATGATAGATGTTCCTCAAGTACCTGCCATGAGCCTGATTTCTAAGAGACCTGAAGAAAGAGCCTATACTTTAAATCCAGCCTTATTATGCTGTTATATCACTTTCACATCCTTTCATATTTATTAGGCTTTTCTATAAAAAAAATCTGCATTATTATGGGCAAGTTTCAGGCTCTTGTACCTTCCCCAGAATTCAGTACAGTGCTGAACACGTAGAAATCATGCATTAAAACTTTGAAATCTTTCCTGATTATTTATTGACATATGTTGGAGATGTGAACAATTTTAACACTAATTTGGAAAACACATAATTACCAAATATATTTGTTTGCATTATTACAGAACCAAATATGTTAATGAAGCACAAAACTGTAGTATCATTCTTTTATATATTTATTGATCTATTCACATCGAGAGACTTCTATAGGATAAATAATATAAGACAGAAAGATCACTCATACATGAATTATGACCTCAAATTGATAATTGAATAGGAGAGCAGTCATGCCAAAAGTCCATGTATGGTGAGGGAATCAGGGTAGTTGGCCTAAGGACAGTTAACCATTGTCCAGGTCTCTAATTCTGGACAACATGGTGGGATTGTGCTTCTCCATCTTCTTGAACCAGGGCATGGCCATGGAACTTGATTTGACTATGTTTTAAGAGACAGTGTGAAGCGTCCTCAATCTGTTTTCCCTGCCTCTGTGATACTAGAAGCAAACATCAAGGTGAACTATCAGTTTCCTTGCTTAACTGCTATAAGTGAGAAATAAACAGAGATTTTGTGCTGGTCATTGCAGCATAATCATGACTATCCTGATTGATAGACTGATTTTCTTAAGAATGACATCAATATAGAGTTAAGGAACATTAAAGGAACTGAAGAATTCTAACTTCTGAGGTTTGGGGGTACTCCATGGAAGTCCCCAAACCTTAATTAATGTTTTGAAGCATTTCGAGATTCTCAGATGAAATGTGTTGAATGTCTATGACACTTCGGATAGACATTGGACAGCAGTTGTATAAGGGGAGATGGGAAATGTGGTCACTCATGATGCAGGGAAAAGCAGAACAAAGGCACAAAAGTAGAAATGTGTGGGATATTATGTGAAAGAATGATTAATTTTATTTAGCTAGGGCAGAAGTATATAAGGAAATTAGTTAGTAATTAATTTGGAATGATTCATATGCCAATAAAATTTTCCCATTCTTTCAACAGTACTTGGATATTATCATATGTTCACTCCCATTTGGGCATGGTAGAATGCTCAAAGATTCCTAATCACCCCACCACTACTGTATTCTCAGAATGTATAACAATATTCAGAAATATATAAACAACCTCACTATATCGCTGGTACTTTTGAGAGTGGTTACTATTATTTGCGTTAATAATATTACTAATGACATCATAAAACAATACTCAATGCATTTCATCTGAGAATCTCAAAGTGCTTCAAAACATTAAGGTTCAGCATTAATTAGTATGTATTAATTTTTCATTGTACAAAGTAGACTTTGCAGCTCCAGTGATTTTTACATGCTAACAAGCTTTGCCTGAGTCTTTCTTGCTTCATTTTTACCCCCTCTGTGTGTAAATGGGTGTAAAGAGGAGAGAGAAGAGGCTTATAGCATTGGTGGAGTGGAATTGGAGTTGAAGTTGGACTTTTCAGCTGTCCGAGTGTTTTTTAAAAGCCGTCCTGATTATGGTGAGTCCTGATTCTGTGAGGTCAGTTATAACTTTCTCCATGTGACACTGGTGAGCTGTGCCAATAGCTGAGTTGGAGCTCTTCCCTGGCTGCTTTACCTCTCTTCCTGGAATGCCAAGTTTTTAACATTTTTCTGTTGCCTTGACCTAGATTCATATGGAAATAGTGAGGCTGATGTCTGGACAGGACATGGACAGTTTGTGATTGCGTGGCTTAAGTACCTATATAATATGACCCAGGTGTCTGAAAGGAGAAAAATGCTGACACATCAGATCTCTTCATACTAGAGGTTAGTTTGAATAAATGCACCAAAGGATTAGACGCTTTTTTCCTGGGTAGCAGGTGAAGAAAATAATAAACAAACAAACAAACAAACGAACGAATGAATCTTATACATGGGAGATAGAAATTGGAACACCCATCTTGAAGGATTGGCTTTCTTCTTTTTCATCTTCTGTGTTAATCATACTAGCTTCCAACAGCAGATCAGGATTTGGAGTTTGTTTATATTTACAATTGGTTTCTTAAAAGATTCATTATGAAATGTGTTGCTGTTGTAAAGAGGAAGCTGAGGCCCAAGCTGGTGCATCCTGGCTGGGCAAGCGGACGCTCCCTCCATCTGCATTCTGTTAGGGAGAACACTGACCCTGCTCTGGTGGAGCAGGTTGGGAGGGGTATTGCTTACACATGTGTCTGGGAGCCAGGCTGGGCCTCAGCTTATGGAGGTTTCCTTCTTTCAGGGTCAGACACAGGCCAGCACAGACTTAGCCATCTTGGCCCTGATGGACACCACATGGCTCACATTCTCAGTCCCTTTACTCCCATTGTGGCTGAGCTGCCAAGTCCCCAGCTCTCATCTTCTGCCTGATCCCCAAGCTGTTCAGTCCTGCACACAGAGAGTGCAGCACATTTCCCAACATTAAAACTCTTCAGTGGGGGAGTTTTCTTAGACTGTTAGTTCCACAGAAACAAGAAGCAGCAAAATTGGGGGGTTGGGGTGGGCTGGTTGTTTGCCTGGCAGCTGCCACCAGTCCTTGCCATTTGCATAAGGTGAATTAAAAGGCAAGCAGGTAAAAAACAAGTTTGTACTTTCTCTGGAAAGTGAAAGAGCAGCTGTCCTTTGGAAGAAAATGCTAAATTATTTTCTGCAGACCAGAGAATTCTTTGTTGTCCCTGGTACCCATCAAGTATCCTTCTCGAATCAAGATTGCTGGGCATCTGGGCACTGAAGCCTCCTCTCCCTAACTGTGTTTGGTCATGGCAGCCCTCCCAATGGAAGACTTCTGCCTTCCTTCCCACTCCTGGCCAGCTGTGCAATTCCTAACCATTCTTCAAGTTCCAACCTCTGTCCTCACTCCTTATTGAAGTTTACCTGTCCACCCAGCCCTCTGCTGTCTTCAGCCTCTGAACTCACAACATTATTGTCTGAACTATTTGGCAATTAATCATGTATAGCACTGCTTTGTGACTTCCTTCATATTATATCATTATTAAATTCATATGATTTAACTTTTCAGTTGCCAAACAGCTTCTAATATTCCTTATGGCAGAGACCAAATGTTATTAGGTCTTTGAATTCTCCTCAGTATATATTAGAGTATGGGGCATGTCATCTCAGTGAGTATTACTGATTTAAAGTACTAAGGCAAGAGGGGCGAATTATTTCAACCCCTTATTTTTTTAAAAGATTTATTTTTTATTTATTCTCCCCGCAGCCCCCGCCATTGTTGTCCTGTACTCACTGTCTGCTCTCTGGGTCTACTTGTCTTCTCTTCTTGTCTTCTCTTTAGGAGGCACTGGGAACCAATCCTGGGACCTCCAATGTGGGGAGAGACACTCAATCGCTTGCTCCACATCAGTACCCTCGTTTGTTTTATCTCTCATCGTCTCTCCTCTTTGTCTCTTTTTTGTTGCATCAGCTCTCCTCGCTGGCCAACTCTCCACGCAAGCCAGCTCACCTTCACCAGGAGGCCCAGGAAACGAACCCAGGACCTTCCATATGGTAGATGGGAGCCCAATTGCTTTAGCCACATCCGCTTCCCTCAATACCTTATTTTTAAGGAAAAAACAGAAAACTTCTCACTAAATTATGTTTATATCATTTATATGTGTATGGAAGTTTATATATACATATGTGTTATATTTTTTCCTTTGATGCAAAGTTTAGAAAACAATTAAATTAATTAGAGAGAGAGAGAGAGAAGAGGAATTTGTCGAAAGGCTCCTGGATCCTGGAGTAACTCTAGGAAACCAAAGACAAATCTTCTGGGGGGATTTTAAGCACAAACAAAGAAGCCCTCTAAAACATAAGCAACATTTTCTCTGTCTCATTTCTGTATCTCTCTGCATATCTGATTTTCTTTCTCTTGGTAAAGAACACGACTTTCTATGCTAATTATTAGACAGGGCAGCACCATGGTTCAAGAATTTATGGCACCTAGATTTTTGCCACACCCAGAGACTAACTAGCTAGAAAATCATTTCCAATTCCAAATTCTAGGGAGACATAATCTGATAGGCTCAATTTGGATCACATGACCATTCCAGATCCAATTGGCTATGGTGAGGGCAACGGGTCATATAAAAATATAGTCATCAGGGATCCATCTTGTGAATGGGGACTGATTCAAAAAAGGGGGGGATTTATTACAAGCCAGTCAGATAGTCCCAAATTTCATCAGCTACAAATATCAAATTTGTTCCTTTTCCTGGTTTTTAAACTTAATCAATAATACCATCCTTTCCTTGGGTCATTGTGGGTAGAAACTGGACCTTATTCCTGACTCTTCTATTTTATCCTCAAGTGTTATTGATTATCCCCCTAACCAGCTCTGCCCCCTCCTCTTCATGTCCATTGATGTTACCTTAGACTAAATCCTCGCCACTAGTTACCTGGATTATACAACAGTATTCAAATTGCATTCCCAAATCCTACCCCTCACATCCCAGTCACATCCTACATAAATATGTTTTAAAGCACAAATTGAATAGGATCAGTCTCCTTCATTGGAATAGAAAGTAACTTCACCGTCATCTTTGTTCATTTATTCAATTTTATATGTGCTGATCATATACTATGATCCACACACTACTTGAGAAGTAGAGGGAAGGCAGGCAAAATGCAAAGAAATAATTTTAGATAGGAATAATCAAAGAGAAAGAAATAAATAAGGTGGTATGAGAGAAAATATTTCTGAAAAGGGGATATTTATTATTTTTTAAAAATCAGAATATGAGAAGAAGCTATTCCCCTGAAACCTGGTGGGGGACCTTTCTAAGCATTGGAAAGAGAAGGTGCATACGCTCCCTCTGAGGCATGAGTTGGTTTGGTTTATTCCAGGAACAGGAAGGAGCCGGCACACAGTGAGCAAGGGGCAGGGCAGCACAAGAGGCGGTTGGAGAAGGGGCAGGGACCAGTCCATAGAGGCCTGGCAATCTGTAAAACCCAGGCTCCTCAGTGTTCAATGGGAATCAAGCCCAATGAGTAGGGGGGTATCTTAAAAGAGGAATCATTCAGAAAAGTTTCAAGCTTTGGGCATTTATTATGGCTACTGGGGAAAAGAATTGAAGACTGGCAAGAATAGATCAGGGAGGCCAGGTAGGGGAAACTGGAGTAGTCCAGGCAAAAGAGGTTGGCATAAACCACAGTAAAACTGATAGGACTTGTAGATGGAGAAAATACAGGGAAGGGAGGAAAAGGGAAAAGCTAAGGAGAATCCTAGGTGTAAGCAGATAGTGTACTTATTCCTAAGACAGGGAAGACCAGAGGAAACAGATAAGGTGACTTGGGAAATCAAGCCATCTATTTTGGACTTGTAAATTTAGAGATGCCCAATACACATCCAATAGAAGATGTCAATTAGAAAGCTGAATGTATGAGTCAGAGGAGAAATGAGAACTAGGGAATAGTAATTTGGGAATAATTAGCATAGCAATGGCGTTTCAAGCTCTGATACTGAATGACATTATCCAGAGAGAGAATATGGATAGAGAGGAAATCGGGTCCCAAACTGAGGCCCCAGACACTCTAGCATTTCCATGTTAGGTGGAGGAACAGCCCCAATGGGGACTGAACAGGTCAGTCCAAGGTTCCTGTCAACCTTAATATTCAATGAGTTCATGGTCTTGAACAGCTTTCTGGTACCTTGCAAAGAGGAAGTACTTTAGCTGCCTTTTCCTAAAGACTGTAGAGAACTGGTATTTGCACAAAAATGTATATTTTCGGAATGAGGATAATATATATCGGATATCCCCTATGGTAAGCCTCCCAAATACCCCTCACCCCAGGACATTCTGAATGAAGAAACAATTAGGTACTTAATGTCCACTGAGCACCCTGGAGAGAAAAAGAGCACGCTATAATTGCAAAGTATAATTTCTTATCATTATTAATACATGAATCATTCATTAGGGTGAAAAGGACAACTAGGAATTGGTAAGTCAGGAGATAGTAGGCTTTGTTTATAATGTTGCATATAAGGAATTGCCCACATAAATCTCCCCCACTACGATCTGCAGCCAGATTCACTCATACTAAGTTCTTGCCACAAAGGCAAGCCCTTAGCAAACATTCTAAAGAGCTGGGTATTTGCAGCCAGAACCCTCTACCTTGCACCCCTAAGTTTTCCTCCCTTGACCCGTACCAGTTCTTTAGAAGGACTTCTGGATGAAAGGTCCCAGGTGGGGGTAGCATCTCTTCGGAAAGACATCGTCCAATGTCACAGAGGGAGATATTTTTAAACAGGGTGACACAGTTTTAAAAGGATGAAGAAATTTATAGAAGTTTGGAAGGATTTTTCAGAATTCTGAGCATAAAAAATAAGCTCCTATATGCTCTTCCAGAACACCTCATACCTACTATATGAAGATCTTAGCATATAGCAAAATGAACAAAGACACAAATACGAATGTGTGCATTTGGATAAATCTTTGGATACACAAAACAGCAAAAGACTTGAGCTTGATTTTCAGGCACTTATTGACTAAAGATTAAGAATGAAGAAGACTGAATTGAAATATGCTCTTTACATCCCTATGTTTTGTAAAAGGGGATAAGGTGCTTCCCCAAACAGACCTTCTGAGCTGCAAGGAGGCAGAAACAGCTATTTTTAAAAAATCTGCTTTAAACACCTCCAAATAAGTAATTAAATTTAAAGGAAGTAAATTAACACTGCAATGGCCAAGAACACACGAGGAAGACTACGTTTTATTCTTCATGTGTCAAACATAAAAGATTAAAAGGCAACTGGTAGGAGTCTGTGTGTATATGTGTCTTTATGTCTGAGGTGTTTGTGTGTGTACATGTGTATTAGTGAGAGACAGAGAGAGAGAGAGAGAGAGAGAGAGAGAGAGAGAGAGAGAGATTGAGAGAGAGAGTAGATCCTGAATCTCTCTGATGGAACACGGAAATGATACATTCCTTTTCACAAACAGTACTGGAAGATTGGAATCAGGGAATGGAGTGATTTAAGTTTCAGGACTTTATTCAAATACCACAGATCTCTGAAACCAGATTTATAAAACTCTTGAATAAATGTAATTCTGTACTTGAATACTCATTTTTGACAGTCCTTCCAGGCCCCGATTATGCAGACAGCTTTATAACTGTGTCCTGTTATCCATCTGAAGGTTCTTTCTCTCTCCACCATTAACTGCGAATGGCAAAAGAAAAGTCTACACTATTGGTAACCATGAAAGAGAAGTAGCTATTAAGCAATAAGCCTTTTTCTTTAGAATCAGTTTATAAGCCACATGTGGAAATCAATCTTGTTTTTGTTCAAAAATATGCCCAGCCTAACCAACCATCTTATTCACTAGATTTTTGGCCAAATGAGTTTGGCTATGGCCAGGAACCAAATTTATTCTACAAAGGAAAAATGTGTCACAGCTGAATATATTTAAATAGATGTTCCCTAGGCTCTAAAGGTAATTTCTAAAGGCATATTCCAAATGGGGGGAGGGGCAAAAGTACTATTATTACTGGAATAAGAGTAAAATTTCACCAAGTCATAACTTTGGATAGGAATGACTCTCTTGTTGATTTTCTGTTATGTTTAAAGTTTTTAAAAATCAGCTTTATTACTTTTATGACATATAAACTGAACTTCCTGTGGAACAAAAACATGTTTAATCCAGTCTTAGTCATCTTATGAAGAGACACCTAGTTTTGTGTGTGTGTCTATAACTTTCCAGCTAACTTTATTCTTGACTTATGTATTGATCATCGAGCCATCAGATTCTTTAGTTCTATCCTGTTACACTGTTCTCTTCAAAGTTAAGATTTCCTCTAGTGTCTTGAACTGGTCAAGGTTTGTGTTGTTAAAACCGACTTAACTCTTTAAATAAACACATTAAAAAATTTCAGACTACAATTTGCTTGCACTTGCTGGTATACCCTCAGCAGCACTGTTCTTCCAAGAGGAAGTGACATGCGCGGATTCCGCCCCAAGCCATGACAGTCTCACCGGATGAACATCACACAGGTAAAGTGGCAGCTGGGACTTGAAACATCTTTGGATCAATCCTTATAGACTTTGACTTGGAAAATATATTGGTTCCTGTAATTTATGCACAATCCCTGGCACATGTCAAATTGTTCATTGAATGAAACAATGAACAAATAAATGCAAATTGACTGGGGCCAGAACCCAAAGTCTTGACCTCATTAATAGCACTACCCATTAATTAACTGAGCTGAGGTCCCCAAATACTCCCTCCATGTGCAAAAAAAATCCAACTTCAGGAGATTATATTCTAGACATTAACTGAAGGTAAATACCGGAATCCAATGACTAAGAATTGCTGTTTGCCCTGTAATAATTTATCGGACCAGATCCTTTTTCTAGCCTCAACTGTCTCTAATCCCAGTTTCTTGGGGATAAAACTGGAAAAAAAATCCTTCCTGGAGGTTCTTTATTTTGGCCATGGGGGATGTAGATTCCCTATATTAGGGGTTGTTGCACTTGATCAGTTCATATCTGCCAAGTATCTTCTAGATTTCCTAACTGATCACTCTTCTGGTACCACCCCACCCCTACCCCACGGGCTTCCTAGAACTGATACAGATTTATTTTTATATTTCCTCTGTCATTTAGATAGGATTTGAGGAGGGAAGGGGAAGAAAGATGTCTGTTCAGCCATCTTGATTCAGAGTTGATAACCTTTTATGAGGGCAGGCACAGAGGGACAAAACTCATGCCCCAGATCTTTTAAAAAGTAATTTTGAGAGACATTTAGCACGTTCACAAGGCTAGCAACCTGACCTACATTCTTTCAGTATATTGATTTGCAAAATCCAAGTCTTTCTTTACTTTCATATTTCCTATGCTTCAGGTTTTTAAGGAGAAAAAGTACCAAATAAAGCAAATAAACTATTAATTGTATCAACTTTTACTCTTCACTCTTCTGAGATCACAAACATGTGAAGAACATGAGATAAATGTGTTTTTTTTTTTCAATTAGGAATAAAAGAAGAATATATATTAGTCTTGGGATTCCCATCAATTAGATTTTTTAACAAGGAGGCATATCCTTGAGAGGGCCACCTTTTTCTCAGCAGACATGTATTGTTTGGTTCTGCTTCAATTAGAGTTACATATTCTTAGAAGAAGAGGAGTCTGTACAAGGTGTATACTTAATTATTAGCTCTGCAGCATGCACAACCAAACTTATGATTTGCTCTATTCGGGGTTTTTAAGCATTGTTACCACCCTGCCAATGCCCTACCTGCCTTGACCCCAACACCAAACATCCCACTGTGCCTTGCCCATCTGGGTTACACATACACACATACAGAAGGAGCTTCATTTTCTGTTAATGAATACCTGTCTCATTCATACATCTACCCACCCACCTGCACTTTTGTTTTTATACTGAGTTCATTGCTAGTGAAGTTAACAGTTTAAATTTTAGTACCAAATACCTACATAAACCAAAACTCTATTACTCAGCCATTTTTGCTTTCTAAGTCTGGCAGCCATGATAAAATGTGTGTGTGTGTGTGTGTGTGTATACACCAGACCCTTCTATGTATGTTTACATGTATGTATGTGTGTGTGTATGTGTATATCTATCAGGCTCTCCAAGGGGAGCTGTGTGAGCAAGAGAGCAATAGTATCATCGTTATGTAGAAAAACAAATGCTAAAATTCTGAGACTATAATTC
This sequence comes from Tolypeutes matacus, assembly GCA_026826555.1. Classification (NCBI taxonomy): domain Eukaryota; kingdom Metazoa; phylum Chordata; class Mammalia; order Cingulata; family Chlamyphoridae; genus Tolypeutes; species Tolypeutes matacus. Next base: position 28,081,815 of record JAKSZT010054030.1, read on the forward strand.
TCCCCTAGGTCAATATTAATTTTTACTTGACTTCAGATTGGTCTTTCCTCATAGGCGGCACTAAAATTAGTTTAAATTGTCTCCTAGTTGCCTAAGTATAATTTTTGTGCATGTCTGACATTTATAATGAAATAAGTGGGAAGCACTTTTACTGTAAATACTAATGGTAATAACCCTAATGAATTCAGGCTCTTTCTGCATTGTGTTGGTGAAGATGCAGTGACAGCTATGAAGCTGCCAGGCATATCCTACTAGGGAAATATTTGTAAGGAAAGTATATGGAACAACTGTTAGGAAAGCCATAAGAACTCCCCATATATTCTTAATATGGTATTAAAATGATTTTAATTGCATGTACACACTCACAGACCTCTAAGGGTTAACTGCACACAATGTAATGAATTCAATAATGATGAGTTAAAAAAGGTCTAATTAGCAACTAACCACTTTATTATGAAAGAAAATGGTAATGAATTTAATAGCTCAAAATCATTAACAATATTTAGTTTGCTGGTACTTGTTCTCTATTATCCTCATTAATATGAACATTTAATATGTTTTAAAATGGATTTGTAATACTTTCTGTGCCATGAGGTTACAGTGACAGAAAGAGTGTAATTATTCTGCTAATTGTTATCACTGTATGTTTGTGCTCCGAATAGAAGTATATTTAGGTGTTAATACCAAAAAAAAAAAAGTAATTAAGAAGGGAAAGATTTAAAACCTAATTAAACAAAAACTAAAAATAAAAATCTAAGTCCATCATAAGAAAAGAATTTTCTGAAGTAATTTCTTTGGAAAGTATTTTTTTTTCCTCCTTATTAATTCATTTTTTTCTATTGTTGTGGGTTTTTCGAAGGGGGAAATAAAGCTATCTAAAAGAAAATTGAAATAAAAGGAAAGGACCAGAAGAATTTCAAGATTCACATTCCTGAAAGTGAAGGTAGCCCTTTACAACATGCTCGACTGCAATGAAACCCAAACTTCCTCTGCCACGGACACACGTGGTGGCTGCCTGCCAGCATCTCCCACACAGGGGGTTCAGTGACTCTGCTCCCTCACCTGAACCTACTTCACCTGAACCCTCTCACTTCCAAACTTGCTCTTTGTCTGTAATCTCCTTAGGGTCCTCACACATACCAACATTCACCTCCCACCAAATTTATTTCCTCTGAGACTCAGTATAGTTTTTCTTCCCCAAGCAGCATTCAGGCTCCAGAGCCACTAAAGGTAGAAAAAGTTACAGACATAAATCCTTATAGATGGAAAATATCACAGGGTAAAGAAGATAAATGTTGATTGAACATCATATAACATTGTTAAAGGTGAAATAAAAGGATAAGGGAGAACGCAAGTATGCAAGGAAGCAAATAAACAAGCAATATCTTCCCCACAAAGAGTTTGAAATCTTTGGTTTAAAGACCAGCCCAATATTTTACTGGTAGTTGGTGATAGTGTGCTCTTATTTTGGCCTGCTTGAAAACTGAAGTTGTACAGGCTTTTCTGGGAATTTTAACCTAATTTATAGCCTGATAGTGCTATACTTGGTTCAATTCTTCCTCCCGGCTTTTAAGATGAAACTGGGTTTGGGGTTTCATTTTTCCTTCTGGGTATACATAAACTCAATGCTTCTTATCATTGAATCGGTTGGCCAATATTCATTGAGCAGGTATTGTTCTTGTCCTTTCCAAAACATCTCATTATTTCCGGAGCCTTCTTTAAGTCAGATCTTGGCCCAGTGCTATGGTGACTATCAGACCAGCAATGAGTAGGCTGGGAGGTCAGGATTAGTGTCTAAATATACTACTTTGACCTCAATGTCTTGACAACTTGCCTCTCTTTCCACCCTGGTAGAACTTTATTTTCGTCTTGTTAGAAGCCTTAGAGGCATCATTAGCAATAGGATATCCAAACATTGTCATTATTTCATGGGGTATAAGGTTTTAAAATCTTAAAAGATATAGAAGGTAGACATTTTATGCACATGGATCATAAAGATAAGCCATACCAGGAATAACCTCACACAAGTCATTTCAGTTGTGGTGAAAGAAGCAAATAGAATTGAGAGGATTTTTAATAAAATGGTGACTTTCTCTGACCTACAAATGTAGACAGTATTAACATGCATGGACCGATAGGGCCTCTCGTCTTAACAGCTGCTAGTTTACCTACTTTTCCTCTTTGTTTTGAGAAAATGTTCATTGGTATTGACATATTTCAACCACATTAGAGTGACTAATAATTGTATTAAATCTGGGGCTTCAACCACCATATTGGTTGAAATAGATACAAAGGAAAATCTCTATCCAATCATGGAAAGATATGACTGAAATTACATAGGGATGTTTAAAACTTTAGCTTTAGGGCCATTATTAGACATTCAGTTAATTCAAAATTATGAGCACTGACATAAGGAATGGGGCTTAACACAAACCACAACATTACTTTCATGGTATGAATTTTTTTTCTTCAATAATCAAGTAGGTTAAGAATCCCTTCTAAGAAGATAGTAAGGTCACATAAAGAAGACTTGTTTTAAAAATGCTAAGTGATTTTTATGTCCTTCATCCTGACCTCCCAGTCCTTCTCCTTTACTGTCCCTGCCCCTGCTGCCATCAACACACAGACCACTCTCCTTGCACTCCCCCTGTCCCAGGTACTTCTAATTTGGGCCTCTCATCAATAGTCTCCAGTCAAATTTTGCCTTCTATCAAAGCTCTGCATGAAACAAACAGGCAAATTTGGGATTTCAAAGGATCTTTCTGCATGCTGCTTGCAAAGTACATAGAAAGAATTTAGATTTCCACAATCAATTACGTCTATGTTTTAAAAATATTCTTTTACCCATCTTTCTTGTTTTGTTTTGTTTTTAATAAATGATTTTAATGCTATACTTTTCTTTCCAAGTATTGCCTTCCTGGGTTCTTCAGGTTTCTTATGTAGTAAACATGTCAAAAATTGTAAATATTTTATAATTTCTAATATAAATTATTAACTCCATTGGTATGTAATAGGAAGTGTATCCATATTTCTAACTGTCCAAATACATGCTGCTTTGTAGTTTTTTATTACTGTATACTCAATCTATCAATTGATGATTGAAGTCTATTAAAATCTCTGATTGTGTGGATGAATGAATTTTTCCTTATAACTCTTTCAATTTTTGCTTAATAAATATTGAGATGATATATTTTGGTACATACATAATATGTATATTATAACTTCTTGGTTAATTATTTCTTTTTTATTATATAGCACCCCATTTTGTCTCAATTAAAATGGGAGGTTTCTCTTTATATTTTGTCCAAAATTAAATTTATTTACCAGCTTTCTTTTACAGATTATATATCTAGTATTTCTTATGGTTAATCATACTTGGTATATCTTCTTCCATATCTTCATTTTTTACTTTTCTGCACTATTTTGCTTTTAAGAGTAATACTTTTACCCTTATACAGCTTAATTTTAAAAATCATAGCTCTTTTTCAATAGGTGAGAATAATCCAATTTTGACTATTATTATTATGAATATATTTAGACTTATTTTGCAATCTTATGTTGTCTTTTCTCTCTAACTTTTTGATTTTTGATTTTTCCTTTCTAACTTTCCATTAGATCATTTGTGTTTTCATTATTTCCCCTACTTACTCATTTAAAATGTATTTATTATATTTTTATTCTTTCAGTGACTACTTAAATTCTAATCTGACCACATTACTTAGCAAAGGCTAAAGTTAACTGGCATGATTATAGACTTTTTAAATGATAAAAGGGTTTAGGATGTTTTCACTCTTAACTCTGTCAAATTCTCCATATAATTGTTGTCTTGTATTTTATTTCTTCATTGTTCTTAAATTCCCTCAAATTAGTTATTTTTATTATATTTAGTATATTTATAATCAATATGATTTACTTATAAGTATGCACCATAGGAAATTGCTTTTTATAGGTAAAAAAAAAGCTCAAAAGAAGTGATTTTATATGGACCAATATAAAGTAGGTGTGTCTACTAATTTCTTTGCTAAATATTTCTATATTTAATTAATTTTTTTATCTCTGAAATACATGTAGTTTAAATTCCAAATAGTCTTACAATGTTTTTAACAATAGTACAACACCAAAAAGAAAACAGGTCTTTTACCCAGTCTTTCTCACCTCCTGATTCCCTCTCCCGAATCAACTATATGCAACAAAATTAATGTTCCTTCTGCTTTATTTTTTTAAATCAATTTTATTGATACATATTAATAAAGCATAAATCCATCTAAAGTGTACAAGCAATGGTATTCAGTACAAACTCATAGCTGTGCATTCATCACTTCAATCATTTTTAGAGCACCTTTATTATTCCAGTAATAATAATAATACTAAAAAATAGAACACAAACAAACACACACACAAACAAAACTCATCACCTCTCAATCTCTTTATGCTTTCCCTGCCATACATAGCTGCTATTTTGTTTCCTTCTCTAGGTTATTTGTATTTATATTTTCTAAAAGTAGTCTTATATATGCAATATCATCCGTATTTGTATTTTACAGGAGGTTTCCCTATGTTATACAGTCTCATTTTTTTAACTTTCCTTCTATTAATATACATGTCCTTAGGCTTTCCTTTTCAGCCACTGTCATACCAATATAATAGCTCAGCTAATCACAAACACCATGATGTGCCCTTATCATTGCTATTCATTTCCAAAGATTTACAATCTTTTTTTTTTTGTTCTAATCCATTTTCTTTTCTTTTTTTTTTAATGTTGATTTCTGATTTTATTTTATTTTTTCTTATAAAGTATATATATTTTAGAGGATATCTTGATTACATAAATGTTACACAAAAATTATAGGGATTCCCATATGCCCCACTCCCCACACCTCTCACACCCTCCCACATAAACATCCTTCATTAGTGTGGCACATTCATTGCAGCTGATAAACACATCCTGGGGCTTTGTCATTAAGCATGGACCATAGTTCACATTGTAGACCACACTCTCTCCCACACAGTTCTGCACGTTATATGATGATGTAAAATGGCCTATATCTGTCATTGCAATGTCACTCAGGATGATTCCCAAGTCCTGAAAAAGCCCCCATATTACAACTGCTTTCCCCTCTCCCTGCCCCAAGAGCCTCCAGTGACCACTGGCCCCACATCTGTGTTGTAATTTCTTCCTTGATTGAATCACAATGTGTCTATACTAGAATACAAGTAAGTTCACTCTAGCACATAGCTTTTCCCCCCATCCTGAGGAGTCTGGGATGGTGATGTCCACTCCACCTCCAATTGAGGCGGGGGTTTATATACCATAGGGAAGATGGATGGGATTATCTTGCCTGCAGCTGCAGACTCTTTCCCTCCCTGGGATGGCTGTTGTCCATCATCTCCCTGCCAGTTGTCCTGGGTGAGTCCAATGAGCTGTAGAGTAGGAGTTGGTGCTTCTTCAAGGTTCTGGGTCCAGCTGGCACATGGACAGCCCAAAGTCTCAAGTCTCTGGGCATACACCCACAAACTCCAGCACCTAGTATAGGTTTGAATAGAAGGGACAGATGAGCTGTGTGCAGGGAAGACATAGTTAAGTCCAACTCTGTCACTCTGAGGAGCACAAAGTAGGGACCACTGGCAAGGCACCAAACTCCGGAACTGTCCTCCCTAACATAGGACCGGTGTCTCCAGAGCCCTCAGGAGCCACACTATTTGGGGTGATATCCACTTTGGAGTTCTATGAGATCCTACTGAGATGTGCATAAGCGTCACCTCTGGGATGACCTCCTGACTCATTTTGAAGTCTCTTAACCATGTAAACTCATTTGTCTTTCCTTTTCCCCCTTTTATTCAAGGTCATTTTCCAGTCACATTGCCAGTTGGCACTTGGTAGCAATCCCTCAGTGCCAGGGAGGCTCATCCCCGGGAGTCATGTCCCACGCTGGGAGGAAGATAATGCATTCATATGCTGAGTTTGGCTTAGAGAAAGGCCACATTTGAGCAACAAGGAGGTTCTCAGGAGGCAACTCTTAGGTACCCCATAACAATGGGCTAAGTTTCAATTTCAAGAGCAAAGACTCATAAGGCTAGTCATCAATATCAAGGGCCCAATCAGTAGATCATCCTCCTTCACCAGTCACTGCCCCTGTACTTGGGAGACTGTTGCTGCTCCCTTAGAGACTGTTGCTGAGTCACATGGCAAGTCTACATTCAACTTCCTTAGCTCTCCAGGATGGGAATTCAGTATTCTCTCATTTATTGAGTGATTCTCCACCCACTGTGACAATACCCCATGAACATTTGAACATTTTTATATACCTTATAATTATGCTCAGGTGAACTTCCTCCCATGCATCCCCCATCCCTGACACCCCACACCAATGATCCTCCCCCACCCCTGTTATAACCCTTTTGTGATCCAAAGGCTCTTCTAAGATGAAGCCATTACAATAGCTGAATACAATTAATAGGAAAATGAAATTTCATAAGTTTAAATGTAAGAGATAAAATACATAAAATTAAAATATAATAATAATAAAATTAAATTAAAAGATTAAATTAACCCTCAGCTTTCCATTCTCTACCCTCATTTTATTTTCTGGTGGCCTATATTCTACTAATTAATTTCATGAGCTTACATAATATATTTAGTTCATAATAGCATAATCACACAGTATTTGTTTTTTGTGTCTGGCTTGCTTCACTCATCATAATGTCCTCCAGTTTCATACATGTTGTCATATGCTTCATGTCTTCATTTCTTCTTACCTCTGTATAATATTCCATCATGTCTATATACCCCAATTTATTTTTCCATTCATTAGTTGATGGACACATGGGTTGTTTCCAACTTTTGGCAATCATGAATAATGCTGCTATGAACATTGGTATGCACGTCTGTTCGTGTTACTGCTCTCAGTTCTTCTGGGTATATACCTAGAAATGGTATTGCTGAGTCACATGGCAAGTCTACATTCAACTTCCTTAGGAACTGCCAAACAGTCCTCCACAGTGGCTGTAACATTCTACATTCTCACCAACAGTGAATAAGCTTTTCTATCTTTCCACATCCTCTCCAAAATTTATAGTGTTCTGACTTTTTAATAGTGGCCAGTCTAATAGGTATGAAATGATACCTCATTGTAGTTTTGATTTGCATTTCCCTAATCACTAGCAATGTTGAACATTTTGTCATGTGTTTCTTCACCATTTATATTTCTTCTTTGGACAATTGTCTTTTCAAGTCTTTTGCCCATTTTTAAATTGGGTCGTTTGTCTTTTTATTGTTGAGTTGAATGATCTCTTTATATATCATGGATATTAAACCCTTTATCACTTATGTGATTGCCAAATATCTTCTCCCAATGTGTTCACTTGCCTTTTCACCCTTTTGCACCTTTGAGGTGCAAAAATGTTTAATCTGAGGAAGTCCCATTTATGTATTTTTTCTTTTGTTGCTCATGTTTTGGGTGTAAGGTTTAAGAAACTACTGCCTACCACAGGATCTTGAAGATGTTTTCCTATATTTTCTTCTAGGAGCTTTATGGTTCTAGATTTTATATTAAGGTCCTTCATTCATTTTGAGTTAATTTTTGTATAAGGTGTGAAAAAAGTGGTCCTCTTTCTTCCTTTTGTATATGGGTATCCAGCACCATTTGTTGAATAGACTGTTCTGGACATGCTGGGTGGGCTTTTAAGAGCCTTATCAAAAGTCCCTTGACAAGTGTTGTGGGGGTCTATTTTTGAGTTCTCAATTCAGTTCCTTTGGTAAATGTGTCTGCCTTTATGCTAGTACCATGCTGTTTTTACCACTGTAGTTAAGTTATATGCTTTAAAGTCAGGAAGTGATGGTGCTCCAACTTTGTTATTCTATTTTAAGATTATTTTTAGCTATTTTGGGCCCCTTACCCTTCCAAATAAATTTGATAATTGGCTTTATCATTTCTGCAAAAATGGCTGTTAGGATTTTTATTGGCATTGTGTTGAATCTAAAAATCAGTTTGGGGAAGACTAACATCCTAATGATATTTTGTCTTCCAATCCATGAACACAGAATGTCTTTCCATTTATTTAAGTCTTTTTCAGTTTCTTTTAGCAATGTTTTATAGTTTTCTGAATACAGATCCTTTATGTCCTTGCTTAAGTTTATCCCTAAATATTTGACTGTTTTAGTCACTATTATAAATGGAATTTTTTTCTGATTTTCTCCTCAGATTGCACATCAGTAGTATATAGAAATGCTATTGATTTTTGCATATTAATCTTGTATCTCGCCACTTTGCTGAACTTGTCTATTAATTCTAGTAGCTTTGTTGTGAATTTTTCAGGATTTTCTAGATGTAGGACCATATCATTAACAAATAGTGAAAGTTTTACTTCTTCCTTTCCTATTTGGGTGACTTTTATTTCTTTATCTAGCCTAATTGCTCTAGCCAGAACTTCTAGCACAATACTGAATAACAGTGATGACAGTGGGTATCCTTATCTTGTTGCTGATCTCAGTCGGAAAGCTTTCAATCTTTCATTGATGAGTACAATGCTAGCTGTAGGTATTTCATATATGTACTTTACCATATTGAGAAAGCTTTCTTCTATTCTTATCTTTTGGAGTATTTTTATCAAGAAAGGGTGCTGTATTTTGTCAAATGCCTTTTCTGTATCAATTGAGAGGATCATGTGATTTTTCTTCTTCAGTTTATCAATGTGGTTTATTACACTGATTAACTTTCTTCTGTTGAATCACCCTTGCATACCTGGTATAAAACTCACTTGACTGTGGTGTATAATTCTTTTAATATGCTTTTGGATTCTGTTTGCAAGTATTTTGTTGAGGATTTTTGCATCTATATTCATTAGAGATATTGGTCTGTAATTTTCTTTTTTTGGTACTATCTTTATCTGGTTTTGGTATTTGGATGATGTTGGCTTCATAGAATGAGTTTGGTAGCATTCTTTCCTGTTCAATTTTTTGGAAGAGCTTGAGCAATATTGGTATTACATTGTCTTTGAATAATTGGTAAAATTCACCTGTGAATCCCTCTGTTCCTGGGCTTTTTATCTTTGGGAGGTTTGTGATGACTGTTTCAGTCTCTTCACTTGTGATTGGTTTGTTAAAGTCTTCTATTTCTTCTAGGGTCAGTGTAGGTGGTTTGTGTGTTTCTAAGAATCTGTCCATCTCATCTACATTGTCTAGTTTTTTAGCATACAGCTGTTCATAGTATCCTCTTACGATCTCTCTTATTTCTGAAGGGTTAGTGGTAATGTCCCACCTCTCATTTTTTATTTTATTTATTTGCGTGTTCTCTGTTTTTTTTCTTTGTCCATCTAGATAAGGATTTGTCAATTTTATTGACCTTCTCAAAGAATCAACTTTTGGTTTTGGTGATTCTCTCTCTCTTTTTTTCAATTTCATTTATTTCCACTCTGATCTTTACTATTTTTTCCTTTGGCTTGGTTGGGATTAGTTTCCTGTTCTTTTTCTAGTTCCTCCAGGTGTGCAGTTAGATCTTTAATTTTAGTCTTTCTTCTTTTTTAATGTAAACATTGAGGGTTATAAATTTCCCTCTGAACACTGCCTTAGCATTGTCCCATAGGTATTGATATGTTGTGTTCTCATTTTCATTCATCTCAAGATATTTGCTGAATTCTCTTGCAATTTCTTCTGTGACCCACTGTTTATTTAAGTGTGTTCTTTATTCTCCATATGTTTATTAATATTCCTTTTTTCTATCCATTATTGATTTCCAGCTTTATTCTGTTATGATCGGAGAAATTGTTTTGTATAATTTCAGTCTTTTTGAGTTTAAAACTTCAGCCTCCACCTTTCTAAATTATATGCTCATTTGATATATTTTTATTTTTATTCAATTTTTAGATAATCTATTCAATTTCTGTCATGGAAAGTAAGAATTTAGCTCTTTATATCACAAATCCTCCCCCACCCTACATATATATCACACTTTTTCAGTTCCTTCAATATGAAGTGTTGATGTAATTGAGATTAAATAAATATTAGTCATTGGCAAGGCATCTGGTATACAATTATATATGCTTTCCAGTATAAGACCCCTTAAATTATTAATTGGTTCTTATTTTTTATTTGTTTAGTTCTCTTTCCTCTATTTGCTCTGTTAGATCCCGTCTCCATGCCTTTCTACACTTCTTTCTACCCTGAGGCGCTGACCTATGTGGGAAATATTAAAGACTCTTTTGTCTTGGTCTTTCTAATTGGGTTCATGGAATTGAAAACACTTCTCTTCAAAAGGCAGCCTTTCTCTACACGATTCTCTTCTTTCAAGTCCTTTCAGCCATTCTTTGTCCTATTTCCTTTTAGACTAGGGGTAGTGATTACTCTGCTATTACTTATATAGGTTGAATAATGCCCCACACAAAGACATGTTCAAGTCCTAACCCTTCTGTGTGTATGGATTCATTTGTAAATAGGATCTTCAAAGAAACTGTTTAGATGAGGCCAAACTAAATTAGGGTGGGACTTAATCTGGTATGACTGGAGTCCTTATAGACAAGGGAAATTTGGACATGGAAGTTCAAGCCATAGGAGGAAATAGAAGAAGACAGTTTGACACATATGGAGGCAGAGACTGAATGCCAGCAAACTATCACCAGTACCCTACAGACTTTAGAGGAAGCTTGGTCTGCTCCTTGATTTTAGACTTCTAGTCTCCAAGCTGTGAGCCAATAAATTCCTGTTGTTTAAGCCAACCAATTTGTGATATTTTTTATAACAGCCATGGCAAAGTAAGATAATTGGTCACTACACTATTCCCTTGCAGTTCCTCTACATCCCAATCACACACCTTTGCTAATAGTCCCTGTCTTAGCAGGGGTTTTTCAGAGAAACACAACTGACAGGATACACACACACACACACACACATAGATTATAAGATTATAGGAATTAGCATTGGCTCATCTGACTGTAGAGACTAGCAAATCCAAATTCTATAGGACAGGCCACAGGTTGGAAACCTAATGAAAGTGAGGTTGAATTTCCCAGGAGAAGCTGCAATTTGGGAACTCCAATGAAGGTGACAATGAATTCCCCAAGAGAAGCTGGCTGGCTCCAATAGAGATAGAAATTCTTATTTCTGACTACTGAAATCCTCAGTTCCCTAAGGTCTCCTACGATTGACTGAGGAGAATCCTCTCATTGCTGAAGACAATCTCTTGTTGGTTTTAGATATAATCAGTCATAAGTTCAATCAACTGACTACTTATTTAAATACATTTATGAAATACTTTCCTTCACAGTAACATTCAGGCCAGTGCTTGCTTGACCAAGCAACTGGATACAGTAATTTAGTCAAATTGACAAATGAAATTATCCATCACAATCTCTTTATTAAACCATTTTCCAATTATCATAATTTGAATGTGCTGTTGTTTCCTGTTGTGACCAACTGATTCATTGTTTTAGTTCCCAAATTCCTTGCCAGAATTATAAAATACCCTGCCATAAGGGAAAAGGTAACAGGTAATAATATATCAGTTCATTTCTTACCCTGCAGACATCTCCATCTGAGTCTCCAATATTTCTGCTTCAATCTCTTTCTCTCTTTATAAATTAATTAAACTTTACAACTTAGTACCACATATGTATAGAAAAACAAAAATTAAAAGTGAATTTTTACAAGAGTACATATGTGCATGATCACCACACAGATAAAGAAATAAACCATTTCTGGTACCTATCAACGCTTCCCTCTTAAAGGTAGTTATCCTGATTTCTATCAACAATGGTAAATTTGACTATTTTTTAATTTAAGTAAAGAAAATTATGTAGCATGTCCTTTTTTGTGTGTGGCTTCTTTTATTCGACATTTATATTGGTGAGACTCATCCATGTGTTTGCATGTCGTAATAGTTCATTCTCATTGTATGAATATGTCACTATTTAATCTCTCACTGATGGACATTTAGGTTGTTTCAATTATTGACTATAATAATTAGGTTGGTATAAACATCTCTCTATCCTCTCCATCTCTCAATCTCACTATCTCCCTCTCTAGCATATCTATCATCTATCTATCATCTTGCACATATGTACACTTATCATATTTGCAATCTCTAGGTCATAGGGTATGTATTGGCTCAGCTTTAGTAGCTATTGCCAAAGACTCTTCCAAGATAGTTTTTACAAATTATGCTGTCACCAGCAATTTTTGAAGCCCCAGTTTTTCCACATCCCCATAAAATTTGGCATTTTCTTGGATTTTCATTTTAGCCATTCTGGTGGATGTTTTTATTGTTATTTTTCTAATTACTAATGAGGTAAAGCAGCATTTCATATACTTATTGATAATGTAGATATCATCTTCTGTGAATTGCCTATCTAAATATTGTGCCACTCTTTATGGGTTGTCTGTATTTTTCCTTTTTTATAATAGGAGTTTGTGGTGACTTGGAGCTATATACCCCCAGACAAACATGTTTATGAACTTAATCCATTCTGGTGAATGTGAACTCTTTTAAATAGGACTTTTCCCTGAAGTAACTTCAGTTAAGGTGTGGCCCAGAATGAGTCTTAATTAGGAAGGATCCTAATCCCATTACTGAAGTCTTTGATAAACAGAATGAAATTCAGTCACATAGGCAGAAAGTCAGAGGGAGAATCCAGAAGTTGGGAGAAAGTGGTACAGGGAAGAGAAGCCAGAAGAGGCTGCCATATGAGTTGCCATGTGACAGAAAAGCCAAGGACTAAAGATTACTAGCAGCTAGCCTCAGAACACCACAGTCTTCTAGGAGAAAGGTTCACCTTGATGATGTCTTGATTTGGACTTCTCCTAGCCTCAAAACAGTGTGCCAATAAATTTCCATTGTTTATGCCAACCCATTGCATGGTATTTGCTTTAGCAGCCAGGAAACTAAAGCAGAGTTCTTTATGTAGTCTAGTATACATGGCTTTTGTTATATATGTATACATACACACATTTATATTACAAGTATCTTCTCTCACACTATTCTCTAATATATGCTCAATGTCCCATAATACACTGAACTTTTTGCTTTAAGTTTTTCATAGAAGTATACGTATGTAAATAATTACTTAAATTTTTATATGCAAATATATTTTATACATACAAATATATATGCATGACATATATTTTAAAAGGTCTTTTTTATTAACCCAGATATTGACCGTTTTTGATACTCTTCATTCCTTCCTGAAAATCAAAATATCCATATTGAACCAGCCCACTTCAGTCCAATGACCTTCTTATAACCTTCTTAAAGGGCAGATAGGATGGAAACAAACTCAGCTTTTGTCTGTCTAAAAATGTCTTTAATTTGTTTTGAGTTTTAAAGTATATTTTTGTTGGCTTGAGAAATATTTTTTAATCTCTTTAAAGCTTTCATTTCATATTTTATGGCTTTCAATGTTTCTGAAGATAAGTTAGCTATTATTCCTGTAATTGTTCCTCTATATATAATTTGCCTATTTTTTTCTTTTTCTGATTTCAAGATTTTCTTATTTATCATGGTAGTGGTCTCATCTGTTCACACATGTTGTTCACCTTCTCCACTAGATGCTTTAACTTAACTATCATTATTTCAAAATCAGTCTTTGATAATGCCAGCAACTAGCTCATCTTCAGATCTGATTCTATTGTCTGTATCATCTCTTGTCTAAGGGTTGCATTATTAGCCTCTTCCTGTTTCTTGTAAGTTTTGATTGCATGCTAAACCTTTTGTGTAACAGAAAAGTAGAGTCTAAAATAAATAAAATGTATCCCCAGAAAATAGCACACATCTTTTTCTGTTAGACCACACATCTAGGTGGCTGGATCAATCTAATCTGTCATTAATATGGATCTGGGTTTTGTTGCAGATTTATACTCACTTCACTGTTAGTTTCCTGTGCTTTTGAGGTCAGAGAAAGGGTTTTCCCTTCAACAGGGCTTGGAATCTAAACACTAGTAAGAGTCTGAATATTATCGTCAAACTGCCAGCTATTCTTTACATGGGAATTTTCTGTTTTGTTTCCTGGATGCAATCATTTCAGATTGCTGGGGAGTTTTCTGTTTCCCATTCTGTCTACCCCAATTTTCTTTGCCTCAGATAATTTTTTTGCCTGCTGATGTTTTTTTTGTTTGTTTGTTTTTTGTTTTTTGTTTTTTCCTGCCCATCAACTTCAGAGAGCCAATGCAGTGCAGTCAATGAAATCCCAGAATGCCTCATTGGGATTTCTATCAGCTGTCTGGCCTTATCTTTAGCTTTCACAAGACATCAGCAGTCCACTCAGTCGGGACCTGTAGGGACTTTAGGAGATTTCTTTCAGTTCTCCACCTTGTGAAGTCTGATTATTTGCTCTTGGAAAATGGCTCCATGATTATAAGTTGAGATTTCACTAAGAAGTCTTGCACTGCACAAGATTTTGATTATATATGCCCCCCCCCCAGCCCCCCCTGCATTCTGTGAAGGTCTGTAGGAAGGAGCTTGTAGATGCAGACTCACACTCTATTGGAGCTACTTAGTGTCCTAATTCAATTTTTGTTTCACCACCACAGGGTGACTATTGAAAACTCCAAACTGCCTTTCAGCTGCTTTCTGTTTGATGTTTTAGCCTCTTGCCCATGGCCACTTAAAAATAGGCAAGTGCCTTGATGGGGAATCTTGTGTGAAGCTTGGTCTCACTTCTCTGCATCTGCCTTTTCCATGGGATCTTGACCCCTGAAGTCCACCCAGGCTATTTTGGCATAACTTTGTTATGGTAGCCCTAGGAAACTAAGAGTATAATGTTCTGGGTGTCTGAAAATGTCTTCATTTTACCATCATAATTTTTTGAGCATAGATTTATACTGGGAATTTTACTTTCCTCTTAATTTAAATGACATTTCTTTGGGCTGTTTTTGTTTGTTTGTTTTCAGATTTTCTTTTAAAAGGCTGGCATCATTCTGAGTCCTAATCTTATTATGTCACTTTTTTTTTCTGGAAGCTTTTTTACAGTCTTTTATTTATCTTTCATGATCTGTAATATCATGAGGAATGATCCTTGTGTGATGAGTTTTTAAATGTTACATTTTTTTTTTTTTTTTTGGCTACTCAGTGAAGACCTTAAATCTGGAGACTCCTTGTCTTCAGTTCTGGAAGATTTTCTCTTGCTATGCTGGTCTTTGTTGATATTTAAGAATACTTCATGAATTAATATTATTGTTACCTTATTTATTATAGTTTTCTTCAGTTTATTTTTTTTATTTTTAACTATGAATATGGTGGCTTCAAAATTTTCATTGTTATTCTTTATAGTTTCTGACCATGGCAACATGTTAAAAATTATCTTTTATATAGGCATATAAACCTGACAGACCCTTAAATGAGTATGCTCCTCTTCCAATGGCTACATCATTTACCACCTCCATTGGCTCATCCCTCTTCTCATCACTACAATGGCCAATATATCTTAATCAGTAGGCGGAATTACCAGGAGAGATGGGAGCTAGCAACATTTACCTTATATTTTCAGATACTTTTCCTCAGGGGTAAAATCATTTGGTTTTGGCTTAACCTTAAAGAACCTTGGTATACTCTGATACACAGATCCATCTCATCAGAACTTGACAAAGTCCATTTGGATCATAGGCAAAGTCAAAGCTTTTCACCAAGTGTGCTGCTCAGACTTTGTCGTGTACTTCCACTAATTGACCACTTATGTAGGTAAGGAAAATACCAAGTCTGCATAGCAATTTCTTGATAAATAAAGAGTATATTTAATTTCAGGCTCTGATGTTCTCCAACCACATAACAAGAAAATTGAAAGTTTTCAAGTAAAAGGGAATATAAGCTGTCATTCAGAAGACTGTTAGGTATACAAGTTGGGCATCTGTTCAAAGAAGCAAAACATACTACTCAAGGAACAAAGGGAGAGAGGACTTTCAGTGCAAACATGAAAGTGATGAGAGATGTGCAATAAGAACTGGCCCCAGAGATGAGTGCCAGTGGGGTTCACTTGAATCCTACTGTGAATCTATCTTTTAAAATCTCTACATATCCTTCCCAGAATGCCTCAAAATACTCTAATTGTGTTTTACTTGAGACTCCTTGGAATGAACATAAAGTTGATCAAATCTTCCTGCTGTCTACCAAGGAGCATAACCCACGACTGTGTGTCTCAGGCTACCCATATATGTACAAATCAGGAAACTAGCTTGCAAAGGCTATTTCTGAGCTTTTAATTCCCTTTTCACAAAATTCTTTTAAAAGTTAATATTTAGATGGAGTTTTTGTTGTTGCTTTTTTGTGTTTTCTTTACTTTTTTAGCAGGGCTGTTGCATAACACAATTGATTTTGCATACTTTATAGGAAAGCAGGCCACCTTCCTTCATAAAGGGTGAGGACACTGATGTGCCTTCCAATCACTTGATTCTATTGTTCTAAGCAAGCCTTTCATTATTTTTGGCAGGCTCAGGCTTCTGTGCTACCATGGCCTTATTTTATTATTGTTTGGAGGCGACTGCAGTGTGATTATCCATTCTTCCTTCAGGCAGAGCAAGCCATCTGGAATGTTTATTAAACCCGCCGGCTGATCAGGAAGCTAGAACAAACCCAACATGGATGTGGGTTGTTCTACATCGCCATGGCTTTGTTCCTCTGAGGATGTAGCATGAAGAGAGGCCCGTTAATGGTTGGAGAACACTGCACAGTGGAGGTGCCACGGGCTGAATGGGGGAAGAGGTATTTTTGGCTTCTGGGAAATTGACTGAGTATGATAGAAAAATATTTAATGTAAAGCGAGAAAATTTCTAAACTTTTAAATGTTTAATTTGGGGTAGTAGAAGGGCAAGTGATCAGCAAGAGGTTTGAGGAGTGGCCTTTGAAGCCCAAATCTTTCCAATGAGGTCATACCCCGCTAAGCTAGTCTGTCACTCTGGGTAAAAAGATCAGTCAAGCTTGTCCTGAAATAAAATGCTACTATTCTAATTTTGAAATTTAGGTATTTCCCAGCCTACACTAAGCAGTACTTATATTTCTTTCCTTTTATTAGTGTCACTGCGAAGAAAGAGGAACATTTTTCTTTTGCTATAAATTTTCGTCTATAATTGTTGAACATATTTTTTGCAGGAAAGCAAACTTTGTCTCTTCATGCTTTTGCTGTTTGTAAAATGAGTGTTTGTGGAGCTAGGAAGAATAATTTATAATGAGGGCTTGGGCTTCTTTTCAATTTAATTTGGATTTTACACTGAGTCAAGTTTTCAGTCAATTATAGAATGATGATTAGTTACTAGTCACTTAAATAAGCACCTTTTAAAAATAGACCTATAAAAATGATACAGGGACTAATCAGTGATGTGAGCAAATCTCATGCAGGGCCACCAGAACCATAATAAGAGGAAGGAAAAGATGGCTGAGCAAATAAAACCTGTGTTGAGCTAAATTATAAGATATGCTTGTTACCCAACCTACTGAATAAATCTGCCCTGGCCCAGTTTATGTCAGTGCATGGGATGTGCTCTTAGTCCCTCTAGTAAATCCTTAGTGATAGAAATGAGAGATTGATCTTTATACCAAGATGAATGTATCAGTATGAGGAGCTCTGTGTAAAGCACCCTACTGATTTTACAGTGTACGTCTATTAATCTAGATGTAAGTAAATTTATATGTTTAAAGTTGAATATATCTACAAATATGCATTTATATATAGTGTGTGTGTATATATACATGGAGAGACTCATATCAAAATATTATAAATATATAGATATTCATATCCATATCCCTATATTTTTCTCCATAGTCAAATCAGGGGCATCTCATCCATCCCATCAGAAGTCAGAGCCATTCTAATATCATGGATGGAGCTAAGTAAAGCAGGACCAGGTCTATCAGACACAAATATCTTTGTATCAGCTATCTATTAATAAAACAATGATGCCTAACAACCACTTCTCCCCAAACTCATCATTGCCTACTCAGCTATATGTCTACTGGACAGTTTGGGTCTTGGTAGGGCTCACCCTGGCATTTGAGTTCAGCTTCAGGTCAGTTGGGTGGTTTTGTTCTCTTAGTTGACTCTCTCATGTGTCTGGGGCCTCGGCTGGGAAAACTTGGCTGGCTCCCTCTGCAACTCGTGAATCTCCTCCACCAACAGGCTAGACTCGGTTTGTACTTGCAGCAGGAATGAGAGAGAGGAAGTGTGCAGGCCTTCCTGAGGTCTGGGCTCTGAAACAATGTGTGGCCTGCCACTCCTGGTCAGAGCATGTCACAAAGCCAGCTGGGAAGAGCTCTGCGATGGGAAGAGCTACATAGTCAGATTATAAAGGGTGTGGAGAGAGAACATTTTGAGTCAACTTGCTGCAGGCCAAGTAGTTTATGCAGAGCCAGCAGCAGTAGGACATTTGCCTTCTACTCTGTTGCCATTTCTTTGTTGTTGTTGCTGTTAGAAAAGAGGTTTTTAAAATATAATTAATTTTTTTTTAATTTTTAAAGAAATTATGTAATTCATTTAATTATGTAAATGATACATAAAAAATATAGGGGATTCCCATATGCCCCACCCCTCCCCCTCCCACACTTTCCCATATTAACAACATCTTTCATTAGTGTGGTACATTTGTTACAACTGATGAACACATTGAAGCATTGCTACTGACCGCAGACTATTGTTTACCTTATAGTTTACACTCTGTCCCACATAATTCTGTAGGTTAGACAAAATATATAATGGCCTGTATCCATCATTGCAATGTCATGCAGGACAATTTCAATGTCCCGAAAATGCCCCCATATTACACCTATTCTTCCTTTCCCTCCCCTTAGAACCTTTCGTGGCCACTGCCTTTAAATAAAAATCTGTTGCCATTTCTAACACACTTTGCTCTGTCCCTTCTAAAATTAAACATTATTAGAATGTTTGTCCCTGAATCCCTGTAAGCCATTGATGTCCCCAAAACAAGATCTAATGATCTGATGTGTATAGTAATGACTGCCATCATCTTGTTCCTATCTATACTAGCTAGAAACCAAATTTTCACCAATTGAAATTCTTTTGCATGCTGTGCCCAGAAAGTCACGGAAAAGTCATAAGTTCAGTTCTCTACTCTTCAGACTTTCTTAAATTAGTTAAGCTCCTATTTAATACTCTGAAGGATATTTTGGTTTCACTTACAACCTCTCTGCCCCAGTGTCATCATCTATAAACATTAGCTCATCTGATTGTGTGATTCAAGGAACTAAAATTCCATTATTTTCCCATAAAAATAGAGGTACTTCATTTTTAGCAGTCCTTTTCTGGATTTTTTCCCCAGGCTTCTCCTGCTATGCCTACCATTCCTTCTCTTCATGTATTGTATTGAACAACACTGATTTAGAATATTTGGGAGGAAAACAACAACTGACCTCAAAGTGGGTTGTTAGCTATTGAAATTTGGCTTTATCTGTGGTTATATATTTGATTGGCAGCAATTCAAATTTAAGTTCAGTTTCAGTTTCTGGGGACAGGCTTATACTGCTTATATACTCCTGTTCTCTCCTATCCTCTTGCACTTGGAGTTTCTTGAATGTGATATGTGTTAAAAATTTGTTGAATGCTTTGACCTTCATATATGGCCACGTGAAAAACCATTTCTGTAGCTCAAGGGTAGAATTAGGGAGAGCCCACATATCTTTTGTGTCCAGTAGTTTACACAGGAATAGAAGAGACTCCTGGGAGAGATAGATAGATGATAGATGAAAGGAAGAAAGGAAGGAAGGAAGGAAGGAAGGAAGGAAGGAAGGAAGGAAGGAAG